>CM043018.1:138301477-138901477 GCA_023690525.1 Holotrichia oblita
GACTCACACTACAAATTTAGTAAAATTTTAGAATTTGCAGTGACGGATAAACTAGAGATGCCTACCTCCAAAACCCAGCACTAGACCCAACCAATGGGCAGAACATTTTTCAAGCCTCTGAAGTCATTTTACAGAGAAACTTTATAGAGAAAATTAATGAGAACATCCCCAGAGATATCCGATACTAAAAAGCAAACTCGGTGGAATTCGTTCGAACATTTTAATGATGATGATCAAATTAACAATGAGGCGATTGATCGTTGTAATGCAGAGATTGCTGCCACTCTTGAGCGCCATCTCAATGGAAACATGATGGCTTCATGCCGGTTCGTCTTAAACTGAATACCGATCAGGTCATCTTAATACACAATCATGGAAGACGTTATAGAAATATTGATTGTGCAAAAACAACTATTAATATGTTTCACCAGTTTATTACATTTCTCCGATTTAGTCATCATTGCAATTAAAAGTTATTTAGACTGCATGAAGGATGTAAATAATCGCGAATTATGTTAAACGATCCTCCTGTCAGATTTGTCCGTATTATACGAATTAACTGTGTTCACGTTTTAACTTATTTTAATAAACATCTTGTTATTGCTCACCTCGTTCTTCCTTCTTACGTGAGGCCGCTTGCTTCCGTCGCAAGGTCTACTCATCTCACTTACTGAAGTTATTCTGCAATATCGGATTACCAGTAAATATATATATACTTGAATTAACTGATATTTCATGAAGTAATGAACTCCGAATAAGGAGTGTCACGTTACAGATTCACGCGAACATAGAGCACATTTTCGTGTTATATAGTTTCATTCAATAATGTTTTATTGGTATTTATACCAGTTAACCAAAAGTTTATTGAAATGTAATATTGTTAAGGAAGTCCTGTCCAAGCTCTTTCTTAAATGTCCTCCCCCGATATGTCATTGGATCACAGCATAATTTTAGTCACCATTTGGGGAAAACTACAACTCACTGTGGTCTGGTTATTGATGATACTACAATTGGTATCAATGGTGTAGATCCCTGGATTATTGGCTTGATTTACCAAGCCTTAAAGAAGTTCTACAGGATCCTTCGCGACTGAACAAAGTGTGAGAATCAGATAAATCAGAATAAATCAGATAAAAACGGTTCGCTCCAAGGCCGCGTTGGTAATGTTGCCAACTAAACGGAATTTGTGTTTATTTGTGTTGAAAGCTAACGTCTATTCCATAAGATAGGATAAAGCTGTTGACATTTTAATCAATATCTTCACTGTTATGCAGGGTAGCTTCTCTAATATCTGCAAGTATGTCATCATGTTCTATAAATCTGATAAACAACTTTTAGTTCTTGTGAGTAGTGAGTAGTATGCCGATGTCTTCTGTAGAATTTGTCTAAACAAACAACAATTATCTTCACGAGGCTTCCTGATATTTTCACTGGAGGAACTTACCTATCCGATGAACACCACTAGAAGCTAGTTTAATTGCTCAGAAGTGAGTTTAGATCTTATTTCATGTCCAACACCTACGTCGAAGCCGGATAGCAGTTACTTGTGTATGTCTGCCGGAGAAATGCCCCTAAGAACCAACTGCCTGCACGAATCATAGACCAAACAGACAGAGCAGCTGAAGTGGTGGGTCTCCTATTCTGTGTTATCCTTGTTAAAGCTATTACTATGTTAGTATTGCGAGCTGCCACATCCTCCTACCTTACATCTAGCCAAGCTTAGGAAAAGGAAATCTAGCCAAAAAATACAACCAACCCCTCTGTGATTTGAGCATATCCAACGGGAATAAAATCTCCAACACCTGCGTTTGTTCCAAAAAAAGTAACTACAGTCACACCCCAAGGTATCGATATCACAAAATCGGTGCAGGATGAGACAAAGAGGTCTCCTTTTCAGGGAGGCTATCGATTGATGTAGTCTTTGGAGAATTAATTTCTTACACATACGTTACTCTCTCTATCTGTAAACGAACACGGATGGTGTAACAGCCTCAAAGTTCTAGTGATAATCACCATAGAGTGGAATACTTAACCATCGTGAAACGACAATTAGTGTTCGGGCTTGGCCTAAGTTCAAGCTGTTCCAAATGATCTTCCAAAGACTTGCAAAGACGTAATATTCTATAGAACAGGGTCGGGTGGTAGGGATAATCGTTGTGATATATATGATGTACCGATCAGATATGCTTCTGAGTAGATTGCTGGACAAGTCGAGGGTTTAGCATCTTGGGGAACTTGATTAGATATAGCTAAACGTCTATCTCATGTGGTAGCGCTACTGGGGGTAAATGGTTAGTGAACTGCCATGATTGTGTCGCCCTAAGAAGTGCTGGATATTAGCCCAAATCATTTCTTTTCCAAAGGTCATTAAGAGAACCCCAATCATTGAGCTTAAAGAGGTAAGTTTAGTGGTTAAGAGCGCGGAGACTTTAAAACTTACACTTTAACAGTGGACGGGAAAGTACGAGGGAGCCTTTTTATATTCGTGGAATGAGCGGGTTGTAGGGGGGTGATTAGGCGCATTGGGGGCGTGGCCTGTGCAGCGACTAATAATTAGTATAAATACGAAGTTTCATTGTTATTAGACAGTTAGTCTTTGAGCTATCGTCAACCAAGTAACATAATCAGGAGTGAAAAGTGAAATATGGAAAAAATCGAATATCGTGCCGTTATAAAGTTCCTTACCAGGCAAGGAAAATCAGTCGCGACCATAATGAATGAGATGTCATTGGTTTACGGCGACTCTTGTCCAGGAAAAACCATGGTGGCCAAGTGGCACAGTTTATTTAAACAAGGAAGGGAATCCCTTGAAGACGACCCGAGGCCGGGCAGGAGCATTGAGGTGACCGCGCCAGCACTTATCCAAAAAGTTGAAAAAATTGTACTCGAAGATGCTCGACTAAAGAAGAAACAACTCGCAGAAATGGTTGGAGTATCCGATACAACAATTTTTAAAATCCTACACGATCATCTCGGCATGTCTAAGGTCAGCGCAAGATGGGTGCCGAGAATGCTCACGCCGCCGCAAAAACAACAGCGCGTAGAGTATTCGCGTGCATTTTTGGACCTCTGTAATGAAGACAAGGATGGTGTATTGAGTCGAATTGTTACTGGAGACGAAACTTGTTATGAACCTGAGTCCAAACAAGACTCCATGCAGTGGCATAAAAAGGGCACAGCACCTCCCAAGAAATTTAAAGTATCACAATCAGCTGTGAAACTCATGGCAACGGTATTTTGGGACTAGGAAGGAATATTGTTGATTGATTATAAAGATAAAGGTGTTTCTATAACCGGAGAATATTACGCTTCAATATTAGAGCGACTAAAAGAAGCCATTAAAGAGAAAAGACCGGGAAAATTGACGAAAGGTGTGCTGCTTTTGCACGACAACGCGCCCGTCCACAAGAGCCGCGTTGCGTTAGCTGCCCTGCATAAGGTGGGCTTCGAAATTGTGAATCACCCACCCTACAGCCCAGACCTGGCCCCGAGTGATTATTACCTGTTTCCGAAAATGAAAAAAGAGCTGCGGGGTAAAAAATTTACTGCCGATGATGAAGTCAAGGAGGCAGTTTCGGCGTATTTTGCAGATAAAGAGAAATCATTTTTTTATGAGGGTATAAATAAATTAATTGAAAGATGTGAAAAATGTATCCGTCTTGCAGGTGAATATATTGAAAAAGAAAAATAATTTGGTTTTTTATTTCCACCCCTTATCCCCCATTCCGCGAATATAAAAACGCTCCCTCGTAGTTGAGTCAGTTTGGATGGTGGGTGGCGATGCAATGGTTCCTAAGCTTAGAAGTTTTTTAGCCTTTAAAAGATTTTTCAATTATCATTTTAGATAAGATTACAATTAAGAGGAGGACTTCTACAGCTCTTATGGACATATATAAAAGTCCCTCTCGTATAGGTATATATGTTTATAATGATTATAAGCGATCTTATTTATTATCTACACTCGAACGTTTATTCGAATCGTCCACGGTTTTTAATAAGTAAGAGATCAAATTACGGACTTTTATACCGCTTGTACGGTTTTTAAGTAATAGTATGGTGAATTTCGTTCCTTCTTCATGTCTTCTTTTTAAATTGAGCAAGAGCAATCAAAAGATCGGGATACCGTAGTATAGCGCTGGCAATTACTGGAACCTTCCATCGGGTAATTGCCTTTACGTAATTGCGAACTAATTCTCATTACCCGTGAGCGTCTCCGAATAGCTCGGTATGATAATTGGTTACGTGGAGGTAGTAAGTATGTATATAACAAGATTTGATTTTTTTTCCCCTCCATCAAAATGCGCAATCATAAGGTTATTTGCTACGATAGCAGTTTATTAATAAAAACGCATTCTAGAGCAAATAAAATTAATCTGTTAGCTCGCAGGAATCCATCATGCAATTTACTTAATTTCAGTGATATCTCTATATTGTCGAGCGCCACAGATTGAGCGCCAAAAAAAATCGCGACGCTTAGATTTATACACGATATTATCGCGATAAAGGAACAAAGCATGTCGAGCTGGTATCGAGCGGCGTTGATTAAATTTGAATGCGTACACACCTTTCAACGCGAGACCTTCGAGACAGCCCCCTTACAGATATTAGTAGGTATTGCGTATTGTAACGTTGACAATGGGGAATCGTATACAATGTAATTTGTGAAATTATTCAACTGAAAAAAAGAGTGCTGCAGGTGTACGGCCATTTTTATCCGTTCCTCCTTTTATCGCCCTGGCACGCCAGGCTCTATATTGCAACGTATAAACACATTTCACGTGCATATTTTAACATTAATTTGTAAATTAGCTATTGTTTAGGCTGCATTTATTCATATCTGTATTAAATATCAATTAATGTAACAAATCATATGTATCAGAACGTGCCTATTTTGTTATTTGACTTATTCGACAGCTATTGTTTTATAAGCGATGAACTATGTGATCGTTGAACTTTAAAAGCGTGTCTATTGTGTTGTACGTACGATAAAATACGCGTTTATATTCTATAAATTATGGTAATAAATTTCCCTTTCAAACAGTTTATTATCGCTGCTGCGTTAGTAGTAAGCTTTATGTACTATTGTTTTCTAATCTTAAGTAAAACAAAGTGCTGGAACGTAGGTCTTTGGTCTCGAATTGGTAAATATTTAACAGGTAGATATAATATGAAATTTGCTAGACGTGTTGAATTCTATCGTAGTTATTGCTGGACATATTTAAATCACTAACTCAAGCACTCCATTGCACATATCATTCTTGGTTTAGTCGCCATGTATGTTGTTAAGGAGCATCTTCATTTAATTGAATCCTTTTTTAAACATAATCACACGTTTCTGAACAATAATAGTTCCCACCAAATCACGGAGGCGAAATAATTTAATAAAGCTGGGGATGGGACCTATTACAAACGTCTAAGACCAGAAAGTAATCACAGATTCAATGTGAATACGCCAAGTATCTCGTATGTATTGAGGACAACGTTTGGGATAATCTGCAAGCTTTTTGATCGTTTTTAAATGCAGTAAGAAGTTCTTTTAGAATACCTGGTGTCCTATATCTATCCGCCCACCCGGTACGTGACACTCCTAGAGCTATAGTTAAGGAGTTCGGTCAGTTCTTTTGTGGTGTTTATATTAATTCGGATCCTGAGTCTCAATCTTGCCGCCTAACATAGGTACCTGTAAGTAATGTGTTTGAGGCTGAAGTGTTCTAGGCATTTTGCTTTTCACAAGTTTGGAAGGAAGCAAAAGACTGCCCTACCTTAAAATCTGGGGAACCCCCCCCCCTCCTTATATCGAATTATGGACTAATCTCCAAACAATGTCTGTAATAGATGCTCATGATTCGTATATTTTTGGAATATCTCTGCAAGCGAGTGCAATGAAAATAGATAAAGCATTAGAAGCAGACCACATGGTTTCGATCTTGCAGGGTTTGTCAGGGCCCCTCCAAATGCAAGACCTAATTTCATCGCAGTTTGCTATTCAACGTGTATTGCATAACATCTGTGACAATGGACTGATTCCAACCTCATTCCATTTAGTGGACAAGGTCGGAAGTAGCACTGCCGGGTGTCAAACAATCCTAATCGGTAACAGCTGACATTAATCTAGATGTCTCGAGCTGCTTCATGGAGGGAAAGTCTACGGTTTCGAATCTGTTATATTTCATCCAAAGAGTAGCTCTTTTTTCTAAGGAAAAACGGTGGGAGGCGAAGTGGGGTAGAGTATCGTCTTTCTTAAAAATTGTATGAACTACCCTTGCTGTAGAATGGCTAAAACTTTGGATCATTGTATTCAGAAAATCCTGAAAAAACCATCAACAAATTTTAATTACCTCAAACAGGAGAGGGTGGCCTAGAAGAATTTTATTTTTTAGTTTTATACAACTGTTAAAATTTCAAACGAAAGGTGGAAGGTCCGGGGAGACTAAAAAAATGCCTTTTTTTCAAGTTTTTCATACTAATTAAAAATTGTATGAACTACCCTTGCTGTAGAATGGCTAAAACATTAGATCATTGTATTCAGAAAAACCTGAAAAAACCATCAGCAAATTTTAATTACCTCAAACAGGAGAGGGTGGCCTAGAAAAATTTTATTTTTTAGTTTTATACAACTGTTAAAATTTCAAACGAAAGGAGGAAGGTCCGGGGAGACTAAAAGAGTTTACTTTTAAAAAGGCGCCAACAACTAAAACTTTTAAGTTCAAAGCACATTCGTTATTAATTGAAACACAGAGCGACTTTAATTCGAAAGCATCGATTTCGAAGAGTTTGCATTCATTTTGAAGTTAGATGCTTTTATTTTGAAATCAATCAACTTTATATTAAACAAGCGTATACTAGAATTGAAAGCAGCGCTCTTTTGGTTTGAAAACAAATCAGTTTTCGATTTAAAGTATCGTATTCAATTTAAAAGTATTTCATAATCGAATTGAGAGCAAATATATTTTGTTTTGAATACATCAAGGTTTTTGATTTTAAAGTATCGTATTCAGTTTGAAACTGAAAGCTAAGCTCTTTAGAACAAGGTAAGAAAAAATAAAAACTCTTTAATACAAAAAAGAAATATATTTTATTTTACAATAGCTGTTAAAAAATATTATAAAAACAAGTTTTTGCTTCTTTATAAATGTTTTCGTTAGCAGTGTGATGCTATCATTATTTGCATCATATCTTATAGCGTATGACATGTAACGGTTTAGAATCGGTCGCGTCTTCGGGTGTACTGCAGAGCTACAGTTTAGGCCCACTCCTATTTTTAATATTTATAAACTATTTGCAGCCTATCTAAAGCTGCATTTACCTATTAAAGCTACAGAAGACTACGATAGATCGCAAAATCGTGGCAGTTTTTTCTACTGAAGTAGTCACCATGTTAGTAACGCAACGTCTATTTTTAGTAAACTGGAAGCTCTCATAACATAGACTCGGACCGTGGAAGAATTCAATGTTATTTAATTATTATTCCTATTATTATTATTATGTTTGCAGTATCATGCAATACTCTATGGTGTATTTATAGAGATTTGTACTTGCTGACATTTTATCCAAATATATCGTTGCACATCTTAGACAAATATCAGATCGAATTGCATTATAAATAATTGCATTACACTTATTGATTGACAGCGGACCGTGATTCTACAAATTCAATAACGGCCACGGTTGGTTACGCGTTAAACTACGCGGAACCGAATCAACGAAGCTGCTACTCGCGCTGCGACAAACGCGACAACCAACGAAGACCATACTCCTATACGAACCATCCTATCGTATAATAGAACTACCGTGATGTAATTGATCGAACTACTGAGATAGCCAGCGGTAAACGTTATTAAACATGTTTTTTTTTCCTGTAGTCGAATGTTAAACGATTTCGCATTCTAGATTATCAATTTCACGTGTGTCCTTCAAAGTTTTGTGAAAACTTTACTCGGTGTACGAAGCGTGAACGAAAACTGATCGTTCGGGCATCGATTTGATGGCCTTTTTGTTGATTTCTACTTCGGTGGTCGTTAGAATATTGACGTCAATTTGTGTAATAAAAAATAGATATAGGATGGAATTGTTTGTGGCTTGATGTTAGTTTAGGGATACATCTTTTATTATTTTGTATTTTTGAGGACTTCTCCCTGGGATGCCGGTGTTTAGTCAAGCTACCATTTGCTTTTGAGGCACAATTAAAACTGTGCAATTTTACGTTCAAAGTAAGAACTGTAACGATAGTATTGTTTGTGTGTCCGTATCCCAAACCACAGAAAGACCCACTGTTCCCACATAATTACAGACCAATTTCGTTGAAACGATTCGTAACGCGTTTGAGATCAGGGAAGTCCTGGATATGGTTTTCTTAGACATGGCAGGTCTTTTTGAGACCATCTGGCACAGAGGCCTTGTTCATATAATGGTAATCACAGATAAGTAGATTCTTCTCGACAAGGTTGGAGAGAGAGATCTCCCATATTAAGTCTTTAATGGTGGGTGTACTACAGGGGTCACTTTTGGGACCCCCTTACTTTTAGTTTACATGGCGGAGCTACCATGGAAACTGCAATCTACGCTGACGACACTGCATTGTATACTGCCTCCAGGGATAAGAATATGATACGCCACAGATTACAGACCACTATTGACGACATTTTGGAATGGTTTTCCAAATGGAGACTGAACATCAATCAAAAGGCTGGGATCTTCTCCAGAAAACCATTCCCTGCAGTCCTTCAGACAGGTATCTTGCAGTGTCACAAAGGTTTCGTGTCGACGAGAATCAAGTTGCTCATTTAGTTCTTCTTTATCAGACTCATCCTCACATATGGTTCCATTTTTGTCATTGTCCAGAATGGAGTCTCGAGACGCTGTAGAATTAATTACTTTGAATGATTGTCGACGTCTAGTGGTTTGAACGCGACCGTCAGCTAGGAGAGGACTTCAATTAAACTTGTATTAAAGTCCTTCTGATTCAGCTCTTAAATAAGACGATTGAAAGAATTGATGGATCCGGAAACCCACTGGAAAGCGAGCTAGCTGAACTCAATCCTGAGCATCCCTCATTTAACCCTTTAGCGGTGACGTATGGTCTGTGAGATCGATGACTTTAACAAACTTAATTTATTTCGTCAATTCAAAGCGACAAGCTTTGTGCTCCCAAATATGTACATGCATCATTCTTACCGATGTATTGACTGTCCAACAGTCAGTTGAATTCTATTCTATTTAATTGTAGCAATAATAAGTAACTCATTATTTATTCGCTATTTAGAGAAAAATGAGCTACGAAAAAACTCAATCGTGGTAACAAAAACTAATGGACGAGGTTTCATTAGATGACGAACCAAATTCTAAGCAGTATGATGACAACAGCGATGATAATAAGGAGGACCATGTCTACGAAATAGATGGAGATTCCCAAAGGGAACAAGACGATATTGTCATTATTCAGGAAAATGAACAGACAGATGTTGAAGGAGAATACACTGAAGAAGTAGTAAAGGAAGTAAGAGAGAATGAGGCGCTCAAAGAATTCAGAAAAATTGGCGAGGTTTATTTTACACCGGTAAAGACAAAATTACCTTGTGAAAGAAACACAGAACTTATGATCCTATAGAGCTAAATCAAATAACATTGATACCCAATTACCTGGTCCAAAACTGCTTACGTGAAATGTGAAAGATCCACTGGAAATGTGCACTTTGCTCGAGAAAAGTATGCAAGAGAAACATACTCAAGACCTACTGATGCCTTAGAAATGGAGGCTTTGATAGGGTTGCTGTACTCACCAGGAAACACAGGCAAGTGGTGGTGATCGATTTAAATGAAATTTGGTGGGTTTGTAGACTGATGCAGTGTAAGAACAACGGTAACTTCCATAGATGCTAAATCGCTCGTTTTTGGGGGTGGGGGCGACCAAGAGCCGTTTCGCTATTTGCTTTAATATCTGCAAAACTATAAGACATATCAAAAAAAGTTAAGACAAATATATAACTGGTTTATGAGTACTAAAAGATAGCGATCATAGTTTTAAAAAATATAGGGGTGGCAAACTATTGTCGCTATCCTTATTCACGTCACCTGCCGAGGGTTAAGGTGAACATCCGGAAGGCACTCATTCACGATGGTATGATTTTAAATTAGATGAAGCCACCACCTATCTCCTCGACGACAACATCGTCTCTTGACTTTTGGTCCAGTATCAGAAAAGTGAAGAAGGACCACAGAGACATCTACATATAAATTTGATGAACTTGAATTGGATTTATGAAGAGTAACCCTGTAGATGGACGGTCCGGGCATGCAGTTCAAGCATTACGATCCAAGAGCGATGAAAAATCGCAAAATATAGGTACTCGCACAAGTGCAAACGCGTGATTAGATAAGAACAAGTTCGCCACAATATATCGATATTTATATCTGTAGATAGAAGCGAATGCGGTCGTACAAGTATGACTGGTGTCGCATGAGAAGGAATGCACCTGAAAAGCATGGCGTTGATGGAGAAACTGTGCGCGTAATAAATGCGATAAAAAAGACGTCCTATCCGTTCTGGCATTTCTCGAATAACTTCTAAATATATAATACGACCTGTAATTTCTACGGTGCGTGGCAATAAACCGCATGGTACGCGGAATCGAGGCAAGAATTGCGAATATGGGAGGACAAGAAAAGAAGATACAACACGTTTGAGATTTACATTATTCTTGTTCTCTTTCCGCTTATTCCAAACTTGCCAAACATTCGCTAGTCTGTTTCTCAGCTTTATTTAATTTGAATAGTCTAAATTTTGTCTTCGTATTCATTAGAATAGACTACATTTAATAAATATTTAATTACTATTGGAGTAGCGTTAATTTTCTAATTATTTTTGTAGGCATTAAATTCCAATTACCAGGGATAATTATTTTAGTCAGCTATATAAGATACACACACATATCCAAGCGTATAATACACGTAACATTTGCGAGGTGTATTTTAGTATGCAATCAATTTTGTAATAAGTAGATTTCACTCCTTATATGACAAAACTTTCGTTAACCGACATATTTTAATATCTTTCTCGAAAAAGCCGGTTTATTGTGTCAAGGTTGTGCAAATTGTTATGACAGATTTTCGTTATTTATTTTAGTTCGTCGTGTACCGGCCTTTCTTCTCACTTCGATACGCTTCTTGATCGAGAAATTAACTCTCAGTCAAGGAGAGAACCGTATACAATGTGTAGCATACGTAGTTGTACGATAATTTAGATTATACGTTCAATTTTCATAGTCATCGTTGGATTATTATACCGAATTTTGGTTTGTTTTCTTTTTATGTTAAAAGGAAGATTACTGTTACGAAGAATTCATATTTTTTTATTCTATCTGTATCATTCAATTGCATGTTCTTACTTCTATCAATGCTATAGAATTTTTAACACAGCCATTAAATTGTCCATTAATTTTCATTTATTTTAAATGATCTTTAGAGACCGCCAAAGATTGGATATTGTGCCAGGAATGCATGTAACAGTAATTTGCGACAAACAAGATTTATGAAGAGAAAGTTTAGGCAGTCATATTCATTAGCTTAATTGGTTGAAGTACATAACACAAAATTTATGTCATCCCACGCTGTCAGTCGCTGTAGTTGTTGTTCAAAATACATTAAAAAAAAATAAAATCGAATTTCGTGCAGTGATAAAACACTTCTGAATGATTGTGAAAACCGCCACAGAAATTTGAAATATTTTGCTAGAGGTTCATGGCGGATCTACTCCATAATTTTCGACCATCAGCTTCTAGGTGAGCGAGTTCAAATGTGGCTGAACAGGCACAAGTGACGGACCACACACTGGACGTCCAAAAACTGCTACCAAGATGAAATGGTCGACAAGATTCATGATGTCGAGTTAACCAATTGCGGATTCAACATCTCAGCATCTTAGAGGAACGCGTTGGCCATATCCTAGTGGACTTGGATTCACCACTACATACCGGAGACCAAGGAATAGTCAAAGCAGTGGACTTTTTCGGGAAAATCAACTCCGAAGAAAGCAAAAGGTTCCATCGGCCAGAAAGGTCACGGCGACCATTTTTTGGGATTTCCAAGGTGTGATCCTCTCTTGATTGATGGGTTATTCATCTAGCACTGCCGTGTCCAAATTGAATGCGTTGCGCTACGAACTAGTCTCTCATCCTCCATAGTCACCGGATCTAGCCTCGAACGACTTTTTCCTATTCCCAAACTTGAAAACATCGCCGTCAGGAAAGAGATTTGCCTCAAATGAGGAGGTCATCGCAGCTGCAGATGATTATTTTGCACACCTCGAAACATGCTACTTTTCTGACGGGTTGAAGAGACTGAAGCACTGTTTGAAAAAGTGTATTGATCTTTGAGGAGACTACATCGAAAAATAAAATTAAAAACCACACCAATACCCTGTTTTTCTTGTCGATTCCGGAAACATTTCAGGTCACCCTCGTACATAGATGTTTACTCAACGTTAAAGACAATATCAAAGCATGGCTTCCTTACAATAAAAGTAAATGGTAGTAACAGAACGACCTTGATCTGACATTATGAAACAACTAGCAACAAAGAATTTGTGGTAACCCTTTTCTCGTAATCTTCTAGGTTGATGTATGATACTGATACTCTTAGCTTTGCAAAGTTAGTTCTATTGCTCCAATTTGTAGCTGTTCATCTATTTTCACGTTTATTTCTTCAATTGTTTAATTCAGCATTTTCAAAAAAGCCAGTTTATTGTGTTAGTGCATTAGATTATTCTAATGTGAGGGTGACATAACGGGTGATGACAAAAAATGAGACTGCTCTAAACTGTTTTCATGTTAAAACTAGGACATCATAATAGTAGGCGTTGAATTGTGTCATACGCATAGCTGTCAAAATTGATTGCTCTTAAGAAATAATCTTAGTTTGTATAAAAATGCTGTTGAAGCAACATATTCTCCGCAAGCGATGGTAACTATGTATTCTGGCCTGGCAAGGAATTTTGTACAAAAAGAGCGAAACCCTAAAAACTTGCCTCAATGTCGCCCAATCGAAGATGTGTTTGGAAATTTACACACATATTTTGGTATACAAAAGCAACTGGAGAGCTAAAAACAGCCAAGAACTCGAAAAACGAATTCGCACCTGTATTTGTAAAAAAGACAAAAATGCTGTACGACGGTCCTTCAGAGGCATCCCTACAACGCTGCGCCGTACGGCTGATCGAGGACTTCTTTCAACTATACATTAATGTATTTTTAATATCCTACTACTTAAAATATTTTCGTTATAAACTTTATTTAGAAAAATAAAAACAAATTTCTTTATAATATTTTTTTTGTCTCATTTTTTTTGTCAAGTACTTTGACTTTAGTATAATAGTCCTACCAGGAGGAGGTCCAGCACTTTTAAGCAAGTATTGGATAGAAAGGACTTACGCAATGTCGTAATCAATTTTTAGCCACCTACATGTATGATCTGATTGTCATCTTGGATCTCTAGTAAATTTTCTTTAGTTTTGTAATATGCGCTCATGGTATATTGTTGGAAAATTACCCTGCGAAAATAGCATTAGAAGCGGACCAGGTGGTTTCGACCTCCCAGGTATCATCAGCACAACTTCGAATGCAAGATCTCATACTTTGCTGGTCTGTACAGTGCTGAGTGTTGATGTTGATGAGACCCAGTCAGTCAAAACCATGTAGTCCGCTTCTAATGCTTGATCTAGTTTCATTGCACTCCTTTGCAGGGTGACTTCCAACAATATTGTAGCCATTCCAGCTGTTTTTACTATAAGTAGATTAAAAAAATTCTAAAAAGCAATCTAATACTAACAAAATTATTACAATGCAGCATAGAAACGTCCTAGATGTCAGAAATTATAAAAATGGAACTACGATTGGATAAAACAAAATCCAGCAATAATCTGGTCGTTACAAGAACAAAAGTAATCCGAGTGGCTGAAACGTTTCAATAGCGGAAGGTGAAATAAGCGAAAAATAAAGTATTGTATCACCTTATCTAGATATATAAATATATACCGTGTGTTAGAAAAGAGAGGCGCGATCGATATCAATTAGTTATAGCTCCGAGTCCGTAGGTAAGTACACACACATTTACATTCTCGCACAGATATACAATCGACGGTTGCGAATACAATCCCGCACTTACACACATCAACAAGTTGTACCGGCCGAGACGTATCCTGTACCTAGCAGAGGCATTTATACGTACGCCCGGTCCCACAACCGCTCTATAAATAGGAATGGGGCAGTTCAACTGAACACATTAGAAATTATGATGGTATAAATCCTAATCAGAAGTATTGTATCTGGCGTGTTGGCACATTAATGCTGCGGTGTTTGTTTATTCATCGCGATGGCCGCATCGGATAAGAGGCCATTGTTCTCCGTTGCATTAATTGCTTTCTTCTTTTCCCCAGCAGCGCGCTGATGACGTCACGCGTGTTCGAGTATGTGTATCATGCGGATGATACGATGGATGATGATGCTGACCAGTATTACAAAGGAAGTGACCTCGGATAGTTAATTATCTCTTTAGTTTCTGGCTGAGACTTTTGCAAGGTTATCTTTTTAGTATGAAATATAACAACTTCTAATACTAAGATAATAAAATAAATTGTGCTAATTGTGAGGTCATTTGTCTTATTGGAACCTGGCTGGAAGAGATTAATTATGATTCTGAATTATGTGATTTTAGGTCTACGATTTACATATAGAAAAAAATAATGTGGCTACAGCAAAATTTGCTGTAAGTTAGGTGTTGATGGCTAGTCCCTCCTATATAAAACTAGGGTCTGCGGCTCTATTCTGGAATAGTCCTTTTTGTTCCTACTTAACTCATAAGAAATATTTTCTTGGGGGCTGATAAAAACTTCTCCTATTTATAATAGTTAGACAGTATAAACAAAATGATTAACTGTCTCCCAGTTAAGGTTCTTTCCGCTCTGGCAAAGGTCATTGAGCACATCATATGCCAAAAATGGCGATGTAGGTCTCAAAAATCGGCCACTACGATCCCCTTAGCTAACAATCCACGTTTGGCCTTCTTGGGTGCTGATACGCTTGAGAAAACCCAATAGATGAACTCCAATCTGGCCCCAGTTGCGTTTTAATAATAATAATAATAATAATAATAGATCTTTATTAACCCAACAGGCCAAGGCCCAATAATAGGATCAATTACAAAAGCGTGTACACTAAAAAAAGAAACAGAAAAAGCAATAAGTAGTCAAATTGTTCTCTAATTCGCTCCATAACTAAGAAGAGAAAGAAATAGGGTATAACTTCCTCCAATCACATGTTCGCCACCCTCGCCAGGATGTAGGTCGGCACTCTTCTCATGATGTTGGTTCTTGCGAAGGGGACTCGAAATGTGGTCTCGTACCTGGAATTAATTCTCGGTACAAGAAAGTCTATACTACCCAATAGGAAGGGACAATCGATCTTATTGTCCAAGAGCTTATTTATAAATTTCCTACATATTGTGTCCCTTCTGTCGCACAAGGATGCCATACCATGTCGGGCCAGGAGAACATCCTGAGGTATACCTCTTTCGGGGTAGATTCCATCCAGTCTAAATGATAAGTACTTCAGGAACCGTCGATGAATACGGTCCAGAGCCATGGATTCGGAAGCATACACAGGATACCAAATAAGAGCAGCGTATTCTACTTTACTTAATACAAAGGCAAAATATAAGGATTTAAGTACATTTACGTCATTGAAATACTTTGAGATACGCATCACAAAGCCCAGACATTTGAAAGCAGCGGTGCATGTATTTGAGAAATGTGAATTAAAAGTAAGAGCTGAATCAAATAGTACTCCTAGATCCCTGACTTCAGTGCCAATCTTAAAAAAATGCCCATTGATATGGTATTGGGCATGGGAGACCGTGGAGGAGCGTGAGTAAGTGATAATACAACACTTGTCTATATTCAACTTTAATTTGGAATCTTCACACCATTTCACCAACGTGTCAAGGTTGTGCTAAAGCGTAATTGAGTCATCGTCAGAAGTAATTTCCGAATAAATTTTTAGTTTTAATGGAAATTCAAAAACATGAAATACCCATAATATGAAGTCGTCACACGATAAAGAATTTGATTAATTTTGATTAAACGCAGCAACCCACTTTGGTGATAGTTATTAATTAAACTACTAAACCACATGATACACGTCAATTGACCTCAATTGTACATCCGCCGAGCTTGTGAAGCCACAACGAAGTTTTTTATCACTAATTTTGATGGTGCAGAGTCCTCATAGTGTTTATCAAAGTTATTCTTGGTTTGAGGAATTAGTTTTCTGCTGCAAAATAATAACACTTAATGAAGTTAGTTTTTTTTTGTATTTTCCCTAAAATGCATGAAGTTGTTTGCTTTTAGTGGCTGTCAAACTTTAACGAAATGACAGATTGTAGTTGACGAAAGTACAGACCCCTAAAGCAGAGAGGACAAGCAAGTCGGTTACTTTGATCTTTCGAACTAAAGCAGTGCTTCTTTATGGTGCATACTCTAGAAGCATGGCTCCCCTGATCTTCTAAATTGATATATTGTCCGTTTTGATTTAGAGATCTATTCTGTACCGAAAGCAATGTAACCTTATAATTTTTTGACAGATCATATAGAGTCAAAATAACATTATTCAACTTTATTGGTACTATAAATCTATTAACTTTCCCGCATTTTAATTTGAAAGGCAACATCGCTTTCGTCACAAAATAGATCTCTAAATCAGAATGGACAATGTATCAGTTTCCATGATAGGGAGCACACACTACAAATATGACTGAAGATCGTACACATTGGAAACACAAAGGACTTACTTGGCTGTCCTGATTTAAAAGTCCATTCTCTTTCTTGGAGCTAGAATCTGTCAATTAGTTAAAGTTTGTCAATCATTGAAAGCAGACTATTACAGACAACTGTAATAGTGTCTTTTTTGCAGGAGAAAACCAGCACTCAAACCAAAAATAGTCTTGATAAATACTATGCGAACTTTGCACCATCAGAATCAATGGTAAAACAATGGATTCCTTGTGCTCGCACAAGCTCGACGGACGTTAAATATTCTGGATGCATAATTGGGATCGCTACACCAGAAACAATTGAAAAAATCTACGATATGGCCTTGAAGGATCAGTGATGAGAAATGTGTCAGATTGTAGAAACCATTTCTTTATTTAGTTTTGATATTAAATGAACCGCAATGGTTTCGAAAACACTTGATAGGACCACCACTGCTGAAAACCCGCTAGTACCACATCTAACCAAACTCGACCCGGACCGACTACCTCCGAAGGTTAGGATCAGAAGAGTACTTGACATCGCAAATCACTAATAGGATACCAATATCGTAGCAGCATACATATATGTATGTCCATGAGAGATCTTAGTTATCAAGGAGAAAGTACCCAACACTTTCAACGTCATCACAGGCCTGAAGTGTCTTTTAGGAGACAATAGGGTTTAGGGACTTTTTATCCAATCCTGGTGGAGATTTGATGGATCACAGAAAATTGATCAAAAATGTAATCCTGTGCCAACTTCTTAGGAGTTGAAATATTGGATTTTTTCCAAGCGTATCAGTACCCAAAAAGGCCACGATTGATTTGTCAGCCAACAGGGTTAGGTGGGGGGAGGGAGAGAGCAGGAGGCGGCGGTCTTTGAACTCTACATCGAATCAAAAGGACAAGCAATCAAAACTGAATATTATAATTAAACTTAATAATCCGGTTCAACGGAGTTTTGATAAAATAAACACCACATTTTGCCACGGTAACAGTGTTCTTTCATCAAAACAATGTACAAGGACACAGGTACTTAATCCTTATTGCAATTTTTTTTTAAATTGGGCTACAAATTCCTCCCTCATTTGCCATTCTTCAGACTAACCCCATTCTTCAGAGGAGCACAGATTTGGCTCTAATTATGGAATTATGATTTAAACAAACGTCAGTTTTAAAAATTTCGATAAATCTGCATCCCTATAGCGATAAAATCATATTTCTGCAGTATTTGATTTAAACTTAAAGATAAAGTGATTTTAAGTAAAGAATAATTATTTTCTCAAGAATGAAACGATTAATTATACGGTGGCCGATCGATATATTTTAAATTTGATTGTTGATTATGAAGAGAACGCATAATACGTAATTAAGACATCATTATTCAGCATTACCAGAACAAACTACGCGTTAAACAGTTAGCGGTAGCAATCTACTTCATATCGCGATGTAGCGATGTATAATAGAAAACAATTCACGGAAGCAATTTTCTACAAAGTTTACCTGATTAAAAAGCTCAACTTTAAATATGTACTCAATTTACGTTAATTTTATTTTTACAAATTTCACAGTAAATTTTACCAAACTCCCTCCACATATAAACGAGAATATGCTGCGTATGAATGATGATCTGTAAGCTTGGTTGCGGATGCTGAGGCGCAAAAATCTCTTCAGATCGAGCATAAACATCGAACTTATGAAGATCACAACCATGCATAACTACAAGCATGTATGTCTACTTGTCTACTACATCTAAATGTATATGTAAGTGTATAGACACAGGCTGTGTGAATAAAATCCATAACAAAGGAAACAAAAATACAATACAAAGGTGTGTCCCCTCTGTTCTGTGTTGTGTGCTCGCGTCGTGTCTGCATATTATAATGTTGTTGTTGGATAAAATAAAAGTCACCAGTGTGTGTGTGTGTGCCTAGCTAGACTAACGTGCCGGACCACCATAAGTAAAGTTCACCTGCCGCTGTAATAAATTATAGGTGAATCACACCCCACCTAGCGTAGGTAAACGCTACGTTCAACGAATTGTTTTTATATACTTATATATATATAAGTATCTACGGTGGATGCCGTTTCTATTAATAGATTTCAGTCATCTAAGGTTGTCGTGGGACACCCACAGATCGGCTATAAATTTATAAACTGGTTGACAGACACCGAACAGGGCTGTCGATAATCGAATACGTTTGAATTATATATAAATTATGTGTGGTGTACTGAGATCAAAGACGCCCAGATAGTCTTCGAGATGTGTGTGTGTGTTAGTAAGTTAAAAGATGTGATAAAGTCGAAAATCTTTTACAGTCTCTTATGATTGAAATGTAATTAAAAGTTTTTATTAAAAAAGTTAGCAAAGGGATGTGTATCAGGGATTCTAAACTTGATTTATCAGGAAATTTTGTTAATGAAAAATAAAGAACGTTAATTAATTGCTTCATGCCCTTCTGATTCGGTTGAGAAGATTCCAAGTCTAACAAGGGATTAGTTTTCTCAGAAGAATATACTGGTCCAAGCAGAATTCACGAAGCTTAACATTTCCGAAGAAATAATTAACTATTGTGGTTGTAGAACATGCATCCAGCAGCCCATACTTGGCATCGACTGGTTATTATCCCTTTCTTAAATTATCCGCGTAACCAACCACATTCTTCAGATGATTGTCTGAAAGGCGTGCTGGAGAAAATTTTTGATGATCTACTAAAAGAATAATTCTTTTTCAATAACATCATAGTTTCTTTTAGATTGCGATAGTCAGAGTTTTACATTAGATGGTTTTGTGGTTGGAAATCTTGAGATGGGGTTATTGCAGGATTCGGTTTAATTGGACTTGATTAGAGTGGATTTAAACGTTGGATCGAATGCTTATCACTAAAGTCCGAGATTTCTCTAACAATAGGGCTTGTAAACTGCAAAGTAGCCATCGAAACGATTAAAAAAAAAACAAAACTAAAAAAAATTAGGTGATCAGAGCCAAAATGGTCATTAACCTAATCTATGGCAGGACGAATTGGCTATTATGCTACACCTACCAAACAAATGCTTTTGACCAACCGATAACTTAGGGAACCTATGAAGAAATACTGTTATCAAAACGAGATTTGAAAGAATAATTATCTATATGGACATTAAATCACTCAAACCCCCCGGACGAAGTATTAATCATGCACCCACACATTAGATAGGAACGGTAACATTCTTAGTTAGTCGAAGCACTCATTAACATGTTCTAAATTGTGAAAATGTACCACCACCCCAACCCCAAACCACCGAAAAATTGCTGAGTTGAAGAGAAAACTATTAGAGTCAAGCCAAAATCCAATTTGATTCTATTCAATAGTTTAACCAATCCAAACTCCTGAAACTCCAAAAAGTGTTAAATCGAATCAGATCTAACCACAACAAATGGTAGGAATGTCAAATCTAGTTACTATATCTAATCAAAATTAAGCAACCAAAATCTTAGAACTCAACAAGTTAATTAACCACACTCTAAAAATCCCGAAATTCCAAAACCGATCAACTGAAATCTCTAATACTCCTAAAGCTCCTTAAAGCTTCACATTAATTCGTGAATCAACCCCTTCACTTTAATTTAATTCAGTCCTATCTTCTTCAAAATCTGAATAGAACGCTGACTCATAAGCCTCATCAACCCGTTCGTCATGTAATCTCGTCTAGCGAGAATTCTTCCCTGGTTTTTTTTTGCCCTACACAGCTCTACGTTGGGTGCGAATATTTTGATCAATGGCTCACTTGGTAACGTACCCTTCAATTTCTAACAGCAGCCCGCAAAGAAAGTACAACAGGGTCAAATCCTAGCCAGCCTAGAAGCCAATCAACCTGACTTGAAAGACTTGTATGGCATGAGGATTAATTTCCTGAAATTGGATCTTGATCAAGTCAAATTTTTTGACAAAATAGATCGTTTATCATATTTTTGTGGCGTTTTCTGTTGAGAATAGCGTTACTGACATTTCAAAAACCACACCAAATGGTATCATTGGCTGAGGATATAGTGCTTTTCTCTGGTTATTCAAGGACAGAATGTGATAATTTTGTGCTTGTTCAGATAATTGGCAAGATGAAAATGCGCTTCACATGAAAATCATTTCGAAGTTGAATCTCCCACCCCACACACACTCGGTGAAGATGTCAGGGGGCAGCACAGTACTCACCATGTAGCTACCGTACCTTAAAAGAATCTCTTCTGAATCTCTTTCAATGTTTATCCTGGCCATTGTTTTTAACTTGAAGGTACTTTTTCCAAAATTCAAAGCCATAATCTCTGCAAGAAGATATCAATAAGTTTGAGCATCAGCATCTTTATTGAATAAAATTAACACCGAAAAAATATAATAAATTATTACAATTCAAGAACTAACATATGACTGCATAAGTCAATAGCTTTTGTCTTCTTCTTCTTCTTGATCCAAGATAAGCACACACCATCATCACTCTTAACATACAAAACTATTCCATGAAGATTCCACCAAATTAGTGTTGGTTGCACAGAAATCCTGCTGTATGGATATCGAACTTGGCAATCCTATAATCCTCAATTCTCCATTTGATGATATCTGCAACGTGTAATAATAAGCTGTTGTGGTTGTTCCAAATTTACTCGAAACTTGAGTTGTATATCTTCCATTTTGGGGTTGTCCTGAAATCGGGTTAATACTTGAACAACGAGATTTTGCCAAGATGCAAGACGTGATATTCTTATACAGGTTGACTTGCTGGTTAGGAAACGTTGCATTATTACCGATTCGCGCTTCTCTATAACAACCAGCGATCTAGAATTGTTAAAATTAGAATTGGTGTAATAGAAATTATGTCATAGTTACCAAGAGATTTGCATTAACACTTCGTATGCATTGGACATATCCGCAGTATCCAGTATCGCAGTTTATATTTATATTTAAGGACCTCTTCAATCTTGGATCAATTCCAGGTGTTGTCGTTGGAGGAGGAGTTGTTGGAGTTGTTGGAGGTCGAGTTGTAGTAGTCGCTGTAGTTGTTGTAGTTGGAGGTCGAGTTGTAGTAGTTGTAGTTGTAGTGGTAGTTGTCATTGTAGTTGGTGAAGTTGGACGGGGAGTTGTAGTAGTCTGAAACAGATTTAATATAGTGGAATTATGAGTATTGTATTTTTAATGTCTTACCGGTGGAGGAACTGTTGGTAAGTTGAAGCATGATGAGTAATTTGTGTTAATCAAATACATTGTAGCACAAGCAACAATAGAAGCTACCGACGGCTGATTATTACTAGCGACGATCGCACTTTGAAAACAACCAATGCAAGCATCACGTAATGTGTTATTAGTCCCATTAGCTATATTCGAACACATGATTGTAAATAAATTACTCAGTTGTGAACTGAAAATCAGGAATATATTTTGAAGCGTCTAAAACAATAATTATATTAGAGACTTACTTGTAATTGGGGCATTGCACTGATTTATATTTCGTTTTAAAAAGTGTCGACACATCCTAAAATAGAAATTTAATTTTTTAAATTGATTAAAAGCATTTTGACTTACAGTAAACACCATCAAAAAAATAACAGTGGCAGGTATCGATTTCGGATTCATTTCTCCGGATATAATGCAGGCAAAACATCTAAATTCTGTTATATGTATTCAGAGATATCCGTGTTAATTTGTTATAACTTCCGTTACAATATGTTTATAAAAGTATTATTATATGGTGAAATTTTGCAGTTCATTGTTCTGTATCAGGTCATACATGAAGAATTATGCAGTTCAGACTTAATAATAGGGTTTAGATGAAAGTACATATTTATAATACACTAGAATTATTTATTATTGTTATTATATTGTTAAATACATATATGGAGTGTTAGAGAAAGTAGATGACACGTAGATACCATCTTAAACGAACCTTTATGCGACGAATTCAATGAATTAAGGGAAAATCTTATCCCGAAATGGAGGCCGTTGAAGAAACTGAGACAAATTAGAGATCATTATGCTTTAAATAATCTGGAATTAATGTCAAAATGGGGATGCGATTGTTTTTGGAGACAAAATGACTACAATCAAACATTTCCAAAAGATGAAGAATCTTTTTTATTTCATTGAAACTTTGTCCAGAAAATATGGAATCTGATCAAGATACTGCAGACCTATGAAATTTGAAATTACCTAACAACAGCTAAATACATATTAAAGGATATCAACCATACACAGACAAACTATAGTTGACTTCTTTATTCTCTTGTTGGTACAAAAAAAACACAGAACGAAAATGGACCCCATCATTGAAAGTTTTGATAAGTGAGCAGCAAGTGTGCTAGCCACTAGGCCACTAGCCCGATATTTGGATGTGACAATATTTCTACCATGTTGAACTTCTGTAGTCCTTTCATTGATCCAATGGTAACTCACATGATTAACTGTTGCATTGAGCAATCATATTTTCCAGACACCTGGAAGGAGGTCGTGGGATTGCCGTTGCTCAAGGTGTCTAAGCGTATGAATTACTCTGATTTGAGAATCATTCGTATTCTTCCTGTTCTTTCTAAAGTTTTGGAGAGGGTACTATATTCACTAATTTATAGTTTCTTTGAAAGTAATAATTATTTTTCCCGTTATCAAGAGGGATTTAAGCGAACCTATAGCACTACTTTAGCTCTTGCTTATATCGAAAATGAAATAATGAGTTTTGTTGACACTGGTTTGTGCAGTGTATTTGTTTTACTTGATTTTTCAAAGGCAAATTTTTCATTATTTACACAAATGATATACTGGATGCTATTAAGAACTGCAAAGTGCAGACATATGTCGATGACCATACAACTTTTTATTCTTTACCTATCGATAAACACCTGAAGGCACCTTCTACTGTAAATCAGGATCTGGAATTGGTACGAAGTTTATCCTTTCACCATAACTTATTCCTTAACCCCAAAAAAATTAGTGTCTTGCTGTTTGGTTCTTAAGAATCGGGTTGATTTCTTGAAGGATCATTTGAAAATAAATTAATATATTTAAGGATCTATTATCATTTGTTGACGAGGCAAGGAATCTGGGCCTATGAATTGACACGCGTGTGCGTTTTTGCAAGCACGTGTCTAATCTTTTACGGAGAGCATACCCCTCTCTAAGAATGCTTTATGTAAACAGATATATTTTGAACCACACTCTGCAATTACAACATTGTGAGTCTTTAGTGTTGTCCGTATTTAATTATTGTGATTTTGTTTATGGTCCGTGCTTGCTTTGGGATGATTGGTCTCGTATTCAGAACTCTTGCCGCAGATTTATATGTAAACTTCGTAAATGTGATCATGTTTCTGATAACATTAGGAGTCTTGGATGGTTGAATATAGAATATAGAAACTATTAAATTCGCTTCCACATGACCTTAGGTGTCTCAGTGGCCGTAAGAATTTCAGTTGACAAGTGAAAGTTTATTTACTGACGTTGCAGTGATAGTGTGCCTTCTTTTATTTTAATTTCATTAATTACTGTTTGAGTATTATTATTATTTTTAGGGTTATTGATGTGTTAGATAAAAGGGTTTAGTCTTCGTTATATTACTTGCACAATGTATATGTTTTTGTGTTGGGATGGATTCAGGTTAAGTATGAGTAGCCTTGGCTAGACTTCGGCTGGACCCATCTACATTCTAAATTATTTTTTTCCTTTAATAAAGACATATTATTATTATTATTATTATTTTGACCGGTACACCTGTTCACATAATTGTCTTTACAGTTTATCTGTACCTACAATTTGACAGTTGCCAACTTGTAGAAATATATTGATATTTACGAGAGAGAGAGAGAGAGAGAGAGACATGACAGCTGTCAAATACATTTTAATATTTAAAAGATGATTCACCATCACTTACGTTGCGCAACAATAGCTACTGCGCAGCCTGTGGATTTGTACTGTAAGGGGAGGCCTGAAAGCACCTAGGTTAGGAATCACCCAATAACTAGAGCAATAAATATATATACAGGGTGTTTAAAAAAGATGCGGCAATATTAAAGAGGGTGATTCCCAGGTCATTTTATACAAAAAGGTCCTATAAACATAGGTCTGCAAACGCTCCGTTACCGATCTACGGCGTGTTGAAGTTTAATTAAAAAAAAACAGGAAAAATTAGATTTTTCCAAAACGGCTTGAGATATCATAATGAAATTTTAGGCGTGTTAATAGCTGTGGGAGACACATACTTTACAATACAACACGATGTTTCAGTTGTACCAGTGGCGCGCGTATTGGCACGTTACAGGCTATTTTTCAAGAAAAAAAAATAGGACGCCGCTGATTTCTCTAAAAATAAAAATATGTTTTTATTCTTTATTCAATAGTGAAGAAGAAAGCTCTCTTAACTTTTTATCGTACGACGTACCGTTTTTTAGTAAAAAAAAAAACATTTTAGTGCATATCCATTTATCATGCGTACACAAATATTTTTAAACAGTCCTGTTTTATTCACTGACATATTGAATGAGTGTCGTGATTAATAATTTTGTATGTGTCGAATTTGTTGAAGTTCCTTATCATGAATCGCTATACGAATGTCGAGATGACCGATATGCACTACATTTATGGACTTGCTGATGGCAATGCATTAGAAGCTAGGCGGTTGTATACTGAAAGATTTCCTGGCTGTATTGCTCCTGATAGAAAAACTTTCATCGGTGTCTTTATGAAACAGGCACATTAAGACGAAATGGAGGAGCAGGAAGGCCAAGAACAGCAAGAACGGTAGAGTTGGAAGAGGATGTGCTAGACATGCTTGAAGAAGATCGAGGTACTTCTACTCGAAAAATTGCTGACGCTTTGGATGTAACTAATGGGACTATTTGGCACTTTCTGAAGGAAAATTTGTTGTATCCATTCCATATACAACGCGTTCAAGCACTTCTTCCTGCTGGTTTTCCTCCTCGCATTGCATTCTGTCAATGGCTTTTGCACAAAATGGTTCAAATCCCTCAATTCCTGATGATTATTCTGTTCACCGATGAAGCGAATTTTTCAAGAAATCCAATACGCAATTTCCATAATAACCATGTATGGTGTGACGAAAGTCCATATGAAATTGTTGAAGATCGTTTCCAACATCAGTTTTCTTTGAACGTTTGGCTTGGGATTGTGGGTGACTACCTAATTGGACCGGTATTTTTACCAAGATGGAGGACGTACGTAAGCATACGGAAATCGCTGGATTGGTCGAGGCGGACCTCACTTATGGCCTGCACGATCTCCGGACTTAAATCCCCTGGATTTTTTCCTGTGGGGCCATTTGAAGTCCTTGGTGTACGCTACTGCATTGGAATACGTAGAGGACTTAAGAAATCGAATCATTGCTGGGTGCAACTCAATTAAAACCGATCCTGGTGTTTTTGAGAAAGTTTGCCAGTCAATGAGGAGAAGATTGGATTCTTGCATCCGAGCTCGAGGTGGTCACTTTGCACAGTTTTTGTAATTTTAGGTTGGTAAAATTGTTGGTTTGGTAAAATATTTGTTTTTGCCCTTGAATAAAACCCTTGTTCTTTAATTTTTTTTTCTGTACTAAATGGACATGCACTAAAATGTTTTTTTCTTCACAATTGAACAAAGAATAAAACCAGATTTTTTATTTTTAGAGAAATCAGCGGCGTCCTAGTTTTTTCTTGAAAAATAACCTGTGACGTGTCAATACGCGTGCCACTGGTATGACTAAAACATCGTATTGTATTGCAAAGTATGTGTCTCCCACAGCTATTAACACGCCTAAAATTTCATTATGATATCTCAAGTCGTATTGGAAAAATCTAATTTTTACCGTTTTTTTTAAATTAAACTTCAACACAACTTTTTTGTATATAATGACCTGGGCAATCACCGCCTTTAATATTGCCCCATCTTTTTTAAACACCCTGTATATCAAGCAGTAGAGACGGCCTTTCCGACCTCATCCGCGTCCCTCCAAATGCCAGACCTACCCCCCGATTTGTCTTGTCGACGACGGCTACTGCTACTTATAATCGTGCCCAATAGAGAGATTTAATTTTGGATTAGTTTACTGTCCGAGTCATTGTAGGATACAGGTTAGGGTGGCAAAAAGCGGTGAAGATAGGGAATGGCATTTGGATGGGTGCTGATGAGGCCGAAAAAGCTGAAACTATTTACTTTTTTTGTTATTAAAAAATAATGCTACAGTAAGAAAGGACACATTAAAAAAAAGTCCTTATTTAATTTTATTGAAGTATTTCCTTAATTTTATATGAAGAAATATAGAAATCTACAGCAATATCCTCCTTTTCAACACAAGTATACACATTTAATTAATAATAACTACAGATAAACGCTTTTTTCTAAAACTCTCCTTTCAAATTTGGTCAGGCCACACGTTGTCCATTATAATACCTCCAACCAAAACCGAAAAGCCATGAAAGGTTGTACCATATTAGTCGAACTCGTTAAGTAAACACTGGAACATGATTACCATCGCGGAGAAAGGAAGGCAAAATCGTGTGAATGATGTGAAATTTCACAAGCGGCGCTTAACCCAGTCGTCAATGAATGTGTAGAATTGGACGGCGTGCGGCTGAATTAGAAACAGTGTTATTTTAGGAGTCGCCCGGCTGTATTAGCGATTGTGAAAGCGAGGACGGAGGCAGCGTGGGCCGACCACGAAACGTTAAGCCGATGTTTAGCGCTGGTTTCTATCTCTCGCTCCGTAACGTGCGGTTGTCGTTGCTGGCGCCTGCCACTGCCTCAGGTGTTATTTTAGCGGCTGTTTATTCTATAAACAACAGATTTTCAATGTCTTTCGACTTCCCTACCTGTTGCCACTTGTAAATCGTACGCAAGTGCGTATTAGAAAGCACAGCCGCGTTTGAATTTGAATAAATTATTTAAGTAGTAGTCATCGAAAAATCTTTCGTGATAATCTCTTTAAGCAAATAAAACTATGCGTTTTTTAAAGTATCTATCTTATGTTTAATGTTATATTCATTGCATGGATGCAAATTGCAAAAATAATTAATTTATATAACGTAAAGGTCAAGTCTTTATGACTTCAGCGCAAGTAAATACCGCGCTTTAGCACAGGAAACGCTTTGCATATTAAGACTAGACATCCATTCAACTATTCACCATCATATAGTTGTGTAATACGTGATTATAACATAACTAAATATAGAATGGAATAATTTAGTTTTTCTACTGTTATGCAATATATTTTGTGATTAGCTATAACCTTTCTTAATGTCATATTTCTTGCACCACCGGAAATGATTTCATAATTGTGTGTAATACGGAGAAATTACTAAATAAAACTTAGGCGCCATAAATATTTTTATTTCAATTAATATAATACCTACGTTATAGACTTGCAAACGATGACTTAGAGAACATAAAACAATACGCTGTTGCATATGGTACGATTTAATTTTTAGACCATTACTGTTTCTTTTTTATATAAACGATTTATCTTAAGATCACCGAAAATACAATAATGACACGTTCAGGAAAAAAAAATTCGACGATTAACAACAATAAACAATAAACCCATGAAAAAAACCTATGATAAAGAATACTTACCACCAGACCCAAGGCCAAGAGGCTACAAAACGGATAAAGCTAGCAACCACTGAGCAAAAACACGCAGCATCTAAAGAACAAATTCGACCTGCAAAATTTCCCGATCGTTCCACCACCGGAAGAAGCTTGGGCACCCACTTCCGGCATTGTATAGAAGGTCCAGGATACTAAACGAAACTAGATCAATATACCACATTGATTACAATAACAATATGGAATAAATAGCTGAGCTACTGCCGACAATAGACAGCGAGCTACTCAAGCAAGGAACTTCTCATAGGAAAGTACTCCACCATGCCAATATGCTTCACGAAATAAGGATGCTGCAAAATACGCCGCCCAGCCCTACAGATTCCACACAGTATGGTAATTACAAACAAACTTTGATAGGTCTCAAATCTGTTGTCAGACTGTAGAAACAATGATTGATTGTTTCGGCATGTGTGATATTTAGATTAGATTCTGAAGAATCATTTTTGGAGATTTAGCCTTAATGGATGTTGGTCTGGTGGTGTGGAATGTTAGTCTAGTGACAGATTTTTTAATCACTCTTCGTTGAAGTTCTATGAAAAAACTCTGACTGTTACCAAATTAGTTGTCCAATTGTGTAAACACAATGATTGATTGATTTGTCCTGTGATAGTTAAAATATTTCTAATAATTATCAAAATCATCATTTTCATGCATAAACAATAGACTTCAAAACACTCCAGACGCATTCTCTAGCGTTCAAATCAGGAGAATTTTCTGGCGATGATAATACAAGTAAGTTTATTGACTCCAAATATGATTTTATAGATTTTGCCCTATGGCAAGGTGCACTGTCATCTAGAAACGTATAAGGGCCTTGGTTGGGGTCGAGCTCGGTTAGGTATGGCATCAAAACCTCTTTTAAAACATGTTTCTATTGATTTTGATTCATTGTTAGGCAGTGCGAAACCTTCTGAAGAAATATAGGACCAATTCATAATGGATGAAGGTTGTGTCATTTTTTTTACCACGTAAGCTTCACTAAAACGTTCACACCTTAGCCTTCTCACAAACTGGACGCTTGATTTGCAGTAAATGAAAGCGAAATGATTCGTTACTGAACACGATCCAGAAAATTCAGGAAAATGTTGTAAATTTAGTTTGCATTATGCGCTCGGTTCATCTACTATTCCACCACGGTTTGAGGTGTTACCTTTCTTGTTGTGGCAAGTATACATATACATACGAGGTGCGACAATTAAATAACGTGACAAATTTTTTCAAGCCCTAAGTTCATTAATGCGCGCAACGGGGTGTAGATCCTTGTTTATCCATTACTATCTGCAAAAAATTCCAAACACGTGGCTCGAACAGTATTTGTTCAGTCCACGAGCGAGCAACATCGTGTTGGCACGTAAAGATGATGAACGGGATGGACACCCTCGAACTTCTAAAATTGACTTGAACATCATCACATTATTGCTGACTAAGCAATAGGGAAGTGGTCAGGCAGATTTTGCATGAAGAACTTAACATGAAAAGGGTTTGCGTGACCAGTGTGCCAGACTGCTTTCTCCAGGCGAATGAACATTTGTGCTGACGTTCTATAAACTATCGAAAGTGACTCGACCTTTTGGGAAAGGTGGTTCAATATGATCTCGAAACTAAGCGCCAATCTTTGCATTGGAAGTCTCTTGATTCGCCGAGAGCGAAAAAAGCAAGTATGAGCAAATCAAAATTTAAAGCCATTGTAATGTATTTTGTAACAGTTGGTAATACTGGTATACTATTGCTAATTAGTAGTAAAGAAGACCGTTTCCCAGTTTTTTACAATTAACACGTTGTTAATGTTGTATATGTGAAATAATTAAGGTTTTTCTATGTCATCACGGGTTTTATTCGGTCATCGATATTACAAAATTGGCGACGACTAAACCAAATTTAAAAGAAAAAGCAATGTTTTCGGAAAAAGTTTCGATAATTGCGTATTTAATTAGTTAAAAACATGCCACACAATTCCCAGGCAAGTGTTCCAGTTGTAAATACTGGAACTATTTCAAAAATTGGTTGTGTCAATATAAACGATGGTTGGGAAGTGTTTAGTAAACGTTTGACACAATATTTCCTTGCTAATAAAGTGGATGAAGATAGGAAAGTGCCGGTCCTTTTAACATCAGTAAGTGAAGCTATTTATAAAATATTAAAAAGCGTTTGTGACCCACAAAAACCAGCAAGTAAAACATACAAAGAATTAACAAAATTATTAAATTAAAAAAAACAAATTTTATTTGATTCTTTAAAACAAACAAATGAAACAGTGCGTGAATGGTATGTTAAAGTAAAAACACTAGCAGCAGAATGTGAATTTAGTAACTTTTTAAGTGAACGTGTTAAAGACAAATTTGTTGTTTGTTGGAATGCGCTCAGGAAAAAATTTAGATCGTTTGTGTAGGTGTAATTAAAAAAGTAGATAACTCACAATGGGGCACGCCATTGGTGCTAGTTATGAAACCTAATGGAAAGGATATTAGATTATGCGCAAATTATAAAATTACAGTTAATAAACATTTAAAAGATTCAAATCATCCATTACCGCGAATACAAGAGATTTTTTCAGCACTACAAGGTGGACAAACTTTTAGTAAGCTTGATCTATCAAACGCATATAATCAGGTTGCTTGTTTTCTCTGATAATCATGGTGTTAGCTATGTACATTAATTGGGTTCCAGAGGGTCAAATAGTTAACCAGGATCCTTATTGAGAAGTTTTTAAAACGAAGAAAAGGCCTGATTTATGGAAAAGAAGAGTTTTTGGCCAAACACTCAATCATGCTAATGGAACATCCGTTCTATTCATCAGATTTTGCTCTGTGTGATTTTTTTATATATTGCTTAAAACCAAAGTCTATCTTAAAGGAACCCGTCACGAGTCTGTAGATGAGGTCAAGGCAAAGGAAGCAGACTATTTTGAAGGGGATTAATGTTTCATTGTTCATCATACTTTAATTTTAAGAAACGACTGAATCGACAATAAGTTTGACCAGCAATATTTCATTTTACTGTAAAATCTAATCCCGTTAATTTATAGAAATCTGACGATTATGTAATATAATGTGTTATATCTTCCTTCATTTTCTTTTAATAACACCAAAAAATTAATTGTACGTAACCATTATTAGACATTTATATGATAATCCTAACGCTGATGCCACTGAACATTTCCTATAATACACCTGCACATTTTTCTCGTACAAATAGAAGTCACACACATGCGGTTTAATTATATGCAGATGGCCTTTCTTTAGCTCCCTGTTATTTCTTTCGACTGTATAACAAATTTCTAATATATTCAATACCGTTGCAGGAATGGCCTCTAACGAAGTAGGATTTGTAATAAAATACACCCACTTGCATATGCGTGAGTTTAAAAAATCACACCAAACAGAATAAAAAATTAGGTGGGGAAAAGTCGTATGACAACCGTACGACAGTAGGTATTTTATTATATTGTGAATGATATCCTATATTAATTAATAAAACTCGTGCGAGCAAAGAACGTAGTGGCACAGGGAGAAAACTAGAGGACAAGGTAAAACATTCACCTACGCGTGGACTGCTTAATGTTAGTTTAGCGATAAGTAAACTGTATTAAAGGTGTTCGTATACGTAATCCAAATAAAAATTAGAATGTAATTTAGATATATATGTAGAATATTGATTTCTTTTGCAACCGTTTGGCGTGTGGTTAGCATAACATAACCTGTTAACATATATTAAGCTGTTTATTTGTTTACGTAATGTATATATTTATAAGCGTATTATTCTTGCTAAATTAGAGATCATTACGATTCTGTTAGGTACAAGATTTGTTTATAATTTGTTGGGGGAATTTGAGTAATGGCAATCATGGTTCGTGAATTCAATAACATTTATTTGCTTTTAAAGTATTAATTATGCTTTTAAATTTGCCCAAAGTGATCACAGAAATATCATATTTGAGCTACAAGTTTTCTGAAAAATAAATGGGCAGTGAACAATTCAAAAATTCTTGCTTGGGATGCTTTGATTCAAATGAAGGATTAGTCATTTTGAAAAATGCAAGAATTACAATATGTTTGTGCCTCACCAACAATGACAGCAACACAAATAAAATATTTTGGCGTTGATATGAATAGAAAATTTATTGTAGAAAAGGATCACAAACCTTCAAGAAAAAATTGATTTACAAGCCCGACTCTGTTTAGGTACAAATGAGATGAAACTCACTGATGAAAGTCTAGCAGATACTGGTCTCATATGCCGCATAATGTTGTGTCTTTCCTTCTTTTTCATGACAGTAGATGAATATTATGTCATCTGTATCTCAAGGTCTTTGTTGTTTCAGCTCATTGTTGCATTTTTGATTAATTTAAGTCTTGTTCCTTTTCAACCATTCTGCAGACTACCTTTTGGACTTAGGTATACCATATTAATTGTGACAGATCTGTGCAAAAACTCAGGCTAGATTTGAGTCATTTTTTCCACTCGAAAACCAGCATTTAGTCCAAAACTCTTTTGTTTCTGCTCTCCCTAAAAATCAAACTGATAACATATCTGCTCTTCCTGAGATCAATCCTAACATACAATGGATTGCTTTAGTTCTGTGTCGCCAAGTCGCATTTAAAGCGTCTTGAAGCCCAACAAAACAGGACGTTGCGATGATTGCGCCCTCTGGTTCGTCCGAAACGTCGATCTTTCCCGCCCTCCAGTTGGCGATGGAAATCCTTGAGAAGATCTTTATATCCACCAGCCCCATCGTTGCGGAGACAGTTGGGTCTGATCCGGAGCTACCTTCTCCCCCCTCCTCCCTACCTGAGTTGTGCTGCAAAGAGCTCAAAATGTGATCGCATAGGGATCAGCAAATTAACTTCAAACCAACACCTCTGAGGACAACATCATCTCTAAGTTTCCACTATAGTTCATAGCCAGTAAGGGCTACCTCATGAGAATTGAAGGGCTTAGGAGTAACCAACTCAGCTCTGGTAAAGAGACTACGATCATCGAGAACCAAAATACGACATTATATTGATGCGTTGTTTTCACACAAAAAAAGCAAAAGTAGTATCGTGATTGTACAACTGCTGCTCGTAAAGGAATGGTCAAAATGTGATGAAGATTTGACATCTTGACAATTGACATATCGTAAGATCTCTGCAAAATTTACTCTCGAGTCCTAAAAGAGTGTATCTAATATTGTCAGCTACCAGCCTATGCTAAAAACACTAGCAATGTGCTAATTCTAAGTTTAATCATATACAGCGGCTACTACGGTATTGACTATTTCTATAAATTTAATACCGGAACAAAAAACTATCACGAAATCCAGCAAAGAAAAACCAAATTTTAAATTGAGTCTTCTATTTTTTTTATCCAATATTTCGCACTGTGTTCAGTGCTTCACCAGGGCACAAAATTCTTTGAGGGATCCTAAAGAACAGTTAAAGCTCTATCACAGAACCCCACCACCTCAACTTTGCAACTTCTTCTGATTTTTTTTGAATATTTTTGTTGCTGCTTTTCTATTATCATGGTCATTAGATTCTTCTTTATTGGTCTTTGCATTGTTTTCTAGTAAATTGCTAGATTTTCATTGATTTTTTTCCAACTTCTTTGCCGATTACATTATCATGTTGTCCACATAGTAGCTTCTTCAATTTGTTCATTCGGTATTAGTAAGAATAAGAGTGAGCTTGGACAATATTGCTACCCCCAGATTTGATTCTTCCTGATTATCTTTTTGTACAAACTTTTCTAGATCTATGTGGTGCTGTGTCCTTTGTTATGCCTTGGGGTAATCTTGTGTATTGTTATTTCCACATCTGGTGCTTCTTATGCTTTCTTCATCAATCTTTTTTCCAACCCTCATGAAGACAAGGGTTTAAAATCAAACAGAAGTAAAAATCAATAAAAGTTCGATACCAAAATTATTACAACAGCACTGACCCGACAAAAGTGAAAGGTATGATCATCTTAAAATCAAGTTTTAAATGCAGGAGGTGGTTGAATTTTAATTTAAGACTTAATAATTTTCACACATAATCGTTTTAAAACGATGTTTTGTATACTGGGTGCATATACGAAGCTATGTACATACATTCAGACGACCTTAAACGTAGATTTCATATTCTTTAAAACAGTAAGAATCTCCACATCATTTGCATTTTATAAAATGTGGACGATGGTGTCATCGAAGCGATAATCGAAATACCGTTTATGAATATAATTGTACGTAATTTTACCGACATACCCGCTTTTATAAAAGACCGAAGCATATTAAATTGCAATAAAACGCTTATCACATTTAAATTAAACGCTTTTAACTATATAATTTAATAGCATACGAGTTTAGATAACGTTCACACCACTTATCGTAATTTTAACGTTATACTGCGATAAAAAGTAAAGAAGAAGCGTCAGGATAAGTGGAAATACAAGAAAAATTTTCGCAAATCAACAAGCTTCCTTATTACGACTAATCTAAACCAGGGATTGCTTCGAACACCTTACTTGGATAGGATATACCTTAATTTACGCAAATCGTACTTTCTGGTCGAGTGTTGATCTTGTGAATTTCCTCAGCATAATTCTAAGCTACGATTTCATACAAATTAAACCTCTAATTATAGTTTCAGCTTTATAAAATTTATTGCCGGTTGAATTCGTTGATGTTTTATTAAGTTTGCAATAAATTGGATAAGTTATATGTTATCATATTAAATAAGCCATTAAAGTTGTGGGACCATTATTCCGTTAGAGTTGCAATTTAATTCGCGGCATAATTTTACTACTTACGAAGCATTTAAAAAGTTTTTATTGTGAGCAAATGAAATAACTCAGAAGATTATACGGGAGATTCTTAGAATTTTACAGGTACCTAGTTATATTTGGATATTAATCTACAATGTAGCTAATTATTCTTATTAAGTTAGTAAGGAATTTATTATCAGTGCAAATCGTTTATATAATTTAAAAGGAGGAATTTAATACGCATATATGTATTTGTATGCATACGTAGTAAGGTAATAAAAATGGAATAATTCAATGTAAGTATAGGGGGTTAAAACGTTCCAAATGTTATCGTAAATCATGCAAACAGACGCATCATTACGAGGTCCATATCTGGGAAAAAAATTAACTCAGTTTGGTTTAATTCGTGAAGTCAAAATAGTCATTGGATGGACATGGATTTAGAGAAATGGCAATTTGGTCATTTGATCCATCACCCATTCCAGATATAGCTTGAACTGCCAATGCCACATATTGTCCCTTTTTGGACGATCAAATTTAGAAAAATTCTTGCTAAGGTACTACCTAACAGTTAAACAATATTATCGTAAACCCAGTAGTGGGTACCAAGGAAGAATTTGAGCCTGTATAGTTTTGTTTTGGAAAAAATGAAATTTTCTCTATAAGAGAAAACATTTAGGAGCAGAGCAATATACATTGTATGTCAATTGAGACTGAGTGGAAGAGTGAGTACTAAACAAACTCTGAATAAGTTTAATTTTTTTTTTTTTTAAAGGAATGGCATATTGCAGAATAAGGAAACTGACCACTTCACTGTGTCTGAAAAAAGAAATAGTTGAATGGAAATGATGAAGGACTTCAACTGTGTGCTGTACTATAACAAGCATAGCAATAAAGTAAATTCTGAATAAACATTAAGATTGAGGTTCAAAATTGAGCTTGGAACTTATAGAAATCTTTTTCGGATGATACAAACAATTTCGCTTAATAACAAATGGCAATGAAGCAGCTTTGGTAGGAGTACTTAATAGATGATTCACAATATCAGTTTGAGCTCCCACAAAATTGTAAGTGGCAAAGTGACGCATAACTGCTTATATGATCCAAAAGAGACCTATTGGTGCTGTATATATCAATTCTCCCAGAGAGTGGTTCAATATTCTGCTACTTTAGAAATGGTTAGTTTCTATTTTCGTGCCCTAGATTGAACAACTGGAAAATCTGTATTAAAAATCAATTGGCGACACCTTGGCATGATAATTATTATCAACTGTAATACCAACAGCATCTAGATGATCAAATTTCTTCCATACCATCGCCTCCTAAGAACATCCATTTACTACAACCACTAGATGTTGCTATCTTTGTGTCCCTCTAAAGAAAATTGCGACAACTGTGGCATAACTGCTTATAGGACGCACGAAGCGCCTATTGGTGCTGTATATATCAATTCCCCCAGAGGGGTGGTGTCATATTCTATTGTTTGAGAAACGTTTTTTTTTCATTTTGTTGCCCAAGATCGAAGAACTCGAAAATCTCTACCAAAAATTAATTGGCGACAACTTGGCACTATATTTCTCACCTCACTATAATACCAGCAGCATCTAGACGATCACATTTCCTTCACACGATTCCCCGCTAAAGACACCTACCTATCATAACCTCTAGATATTGCTATGTTTGCGCTCCTCAAAAGAAAATATCGAGAAAGATTGTACTCCTACAGGAATGCAAGTCGGGGCAGTGCTGACAAAACATTTTCCAAAACTTCTAATTTGACTACCGTATAGACTTGCTAACAATAGTTCTGAAAACTTGCAATCAGGTGTTAGAGCAATCAAGAACACAGCTGTAGTGAAACTTTGTGAAACTGCTGGCTGAAATGCGTAGGTCAGATTTAGGCAAAACAGCTCGAAACTTGGAGGACAAACTGAAGAAATAGAATCACTTTTAAAAGTACAATCAAATTTGTACGAGTTTTTCGGTCCTTTAATAACAAAAATCTATATTTTCAATATTTCGTCACAATTCTGTGAGTTCTTCAGGAAATTATATTATTTCTAACAGTATTAAATGTTTATAAAAACTTTCTGATTACTTACCTGAAGAAGTCACAGAATTGTGACGAAATATTGAAAATATAGATTTTTATAATTAAAGGACCAAAAAATCCGTACAAATTTTATTGCTTAACAAAAAACGGTCAAAAAACAACATCAATTTTAAAAGTACCACCAGCAGGGACTTCAAAAAACACCAATATTAGGGCGTTATTTGGTAAGGTTAGATGAAATCTGTTGCTCTTCCAACAAATGATGTTGGAATGGATGATTTTTGTAAAAAAGTCATTCTTAACATTGATTTATTATTGCACCCATAAAAAATTAAAATTGATTCAGTTTTAAAGCAGTATAGAGCAGAGTATTTTGAAACAATACCAATTTATTGCACCATTTTAGCACCAAATTAGCCCCAATGTAGTAACGGTAGGCACTACTGTCCGAAAACTAAAGTCAACGACTGTACAACATTCATTATTGATGGTTCAGCAAGAATTTAGACATTTATAGTTATCCATCCTATTCTGTATTCTTATACACCTCAGCGTTATCGCTTCTCTCTCTATTGCTTATTTCAATGTGAACGCAGTCTATACTCCCATTGACATCTGGAAATCCTGTAATAACATGGATTTGGTTAGGATGTGCTGCAATTTCTATCTGGCTATTAATACAGTAGCATCGATAAGTCTCTCTTGTTAAATGGAAGTCTCTTCATAAATGATAAATCAATTCCTCGAATACTTTTGATCAATTGCGATCTTTGATGTCAATCTCATACGATTCGTCATCAGCCTCCATCTGTAGAATGACTTCCAATACGCTCCTTAAGTCACCCTTTTCTCTCCAGACCACAGAAACTTATTTCTTTTATTCCCTCGTTGCTTCATCTCCGTTCATAGCTTGCTTAATTTTTTCTAATTTTTTTGTTTTTGGTTTCTTATTAACTGCTAACTTTTTGCCTGCATGATAAACTCTGGCTTTCATGAATTTTAATTTTTCCAGACCGTTTAGTTTCTCCCAATATTTTCCCATAGAACTGTGCAATTTATAACTTATTGTCACGTCATTCGGCAGTATACCAATAATGTTCAAATTTGTGAAGACGTTAACGAGAGTTGGGCAAAGGTGAAGAGATTTTGTGATTTCTAAGAAGGATAATGAGTATGCTTTAGAAAATATTCTTCTTCATCAGCAACCTAACAGCAACTTGAGATAATTTTTTTGTGACGCCTCTTCATCTTCATGATACCATTAAAGGAGTATTAACCTGTAACGACATCAACTCACGGTTTTATTCGCTGTAATGAAATTCTTGCCAGACACAAAAAATAACGCCTAGCTACCGTATTTGTTGAATAACTTCTTTATTTTGATGTAGTACCTCATAATTGTCTTGTATTCCTATACCACAAACTTTAATATTTACATTTTTATTTTATCCCAGACATTACTTAGAACTATAGAAAAAAATCCCAAGCAAACATATTCAGATGTATATGTAGGTAGGCGATACAACATCTTTTAAATATGAACTAAAAACAAATAAATTATACGACCTCGAGTGTATCTGTTATTTGTATTTCACAAGTAACTACATTTTTAACGTCGATTTACACATCGCACCAAAATAAAGAGAGAAAATATAAAATAAGCCGGATTATTGTCAGTGGAATTTAATACTATTAAACGAGATCATATTTATTGAGAGGTAGTATCGTTTTGTGTGTACGTTGTATGTATGTACAAAACGCGTATCATAAATACGACGCTCTTTGAAAGGTGCATTCATTGTCTGCGCTCTCAGCTTTAAAGAAGGCAACTGTTATTGTTGTTGTTGGTAGTAGCTCTCGTGGGCTGCGGCATTGGCACGGGCCGCTCCTCACAGCGTAGGTTGGCACTTCCTGTGTGACGTCAGCACCTGTGTGTGTTTGTACACTCCAGTGGCACACAACTAACACTAACATACTTATGTTACAGCGAAATGTTATGTCACACACATGCAGCTTTGTTTCGAATCGATTTTATGGTACATACTAGCGGTGAAATGCTCATGTCTATCTAAACGCTAATAGGATATACGGCGAGTTTATGTTAGTCGTGTTAAAATTATATAACAAAATGTTTTTAGAATGTTTCAAATTTGATTTCATTATAAATTAGTTAAATTTTTGTTTTAATTGTCAGTTTCTTGTAAGTACTTTATAGTGTCCCAAGAAGAATCCAAACAGAATAAAAGAACTGATGAAATAATTTTTGACAGCTTACTTTTTATTTTCACATTGGAGACAGCAATTCAGAGAGCAAGGAGAAGTAGAGGAGGGGGAATAGCACTGTACATAAGGAAAAATATTCCCTACAAAACACTAATGAATAAAACTATAAACAAAGTAGAAATAATAACCGTACATTTACAACAACTAGACACAGGTTTAACACTTATATATAAACCACCACAGTTAGACTTACAAACTCTCAAAACCGTTTTAAAAAGTAATGTATTAAATAGGAAAAAGAGTCAAATAATAATAGGAGACTTTAATATAAACATCGCCGAACGAAACAAAACTACAACCAAATACTATACTATGTTCAGCGAGAGAAATTATAAAATAATGAACTCCACTTTGAAAAAACACTGTACACGAATTAATCCAAATGGCGAAGACTCAATCCTGGACCACGTTATTACAAACAGCAAAGACAAAATCACTAAAATAAAGGTAGTACCAACCAACTTGTCAGATCACAATGCCCTTACATTTACATTAAATCACAGCACCCAACGACAACACAAATATGAATTGATAGAACCACCACAGACTGACTTTAAGCAAATATCATCCCCTAAATGACAATTACAAAATAGAATATAAAAACCAAAAAGAATATACAAACCGGCTAGTTAGAAGCACAAAGAAACAACATTTCCAAAACTTAATAAAAAAATACCATACGAATCCCAGTAAAATGTGGAGAATCATAAATAATCAAATGAACAAAAAACAAAAGCTAAATAACGATATCATAGAGATAATGCAAGAGGATGAAACAGTAACAACTGATCTGAACAAAATATCAAATGAACTCAATAAATATTTTGCTAACGAAGGGAAAAGATTAGCTCAGCGACAGATAGAAGTTAACAACAAATTACCACGAACAACTACGACAAGAAAAAATATAATACCGATCAAATTCAATTACACAACAGAAGAATAAATAACAAAAATAATAAAAGACCTAAAAAATCACAAAGCACCTGGTTTCGACAAAATCACAAACACAATAATAAAACAGAACAGAAGCAAACTAGCACCCATAATAAGCACACAAATCAACAAAATCCTACAACATGGAACATACCCAGAGTACCTAAAAACAACATTAATAATACCGGTATACATATAAGAAACACGAAAAGAACAACCCAGAAAATTATAGGCCAATCTCTATGTTATCGGCAATAAATAAATTGCTAGAAAAAGTCATACATCAAAGAATAACAACTTATATACAAAAAAATAACATAATCAATTACAGTCAGTATGCCTTTCAGCCACAAAGCAGTACAATGTCCGCAGCGTACGATTTAATCGACGATATTAAAAAAGAACTAGATTACAAAAACGGTCACAGTTTTGTTTATTGACATGAAAAAAGCTTTTGACACCGTTTCCAAAGACAACTTAATAGAGAAACTCCAGCACCACGGATTTGAGGGAAAAGAATTACAATTAATGAAAACATATATCTTCAACAGAAAACAAATCACAAAAGCTAACAACGTATATAGCGAACCTTTGTACGCTGAATATGGAATCCCCCAAGGTGGAAACTTACCTCCCATACTATATACTCTCTATGTGAATGATTTACTTGAACAACCTTTCCACGGACAAATCTACGCATACGCGCACGACACATGCATACTATACTCCGGATATAACGCAAACAAAATGGAAAACAATGTAAAGGACGACATAAAACGACTAGAAGACTGGTGCTTTAATAATTTGCTTACTATAAATGAAACAAAAACTAATTAAGTATATGATATTCAGTAACAAAAAAACAAAACCAGAAAACACAAAAACAATAGCAGCACTATACAAAATAAAAAACATGATACCACCGTCATATAAAAAATCTATATACCATGCACCTTTACCACAAAAAATAACTATTTAATTAACATCTGGGGAAACACCACAAACCAAAACCTATCCAAAATACAACGTCAACAAAATAAAGTATTAAAAATATTATATAATATCCACCCCCGTACCTCCACAACAGAAGTATTTGGAAAAACCCACGAACTAACCATAAATCAACTGATAGACCTAAACAACATACTTCTTTTACACAAAATACCAAACAAAAAAATAAAGCTAAAAACCAAGTTATATACAAATAGACAAGTTCATGATTACACAACGCGAAGAGTTTCACACTTGAGATATTTTCAGAATAGATACAGACAAAGTTTAACAACAAAAGCAATAGAAATATATAACACAATACCAAAAAACATAAAACAGATGCCTTATCACTTATTTAAAAATAAAATCAAACATATATTAAGGAACAACGATAATGTGAACTAACGAAAACAATGGACTCGACAATTTAGACGCACCCCAAGGAGGCCCTCAAAACCGATAGCGCGAGACAGCAGTTCCCGCGGCGAGGATGAGGGATGGATGAGCAACACAACATTATTAAATATATATATATAAAACGCAATTTGTTAGAAATTTGTTTTGTTGTTCTTTATTTATGCAATAAATTAAAAAAAAAAATGGCATCAGAACGGTCTTCATTATTTTGTTTACCAGATAATTTTTCATCTTCCTAGTATGCACCAAAGGCAGTTCTTCAATAGGTAAAGTTGATGGTCAAGGAACTGATGAATTATTGTTTGAACTATTGATAGATACATTAGTCAATTCATCATTGAGATTTGGATCGTAAGAGTCAGCAAGAAACCATAATCGGGCACTACTTCTGAATTCAAGAGTAAATGTCGGAGAAGGTTGTTTTAATCTTTAATTATACATATTTTTATAGAGTACAGAGGACAATTCTTTCATACGATTGCTACAATAACATGAATATTGACGTTTTGTGTGTTCATGATTTCAGTGTTATAAAAATTTAACTCTTCTTCAATTAGGTACTTAATAGTGGAAGACCCCACTAATTGGTGATACATTAAGGATTTTATTGATGTCTCCATTAATGTTAGGTTCTGAAGCATATTTGACCATTTAACATATCGAATGTAACGGAGGCGGAGGTTTTGATTGCATTAAAAAAATTAAAGAATAAGATGACGTCTGGTCTTGATTTGATACCCAGTTTTCTTGTCAAAGATTGCGCAACCATTTTTGCCTATCCATTATCACTGCTTTTCAATTTGTCATTGCGTACGTCCGTCTTTCCTGAAATGTGGAAGGAAGCGAAGGTGTGCCCTGTTCTGAAATCTGGTGAGGCATCGCAGATTCGTAATTATAGACCTATATCAGTTTTGAATAATTTTGCTAAAGTATTTGAGTCAGTGCTTTATACTCGAATTTATTCTAATGTCACTAATCTGTTATGCTTTACTCAGAGAACAGCTAGCGTTGTTGTCAGATGGATGTTATCTATACCGATATAGCCAAAGCTTTCGATCACATTAATCACAAAATTTTAATAAAAAAACTTGACTCGTTTGGTTTTGATGACGCTCTATTAATGTTACTGAAATCTTATCTCGACCGTCGTGTTCAATATGTATCGTATAACGGTTATCAATCAGAACCATATGTTGCTTCCTCGGGCGTTCCACAGGGTTCAAATTTGGGACCCCTACTATTTTTGTTGTTCATAAATGATGTTGTAGAGGTGATCGACTGTGACAAAGAACTTTTTGCTGAAGTTCTAAAAGTATCTGTCGCTATCAACTCTGTGGCTGACTGTCATAAATTGCAGACTAAATTAGATAATGTTCAGATGTGGTTCACTAACCTGAATGTGCTTAAATCTCTTTACTTTTCTTTTGTGCGTTCCAAATTGGAATATGCATCTCTGGTGTGGTATGCCATATATACTACTCATGTACAGGCACTGGAGAGAGTTCAGCGCAAGTTTCTAAAGTATCTTTTTTTTTAATCTCATGGTACCTTTCCAACTAGAGGTTATGATCACCAACTGCTCTTGCAAACATTCGATTTAAAATCTTTAAGTAGTAGAAGAATAATTGCTAGTTTGACACAATTACATAATAAAATTGATTGCGCAGCGCTCTTGGAACAGATAACGTTTAGGGTTCCCTATATTCCAACGAGGCGAGATATGACCCTCTGGTGCCCGACTTCCAGGACCAATGTACTAACCAAGTCACCTCTCTACATTATGTCTTATAACTTTAACTTGATCTCTCAGGACATTGACATCTGCTCTTGTACCGCGAGGGAGCTTAGGTCTGTGCTTTTTGAGCGTTTTGAGTGATTTCTCATTGATGCTACTTTCTCTGCTATACATACTTATTATTATGGTGTTGTTTTTAGTATGGTGCTGTTATTGTGATGGTACTTTGTCTACACTACTTGATTGCTATTAGTTTATTTGCATTTATTGTTATATCCTGTAAGTGGAATTTTTGTATTCTGTTGGATATTAAATGGATATTATTATTATTATTATTATTTTGAAGGTTTTATGTTTTTGTACATTTCCTAAAGCTTGCTTTGTAGTTAGTGGTATACAGGTTACTTCAATTTGAGAGGTTTCAAATGCAAGATTTCTTTGCAACTTCTCGGAATCAAGTCTGCACCAATTTCTGTTTCTGACGTTGTCGTAGAGCTGTTTTAGTTTCACATTTTCTCTACAGCCGTGCTAAAAACGCACTGCTGTGTGCTTCTTTTATGTTATTTGCACTGTTTACAATCTCTTCGGGCAAGGAATTTCAAATTGGGCTGCTTTTTAACTGCCTAAATCACTCACATTTCTGTCAACCAGCTGTGTTTAAGCATTGGAAGTGTCTTGATTTTAATTAGTTGCTGCTCTTGAACTCCAGATTTAGCAAGTTCTGATGCTGTCATTGTTCCATTAGAGTGATTGGTGATTTTGTTTTGCACATCTAATCCTACTTTACTTGCGGCTTCTTTCATCCATTTAGAAAGTGTATTACTGCCAACTGACGAATTTTTATACACTTCAATTGACCTGTTTTTCTTCTGCGCTGCATTTACCGTTAACAATAATACGCGATTAGTTTTTATATGTCTACCTCGTTTTGATAATAATTTTTCCAGCAGTCTATAATTAGAAATATTGATTAGGGTCCATCTCATTCTTAATTAGCCATTTACTGTCTGTTAACTTCTTGGAGCCTCCTTGAGCTGTTTTTCTAAACGGCAACTTGTCAAAATAATGCATATTTGCTGTACAGTTGAACTTCCATCTAGTTTGTACCTTTTTTCTTCGCAAAACTTCAAAAACTGATTATATATATGGATACCTGGTTCCTTTTCGTGTTAATTGGCGTAGTTTCTTCTATAATTTCATTACTACCAAAATGGCTCATTTTCACTTACAATGCTCGCAATTACTACACAAAGCAAATTTTGTTTATTTTATGTTGTTTCCTTAGTTACCAGCGAAAGACATGGCAAAATGAACACAACCTAAAACAGTAAATTGCGAAAACATTTGATAACTGCCGAACTTACTAAAAACAAACTACATTGCAACAAATTTTGTTCGTGATATAGTCGTTTCCAATGCAACGCGTGAGCACGATTTTTCTATAATTGCAACAATTTTCGATAACGAGGAAGTGCGGCAGGTGGAAAAAGCGGAAGTGGGTCCATGATGCGTGGAAGAAAAGGGAAAGTGAAGGAGAGTTTGCAACCTTATATAAAGAGTTAATTGATGACGGAACAAAATTCTTCGAGTATTTTAGAATGTCTGAAGATTGTTTTAACATATTGCTTAGCAGACTAGAGAGACATTTAAAGAAACAGGATACACACTGGAGAAAGGCTATAACACCGAGAGAGAGGTTGGCAGTTTGTTTGAGGTAAGTGGTAAAAAAACAAAAAACATTTGATGTAAAGATTTATTATTATTTTATTTAATTAATTTGATTTAAATCCTTCAAAATAGTTAGGTAATAAAACGTTGCTGCTGGATAGAGCTGGAGGTTCATGTTGGCCTTGATATACTGGATGTTCTTGTGGTATTTCAGCCGGTGATAATAATTGAATGGGTGTAGAATTAGAGGATATTGAATGCTGATCAGATTGCGGTGTTACGGATCGTAGTAAATTTGGAAAAACTCGGTGATGGGAATGTTGTTCTTGCAGCATTCATTTCATACTGTTGTACTATATTAAAAATTTCTGATTTCGCCAAGATTAAATAAAACGGATTTAGTGTTTTTAATGTTGGAGCTATTCCAGTTAAAAAAGCATCAACGGGGTGCTGTGTTGATGTAACTGCTTGATCGTCATTTCTAGCAATGAGATATTCCATCAATTTCGCCGTAGCTGTTTGTTGTGGCGCCTGTTTCTTCCTTTTTCTAGTTTCTGCTATGCTTTTTTCTGTGTCTTTCGGAATAGTAGTGATTTTGGACGATGGAGAAGGAGATGGGCGTATTTCTAAATCTGCATGTACCCTCGATTCGGTGGATTCTTCGCCGTCAGATAGGCTCTCTTGATTATTATCATCTCCAACGGCTAATTGACTTTCAATGTTTCCCTTCGTTTCTCTGTCTTCAAAATATTTATTTAGAAAGCCTAGCTGCTGGGAATACTAAGTTTTATTTTTTTGTACACCTTGTTCACTCTTAGTGATAAGTTTTTTTAGAGATTTTCTACAATTGTCTAGAATGTTGTTCCATCGGCTTTTACAAGAAGCACCTAAAAATATTCATAAATCAAAAATACTATTTTTGTTTCAAGTTACCGTAAACTCTTATTGCGTTTCAGATACTTGGCTACTGGAGATTCATTAAAAACAATTTCGTTTAGTTACCGCATGGGTCACAGTACATTGCAAGGAATTGTAGTGGAAACTTGTAAGTTAATAACGGAACATTTAATGAATGAAATCATGCCAAAACCTACAGCAGAAATGTGGAAGGCTTGTGCAAGTGACTTTTATACGCTTTGAAATTTTCCCAACTGCATAGGAGCTATAGATGGAAAACACATCACAGTTCAGGCACCTGCAAATAGCGGATCACTATATTTCAACTACAAGAAGACGTTTTCTATTGTCTTGTTAGCACTTGTAGACGCTCATTATAATTTTGTTGCTGTTGATGTTGGCGCACAAGGCAAAAATAGTGATGGCGGAATTTTTTCAAAATCGAATCTAGGAAAAGCGCTTCAAAGTGGCACTTTATCAGTGCCTGAAAAAACTACATTACCAAATACTTCTATTGAAGCGCCGTATGTAATTGTAGGTGATGAAGCTTTCCCATTACGAACGTATTTAATGCGAGTTTATCCTGGGCACGACTTGGATATGTCTAAACGTATCCTCAATTACCGTTTATGTCGCGTTAGAAGGATAGTCGAAAACACATTTGGTATTTTATCTCAAAAATTTAGAATATATAACAGACGAATTCAAATGAAACCAGAAAATGTAGACTTCATAGTACTTTCAACCTGCATCTTGCATAATTTTATTAAGAAATTCGGATCAAATACATTTATAAACAGAAATGAAAATAAAACCGTCAGCGAGTCGGCAAACGAAAGTACATTTGAAAATCTACCTTTGCAAGGTGGGAATGCAACTAGAGACGCCTTTCGCATAAGAGAACTTTTCAAAGATTATTTTATTTCACAAGCTGGATCTGTACCATGACAAGAAGGACGTATTTCACAGTTGTAATGAATTATTTCAAATTTAGGCAAAATAAGTCTACTGTATTTTATTATAATAGTAATAAAGTTTTTTTCTAGTAATTTTAACAGATACTTACCACTTACTTTAAATTCCTTCCCTATAGAACTCCAAATATCAAGTTTTAATTTACTGTCCATATATTTTGAATGAGACAAATCATACAATACAGGATATCTACGAACTAATTCAATAAGTTGTTCATCATCCATTCTTTTTAGTACAAAAACACGTCCGTGATATTGTAAAGATATCGTTGTCGACAATATGCAACGGCACGGTACGGACACGGATCTAACACTGAAGGCAAAAATACGGCACTGTGCCGGACATGTGTAGACGGTGGCATTGATATTCTAAACCACGATATTTTTGGCGACTGACACTGATACAGTTTCGCGGAATTGAACGGATACGGTACTGATGTGTCTGGATAGACTTTTAAGCGGCTTCATTAATAAGTGTTTTGAGTAAGGCAGAGAACTAATCTTTTGGTTTTGCAGTAGACTTACTCTCGAAAACTCTATTTTTACTCATGGAGAATAGTATGCCATTTACCCTATATAGGACGAAAATAAGCTACGTCTAGGGATGGATTTGGGGGGTAATGCTACGAAAACTACTTTATGATTTTTGCGTTACCTGATCACACAAAGTATTCCCAATTGGCAGTTTTCTACCCTTCTTTTTTTTAAAGGGGCAATATAAAGTGTAAACAATACTTTCTAAAATGCTAGTAATAGAACCATCCAGTCCACATATATAGGATGACACTTCTCCAACTGCCTTACCTTATATCATCTGACGCGTATATCACTTGTAAAAGCTCCTAATTTTTTTGGATACTTTGTACGTTTACTAAGTAGTAGTCGTAGTTCCACGTGATGCCAAAACGTTTTCCAATTCTTTGTCTAAATGGTCAAGCAAGTCGATCAAAATAACAGACAAAATTTGTGGCATGCATGATTTGACAATTACTCGCAGATGTTCCAGATCACTTGAATGATGTAGATCAGATTAACCCATATGTGCTAATTTTTTTTTTGTAAAAACCCTAAAAGCCTAAATGAGAGAATTCCTAAAAAAACTTAAGAAAACCATAGCATTTTGGAACGCTGAGCAGCGCTAAGCAACCTCGAAATATCTTCCAAAACTGCATGAGCATGTGATCAATAAAACAAGTATTTTAAACATTTATTTATTTATGATCACCAGACTTGCACTTCTTGTTTTGTCAAATGACAGAAAAACTGTCGTTGAAGTTTTAATGTTCCTATTTTCTATGTTAAATAAAATACAAATACTTAACGGAAAAATTACCCTCAAAAAAATTATAAAGTGCTTATCAACCACACAGCTGATCAAAAGCTCACCGTTTTAAAAATGGGGCAATGAGCTCGTATGGGTTAACAAGTATTTTGCATCCAGGTTTGTTTCCAGATTATATTAATGCATGAAAATAGTAGCTTTATCCCGGTTGATGATAAAGTTTGGTTTTAAATTCATTGACAGCTCTGATATTTCTTTCTGATATTAAAATTAATGCAACATGTTTTCTGATATTTGAAAAAGGGCCGTCACTTTTCCATCATGCAAAATAAATAACCTTAAAGAATTTAAGAACTTGCCTCCCATGAGCATTCTTCCTGTATTCTCAAAAATCATGGAAAAAGCAATGGCCGAACAAATTCGAACTTACCTTGATGTAACGAACTTTCTACTGGACGTACAATCCGGTTTTCGGAAGCATCATAGCATTACTACAGCTCTTGTTAAGCTAAGTTCTTTATTGGATCTCTTGGTGCAGAAGTAGAACACTAAATACTTTAACCCACTAAACACCAAAAACTTTTAACGAAACATTAAGTTGTTTCTGGTGTTTAGTGGGTTGAACTGTTTAGTATTCTTGTTAAGCTAAGTCGTTAGTTAGTTTAACAGAGAGAGCCTCGGGCCGTAGATAACATAGTTATAAAAGTTGACAGTTTCATTTTCACAATAATTTTCAATACATAATCTGCTGCAGATATAAAAAAGAAACCAAATATTCTGGCTGGTAGTTTCTGAAGAATCATAGAAATCACGCTGGGTGTAGAAAATGCTGTAACTCTCCATTTAAATATAAACTGCATATATGATAGTAATGAATGCTTCAAAAATAAACAATTCTAATCTTATATAAAATATCCTCAATAACACCTCCTCTCAATTCGTCTAATACTTTATATAACACAGTCAAGCATTCCATATTTAGCTTTATGTATCGTGATCTCTTAAATAATATACACATACACTTTGCATTTTTGCGTCTTCTCCTGCGCAACGAATACAAATATCCTTTGATTAGCGAATTATTTATTTAAACAGCCATCATCTAGATCACATTACTATTATTAGAATCGTAGCGAGAGACCATTTACGGATACGGCATCAAAACAGTTCTATTAGAGGCGAACTTGACACGCGAACATGCTCGTCACACACAAACGCTATCATAGAGTAAATTTCCTTAAATGGCGAAGCGAATCCGAGACACTACCGTACAGTGGCATGACTCGTGATAGTAAAAAGGACAAGGTTGGAGAAGGGTGGCACACGTTCACCGATACCTATGCGTAGGCGAAACGAACGAAACGAATCGCTAATTTATTTTTAGTTGACAATATTAATTTACTTGTGTTACTAAATGGGGACTTATTAGTCATCGATAAATCGTTATATTCGCTAAAAGCATGAATTATAAATTCGTATTTCTTACTAATGTGTACATTTATCTAGATATTAAATATCTGTAGCTTGATTAATAATTCAGAACGTTTATTTGCGACATGCTAGTTGATGGAATAAATCGTTGCTGATAAAGAAATTGATCACCTTGAGAAATTGCATTTCTACTCCTTATTTTGTAGATATTACTGCAGTTTATATCTACTGCACTCCTTTCAGGTAGGTAGTTATAGATATTGATCCTTTAATCCCTAATCTGATTGTGGTTAAAGAGATCGGTTATTGATACAAAGAATAGAACTCTTTAAACCACTTAATTTGATGTTACAAATGAATATGTACAAAATCTACTAAACTAAACTCGACGTTTTGCCAGTAATATAAGTAACTTCGTCAGGAGCAAAAATGGGTTGTGCTAGCATGTTTCATGTTGTGGTGACAAATATTTTCTGGGTCTCCAGTTAACAAAATCTTTTAAGTGAGTAAGATTCTCTGTGTGTCATCTTCTTCAGCTGAGTGTGACATCGCTGAGACCTGATTCTTCCCAGAAAATTCACGAGAGGGTTATGGTTTAAATTTCTCCTATAAAGAAATATGTTGCGTATTGTCAAAATGCAAGATGAAGAGAATTATCACTGCGAGCACTAATTCACCATCCCTCAAAACTCTTGACAGAGCCCCCATTCAAACTGTTTAACAATTTTATTTATAAGAAGAGGAAAGTATTAGCAGTAACAACAGCACTTAAACCCCTTCTCACCCCTCCCCTCCACGAGTATTGTCACTAAATATAGTTTTGTAATTCACCGCTGACAGCAAACCCTCTCATTAGCTGACAGTGTATAGCTGAATGGAATTTGTCGTCTACATTTCGTTGCATATTAGTTTATTGTAACAATTCATTATAAGCTCCTGAATTTGTAATAAGTTGGTTACACACAATAGCTAAGACTTTGAATCCTATTCTAAGGAGGGAGTTGATAACTACCAGAAGTAAGAGAACCAAACTACTGGATCTCGACCCTTTCGGTCATAATGTCGTCACTCGACGACACCGGATTTTAGCTTCCATCAGCATAAGAAGGGAATAGCAGCAAGTACCATTTGGTCATGGTGTATTCAATTGAACACATTATTGGCAATGCACTGTGGTACCAGCTGGTGTTGAAAGCCAGTAACAAAAAATTAAAATTACCCTATATTTTGAATGTTGCCGCAATTGCCGTTATATTCTGTTTTTGGAATCTTTGTTTTGTGAATTGTGCATACGAAAGTGAACGTTTTTGTTTGTGACAGTGTGACAGGTACTATTAATGGTTAAAAACTTGTATTTGGACAATATTTTTGCAAAAGTGGACGTCGTCAAATAAATACTATACGGATATTATTATACAGGGTAACATAACCTCTAATATTAAGTGACAGTTCGTATATTTTTTCATTTACCGTATCCATAGATAATCTCCAAAAATGTCGTCTAAACGACGATTGACATATGAGGAGATGGTGCACTTGGCCGAGTATCTATCGGAGATTGAAAATCTGAGCGAAGACGATGAAAATCCACCCTTCAATAAAAGCTCTGGACCTGAGTCTTTCCCTGCGAGTGACGAAAACTTTGAAGAAGAAAATGAACAAATCTAGGAACCTGAAGAGGTTGTGGAAACTGAACAAGCCGAGAAAGATGTACCTCAGCTTGGCCCAAGCACCTCACGTTCATCTTCGACGCGCAAAAAAGATGTAATGAAGGAGTTCATTACGCAAAATGAAATGTCAATTGACAACATGTGCCAATCCCTGAACGGGGGTTGGTAACCCTTCACAAGTGATATAAAAAAATTGCAAATAATATATCAGACTTTTCATTCCGACAGATTCAGATTTTTCTCTGAGTCAAAATAAATAGTGACCGAAAGAGTTAATGCAGACCTTGTAAAAAAGAACTAGGCAGGTGCTTTCAGTTAACGAAGTACCAGAAAAACTACAAGCGTTTTGCTAAAGGTAGATTCCTTTTTTATCATATTCCTAAAGTTTGCAATATAATCTGCTGATTGGTTATAATGAAGACCGAGCGAAATAAACGTCCCATAAAAAAATCCCTTTTTTTGTGTTTCTGTTTTAAATCTGATGCTTTCCAAGTCCATCGAATACACAATTCCTTTCATATATATAACTCTGTAATACAGTTTAGTAGCTCTAGGTGTTAGTTGACTCTTAGGTACTGCATACTCTTTCCAATTTCATAAATTCTATTTTGCTTCTAGATTTTTATCCTGATCGGTGATAGGTGTCTCTAAACTTTGCCATACCAATACTATTTTCCGACATTTTTCGATATACTATAGTTAAAATAAATTATATATAATTAATTTAAAGTTTCAACTACCGATAATGACACGAAATAGTGGGCAATAAAATTGAATTTGGAGCAGTAATAGTACTAAATATTCATGTTAGACACAGATTACGCTTCGTTTTCTCAAGCGCAGGTTTTACTTAATCGTTGTTGCGTTAAACGAAAGTCAAGTAGGCAGTAGGCAGCAGCATTAATAGTAATAGTGAACAGGAACTATTCCGTTCCCGTTTTATGAATTCAATCTTAATAGTATTAATCTAGGAGAACAAGTGGGCAGTGCAACGGCCGTAATCGGCCATCGTCGTTACGTCATAATTAAAACCGAAATGTCAAACGCGCGTAATTGCACCGTTTCGAAACTCATTGATGAGGTTCAATCGCGTGCCTGACACAAACGCACACACTCAGGCCAGAAACGACTGTGGAAATTATTATAATTTTATGAATGAACTCGACGTGTGTTTTGCGTAGGCATCGCACGTATACGACGACAACGGCACAACATTAGATACCAACCAGGCTCTTTCGTAACAGCTTCGAAATCTTTTACGTCGGCCGTGTCGTCGTCAACAACCTGATTTCCCATTGAATTCTTCCTTTCAGCTTTTTGGGTTTTAGAAAGGTGTCACCAACGGTGTCAGATTTCTTCTCGATTAGTTACCATCGAATGAAAGGCTGCTGGTATAGTGGCATAATTTCTAAATCAATATGGGCATTAATATAACATAAATATCATTCGTTCTGCTTAATGATGCACTTTTTATGTCGATTATATGCTGGTAACTAACGATGATGACAATTATCACAGTTATTTATTAACCGAATGTGACTGTTTCTGGAGGAGTCACACATTGGTGCTAAACAAGCGTTAATAGGTGAATAGGGGACAGGTGACATAAGGTGTATTTATTACTTTCATTTTTTTCAATAAACAAAATATTTATTAAAAGCATGATTGTTTTGTGTGGGATACGTAGGTGCGTAGGTGTTTTTCTTTGGATCATTATGCTTCCCTACAAGAACAACTCTGAAATAAATAAGTCTATTGTTAACCCACTAAACCGTTTGCATTATCCGTTTTTGCATCTTATCAGGTTGTATTGAGAACTTGAGCAAGTGACCTAACGTTTTCGTTTTTCTTAAAAACAATAAATTATGTAAATTTGTACTAAATGAAATGTCAGAAAATAGTGAGACTTGTTACGTATACCACAGAAGTACGAAAGGCTGCCAAGGAGTCGCTTCTACAAAAGCTATAAGTCAGGACACATTGACCAAAATCCTTGGTGTCATGCATCGTCGAGTGCAATCTTTTGCCTCATTAACAGTTTGGTTTCCGCGAAGGCTTGTCGGTCGATTTTGAACTACACCGGATCACGGATTTTGCATTGGTTTTCGATTCTCTATGTCTCGATGACCTCCTTTACAAGATGTCCAGGTTTGGTATTAATCCAGATCTGGTCGCGATAATCCAGTTCTATCTCTCTGGAAGGGCATTTTTCATCAAATACCTCGAACACGTCTCTGTACCTAGGGCTAGCGTCCCATAGGGTTCTCTGTTGGGGCCAGAACTGTTTCTCTTTTTCGCCAATGGCATCCTGCGCTCTCCCAACAAGCAACTGTGTTCACCTCATCCAGGAACAATGCTCTTGTATATCGTTGTTTGCAAATATCGGCACATGAAATCAGCGAATGGTGGCGCATATTTCAAGTGCTTATTAACGCCTCAAAATGCGTGGCAGTGAGGTTCTTTAGAAATAGAAATCCACCTCCTCTCCGTTCAATTAATATCTCTGTCGATGGTGGGAGACTCCCCTGGTCATTCAATGTTAAATACCTGAGAGTAACTGTCGACACACGTCTCACTTTTCAACAGCACTTCTCCGATACTGCTCTCAAGTTCTTATGTGCGAGGTCTGTCTTCTATCCGCTCCTCTGCTGCAAAAACACCTCTACAGTTTAAAACTTAAGCTATTCATTTATACGACGTTTTTCAGACCGATTCTCACCTACGGTTCCCTTGTAAGGTTCAGCGCCTCCAAGTCGCAAACGTTTTTCAGAATTATCATTACAGCCCCATGGTTTGTTTCTAATTAACAAATGCACAGAGACCTGAACATACCATCCTTGAGCGACTACGTGAGGACGCTGGCCATATCAACGTTAGAATGGACTCATCGGTTTGAGAATCCTTGAATCTAATATCTTTTAGAGTTGGTTTCTGACAGGCCCAAGAGTTTGGAAGGTTCAGGGATGCTCAATCCAGCCTTAGGAAAAAACGGGGACCTCAGACCATTTACTCTTTGTGGAAAAATGCAGTTTTCAGATATTCTACTAGCAGGCTTTAAAAATTATAGTAGTCTCCTGTTAAAACACAGACCAGTTTTAAATTGATCGCCTGAAAAGATCACGAACAGGGAAGGCAAATCTAATATAAATGTGCGGCAGTACGTTTTTAGAACATCAGCGTGAAAAATGTGAAGCCACAACTACTCTACGACAACAACGGCCACAAAAAGGGCCTTTTGTTGGACATTGCAATTCTGATCAAATGAGAATATTTAGATTAGTGACGATTTTTTAAATGTCTGGTGTACGATTGTTTTGGATTGCTCCAAAATTTAACTTGGACACCTACGACGTAATTTTTGTTTTGGTTTATATTTTTCCTACGGTTTTTTTTTTTCAGTTGGATTTTCAGGTCATTTTCAGGTGTTAACTAGTAACTGAAAATGGTGAGACACTACCAAAGAACACCCAGGCCAAAGCCCTACCAAGACTATACAGAAGAGAACATGCAAAAAGCCGTACGAGCTATTGAGGAGGGGATGTCGAAGAAATTAGCTGCGCAAACATATCAGGACACAAATGACACCATTGGAAGATCTCTTGGTGCATCATTGGTTGATTTTCTGAGAGAACACAGAGGTATTAGCAATGAAGCAAAACCAAAGAAAAAAAGGGACAAGGAAATTCAGTTCGGCAAAAATTTGGCTAGAGATGAAGACAGTAACGTGGCTCCCACAGATGCCATAGATGAACCTATTGTAACTATCCTTGTAGACGTTATAGACCAGCCACTAGCTGGCTCAGGATTAAGAGGAAATCCCTCCAATTCAACCTAGGCAAAAAGTGAAAGACAAAAGAAAAGTGAAATAGATGCAAAGTGTGGCGTTTGTTTTTATGATTGGAAAGACCTTCTTGGTAGACAAGAGTGGATCAAATCTATTCAGTGCCTTAAATCGAGATGTGACCTATACAACAACGGAAGTAAAGACCCTTATTTTAAATGCGATTACTGTGACGATTCAGAGGCAGAACCGTTGGAATATCAAGACGATTCTGAAGCCGACTAAGATTTTATGCCCAGTGAATGAGTTCCTTCTACATTTTAAGTTGTTTCTGTATCTATAAGTTTAATATTTTTATAATAAAGCATTTTTTGAACGTTTTTGGTCGTTATTCTTTATTAAAAATCTAATATATGGGATATTTATGAAAATGTAAATGTTTTAGTTCAAATTTCATCTTCTGGGGTTCAACCCTGCTTGGGTAGAAAGTAATTTGTGCCATACTTTTAATTTTCAAAAATCATGCATGCCTTGGAAATTTACAAAAAGGTAGTTCTTATCACTAATAAAGTACCTGTTTTGTAGGAGACACGACAAAATTTTATTAAGAAAAGTTATTCAGAATAATAAACTATGCAAGTATGTTGTTACTAGACCAACATGCGACCAAATAGCGACAGAAATAAATCTTGACCGGTGATTAATATTCTAAATACATTGAAAGTTAGTACCTATTTCATTGAAGTACTTTACATAAGGGGGTCTCTTGCGGGAGATCGCCTGGATAAATTAATATGCGTAATAACTTATAAACCATCATCAATTAGTACAACATTAAACAGTAACTGGAAAATAATTTCTAATTAGTCGACTCGGGTATTCTCATAAACGTTAATTAAGCATCACGCAACTGCGTGATTTGTTTATTTATTTTAAGTAATACCGTCACTAATGCGGTCCCATCCGTCTTATGTATACATATACATCCCAAATTAGATCTCGTAGATAAGATCGTCATCGGTCTTGTAAATTCTATCTACTTAAGATCTGGATCTTCTATTTTCGTATACGCGCATATATCTATATGTATATACGTGTTAGATATTATCTATTCTAATGGAGGTGATTAGAAAACCTATTGACTGTTAAATTGACGACAGCACTGGCGACTGTACGCCAGACGTATTGTGAAATTCTGGTCTAATTGTTGTATCCAGTTTGAATATAATTAAAGAAGGATGCTGTTGCTGTTGCTGTTGTGGAACTAGTGTGGAAACGTATTCGAATACGTTGAGATGTTAGGCATTCGAAAAGGTACAATTCAACTTATTTATTTAAGAAAAAATAACTAATTTTGAACTGTAAAAAATCCTTTAGTATCAGTTATAGTCGAAAGCAAAAACCAAAGTGGACAAAAAAGGTTTTAGTCGGCAGAACTGTCAAAATATAAAACTGCTGCCAAATTACAAACGCAGTATTTTATTTTTTCAGATTTGATAATAGTAACTGTCAAAATCAGTTGTACTTTTATGATTTTGACTTCGGTGACAATAAAAATTTTTCTGATGGCTGTGAAATTGTAGAAATTACGATTCTTCATCTATATTTGCAGAAGCTGCCTGTTTTGGCGGATGCGTCAGTTAAAATATAATTCTGACGACTGTCAAATTGAAAAAAACGATCAATAATTTCCAGAACATTCATGCGAATCACATCAATACAATCGATATAGTAATTCAGGCAAATTTTGCTACCATAATTACTCTTGCATCCAAATCGAGACACGGAGTGGGTATTGTAGTTTACGGATCGGAGAACCAACACAAAATACAAAAAAAGATTAACGATAAAACGGAACAACGTACTCTACACAATACTAAAGTAGTGCAGCAGCGCAGAATTTCAGTTCTGTCTCATAATTACATCTCAGAAGGCTGGATCTTCAGACCACTTAGCCTTTTACTTCCTTTGAAGTGGCTTACGTCTGGGCCACAGGATTCTCAATCTGTGTAGTCGTGCGTCCTCATCAGGGGCAAATCATGGCAGTCACTAGGCGCCTGCATCCAGGATACGCCTCATGACGACGTTAGGTGGTGATCTGTCAGGGTTCAGCTGCACGAGATACCGAACCAACGGGTTCTCCGACCATGCAACCCTTACAAGGGTACTTCTGGCCAACACCATCGAATATTAGCTCAATCTAGGGATACTTAGATCCTGTATCTAAGCGTTGCTCATTAATTGCTAATAACGTATGTAGAGGTCAGGGCACCATATGTCAAAATCGGCCGAAGAAACACCGTGTAGATTAGGAGTTTTAAACGTAGACTGGCGCAAATCAGGGGAGCCACAGCCCATCGCGCTCCAATCGGGACGTAGCCATCTAGACGAGATCTCGAAAAGGCCTCGCGTCGAGGGCCCACCCCAAGATGTTGTACCTGTGGGCTCCAAGAGAGCCTCTGCCCTTCTATTGCGATAAAGGAGGGAGAAGGGTTTAGTTTTCTTGAGCAACGCATGGCCACATATTTGCGTTTCATTCAGCGTTTATCAACAGTCGCCGCTTGTTTGCCCATTCGGACAGCAGATCGATCGATCTTTGGAGCTTTTTGCATACTAAGGTAGTACCTATACAGTGCGTTTCTTTAACTGTTACCATAGGGAATTGCTTGGTAAAAATTCAATCCCGTGTTAACTTTTGTTCTGATCAAAATATTTAAACAGTTTTTGGAACAAAGCTGGAAGATTCTTTAAACTATTGGATAAATTACAATTCAACATTCTAAATTGTCAAAAAAGTTTTGAAAAAAATAATTTTGTGAAAGCGTTTTCTTGTCACTATCATTTCGAGCAGAGTTTGTTTAAAAAAATAAATAGCGAAAGCTCCTCCAGGCTATGAATAAATTAGCTTTTGGAAGACAGAACATATAAACATTTATTTATATAGAAAAAAAAAACAAATTAACAAAGATTGTCAGTACTTATCAAAGGAATTGTTCAAAGTCTTTTCCTTCGACTGTTAGATAATGTCCCAAGCAATCTTGAACATTTCTTCGAGTGTTTTGTAAAGTTCGCACTGTACTGAAATTACAAGCTTCAGTTATTCTTGCCCTTAGATCTTCCACAGTTTCTGGTTGACCTCGTATGAGGTCGTAAACTTGTGTTCCGAAACGCCCCCATAAGGAAAAATCGAGTGGTGTTAAGTCAGGACTCACGTGCTCCATCCTGTTGGAATATTATTTCTCCGTTAGATCTCACAGCATACACATGTGCGGCGACCTCCATTTGAAGAAGATCTATGTATTTATGCTGGTTCAAATTTCCGTCCACACTTAACTTTATCATGATATTGCGTATGTGTTTCTTCTGTTCTGTAGGGATTTTCTCTTGCCCGAACCTGTTTTCTTTGTTAACTTTGCCATTTAATATGAACGAACTCTCATCAGAAAATAGAATGTTATTTAAAATATTTCGATTTTCAATAATTTTTCCATCGAAAATTCATAGAATTCCATTCTTGCAAAGTAATCACGGAGCAATAATTTCTGCACATTTTTAATTTTGTACAAGTTGAACTTGTCAATTTTCAAAGCTTTAAAGCAGCTGCTCCTTGAAGCGTGAAATTCTTTTACCAACCGCCTTCTTCAACCGCCATACAGATATTCATTCTTAAATCTTCTGTAACAGCATACGAGTTTCTTTTATATTTTACCCGGAATAGGGCGATCGGAATATGCAGCAGCAAAATTCTTGCTGATGTCTCTACTGGACATAACTTTAATGAATGCTGTTACAAGTTCAACACGTTCTTTAGTTGTGAAAACATTTTTAAACAATTGTTCGCAATAACCGGGTATTTGGCAGAACTTAAATAAAATGACATTTGTAAATTTTTGATCTGTCAAATTATGTATGTTCATTACCTTCAAGTTTGAAGAGTAGAATTAGTCAAATAAAACTGCTTGTTGTTGTTCAAACAGCATGCATTCTGTAGTGTTATTGGTGATTTATTACTAAAAGAAAAATTAGCAACAGTTAAAAAAAAGCCAATGTATACTGCCGTATCGTCCGCATAAATTGCTACCCTAAATTGCTAGGGGGGTTGGGAATGTCGGACGTATATAAAATAAATAACTAGGGGCCCAGAATCTAACCCTGAGGGACGTCAACGTGGCAGATTTGATATTAGTACTCCACACGTTTACTACAACTATTATCTGTGTTATTTATTTAAAAATCTGATTAGTGCTTCGTTTACCAATGTCTTTTAATGACAATTGTCAAAAATATTTTTTCATTAAACTTCGAGTCCTGTTAATTGTGCTCTAATTAAAAACAACAACATGATTGGTCATTAATATCTTTTTCGTATTATAATTAACGAATGAAATATATCAGAGTGTTATTCAACTCTTGCAAACCGGCAGCGACGGTCAATCTAAAACCAATAAATAAGAATAACATAAATATATACAAACGACTAAGTGATTCCGCGGCATATTTTACTTTTATTAACGTCTACCCGCATTCATATTCCTTTTCAGAAAGGAGATTAGTCGTCCTTTAGTTTTAATTGGATCGGTATCATGGATTCCACCTCTACGTACTACGTTGCGTTTACGTGCAGAACGGACACCGCACTAATTGTAAGTTATTGTCATCACAAATTCATCCTATCTTGTTAAATTCAACGTGCCGCCACTGTCCTTACCCACCTAAATTCGACTCTACTGTCATTTGCATAGCTGTAAATATCAAATACATGTGTTATAACGTCGCTACTGCTCTGATATAAAGTCCAATAAATGTAATATATATATTTCTCAACGACTAGCGACTATTTTTCTTTTTTAAATTTGCAGTTTTATTTATTATTCCAATTATAGGTCTTCCCTTTATATGGCATTCGTTTATTTTAATGCACTTTTCGATTATTTATTATTGAATTTTATACTGACACTCAGTTGAACGCCGACTCGATTCTTTTTGTTTTCAGTAGTCGCCGTTGTCATCATTTGTTTCTCTTAGGTATGATACCTATAGCAGATTACAAGATATAGTTTTTAAGCCGTTAATGATGTATAATGATGTGAAATATCAGCTCTTAATAGGAATATAACTCAGATCAAAATAATAAGTATTAAATTCTACATTCTACAGCAATTTGCACTTGGAAATAGACGCTTGTTTCGAGTTTGATAAACACAAGTAGACACATTATATATAATTCCAGTCGCTAGTTCTTTTATTTACCTTATATGGTAGCGAATCTATCCGCGAACACCCACCGCCTGTCAATTATTTATCATAATTTATCAATTATGTCTGCGGTATCGATTAGCGTACACAGTTGATGACTTAATTAACAGAAGCCAGTCCGTGAAGGTACTTAAGTGTTAATGTGCGTTTCCATAAAAGGCAGTTTACATATCCATAAATATAGTTCAAGGATAGACGATTGAAATCATACAATGTTATGACGATAAAGTTAAATTCCTCGCGTTACTATTATTGTTTATGTTGTACTGTTATGTTCGTATTAGGCTCAAGAAAGGAACCTCTGTGGACTCGGTATCTTATTTAAAACAAAAACACTATTTTTTTATTGGACTTCTGATCACACCCGAAAGAGCTCTTTGGGGTGAAAAATCGCGATAACTTTCTATATATTAATTTGAGGGTTTTGAATCTCAATAGAACTCCTACGGTGCTGTCTACCCAAAATAATATTCATCTTCTGCCCTTTTTTTCTTCTGTGTATAAAACACGTATTGCTTTTAGGAGGACAGATGATTGAAGTGCTTGCGGATTTATTTCTATGATTGGAGTTATTGCTTTCAATCTCGTTCTGTATTTTTTTAGTATTGTTTTCATTGCTTCGAAGTTTTTTTTTTCGAGTGCACGAGTGGGGCGACCGCCAAACGAGGGAGCTACTGTGCCCCTATGCCGTTCTAGTCCTCTCAACCAGGTTGGATCCAGACAAAGAAATCCGCAACTGTGTCAAGAATTCATCATCATCATCATCGAGCCTTACAATCCTTCGGATTGTGGCTAACCCCCGATTTCTACACTTTATATCGACTACATTCTGTTATCTGTTTTTGCCAATTCTGTTATTTTTTTCCATTTTTTTCTGTCCCGGCACTTCTCCTTCTAGTCCGCTATTCCCAATAATGCTCGCACCTCCCTCTCAATCTCTTCTCTCCATGTCTTCCTTGGCCTGCCTTTCTTTCTAGGCCAAAGTGGAACCGATTGTGTGATCCTTCTCACCATTTCCGTTGGTCCTCCTCATAATGTGTCCAGCCCATTTCAGTCTTATTGCTTTTATATGTCTTACTGTATTTTCGTTTTCCAATTCCAGCTTTATTTCTGGATTTTTCTTTGTTCCCTTTACTCCTTCTTTTGTTGTGTGTGGGCCTAATATTATTCTTAGTATTTTTCGCGCAACTATTTTCAAGTCTTCCTCTTCCCTTTTGTTCAACACTGCTGTTTCCAGAGCGTACGTAATGACAAGTTTTATATATTTTTATTTTGTTTGCTTTACTAATGTTTTTGCTTTTCAATAGCGTTTTATTTCTACCCAAGACTTGGTAACCTCTTTGGATTCTTTCTTTTATTCTATGTTTATATGTTTGCCCTAATGATACCTACTCCCAGGTAGTTGAACGTTGTAACCTTCCCAAATTTATACGATTGTGTTCTTAGGTGATTCATATTTTCTTCTATTTCATTTCCAATTTTCATATATTTTGTCTTTTTTTCATTAATCTCTAATCCGTATTTCCCTGCTTCTTTTTCTAATCTATTAATTGCGTTTATTAACTCTTTCTGTCTCTTTGCTATTATCGTTACGTCATCGGCGTATGCTACTATTTGTGCTTCATCTGCAATGATATTTTATTGTGTAGTTTAAACTTTCTGATGATACTTTCTAAAGTTAAATTAAATAGCGTTGGAGAGATTGTGTCACCTTATTTCAGTCCTTTGTTTATGTTTGTTTTATTTCGTGGTTGTTCCTTGGACTTTTATTTTTATGTTTGTGTTTTGTAGTAGCAGTTCTATTAATTTGATTTTTTTGTATTTTTAGATTTCTTAGCTCTTCTATTACATTACCCCTTTTTAATGAGTTAAATGCTCTTTTAAAATCTATGAATATTATATGTATTTCTCTGTTACGTTCCCGTGTTTTCTCTATCACTTGATCCAAGGTGTGAATTGCATTTATAGTTGATCTTCCCTGTCTAAAACCGTTCTGATAGTCTCTCAATACACTTTCGGCATATAATTTTAATTTTTTATTTATAATATTTGCTAAAATTTTGTACGTTACATTTAACAGCGTTATCGGTCTGTAGTTCTCACATTTAGCCTTGTCTCCTTTCTTGTATATTGGTACAATTATACCTGTATTCCATTCGGTTGGGATTTTATTTTGTTTCCATATTTGTTGGATGAGTTGCTATATATGTTCGCCCACTATACCATCTTCACCTGGAGCTTTATTGTTCCAAAGGCATCTAATTTCTGCTTGTACTTCTGTGTTCGAAGGGCATTTAACCTCGTTTTCCTCTTCGTCTGTTAGTGTGTCCTCCGTTTTATTTGTATGTATTTCTTCTTTTCCATTTAGTATTTCATGGTAGTAATGCTTCCATATATTTGAAATTGATCGGTGATTGCCCTCAATTTTTCTGTCTTTAGTTTTCATGCCTCTTGTTTTTATTCCAGATTTGACATTTTGACATTTTAGTTTCTTATAAACTTGTCTCAAGTTATTTCTATTACTCTCTCGATTTATTTGCTCTAACTTCTTCTTCATTCCATTTGCCTTATTTCTTAGTGTGATATAGACATTTCTGCTTTGTTCATCCATGCTATCTGCGCTAGCATTTTTTCTTTTCGAATTTCTTCACATTCTTAACCATACCAACCTTTTTCTGTCTGTTTTGCTACTTTTGCACTTATCACCTCGTTTGCCGTCTTTATCATATTATTTTTTAATTGTTCCCAGTCAAGAGTTAATTGACTTAATCTGGGATCGTCTACCGTCCGATCAGTCAGCAAGGAGATGGACTGGAGTTTCCTTCGCACTCCCGGAGAGCTTACTATGCCTATGCGACGCATGTGTTTATTCAGTGCGTAGTAACCGGTTAAGATCCCTGCGAGTAGCCTCACCCTGTTTCTGCTCATAAAGACGACCTTGGAAAGTCTTTCTCCTTCCTTATTTGGGTGGATCCCGAGAGTTTAACAGTGTCTCATGCCAGCATGTGCATTCTAGTAGGAGCAATATCCAGCGGCGAGTTCAGATCTGACAAAGGTCTTGATGCTGCCATAAGAGCCGATTAGTGTTGGATATATGTGGTAGAAAACAAAATGAAGCAATGATGAAGAATAATATTCACAACAGTGCTAGGTAGGAATTAAACTAAAGTTTGCAAAGCTTTTTCTTGAGTTATGATAGCTCGTTAACGATATAAGCCTAGCACTAAGTCAACTTCGTGCCCTGTATACAATTTGAAGCTCACCACTGATAATAATTAAATCAATGAAATCTTCCTCTTCTTTACTTTTAAAGGTGGTATCTTCCTTTGTGTCCGAAACCAGTCTTTATTTTTGATAGGAAAGAAAAAATTGTCCCTGAATAATTAAGCTCATCGTTTTGGTAGAATCTCCTGTAGTTCACTTCATACCTACGATCAATTTTGACCTCCACATCGAAACAATTTATATCACCTGCCTGCAATTTTGTATGCTTGGGGTGGCTTGCTAATAAGGACAGTGTTTTTTCCGTTGAAACCCACGTTACCAGTCCTCTATTAAAAATTTATTTTTGACCACTGCAGATCTTTCAAATATCATTAATGTAATCCAAGAAACAAAATGAAAGATAAACGTGTAGACTTAACTGTTGGCCTTCCACGGTATCCAGTACTGGAGAACTAATAGATGACTGCGTTGTGGATCAGACGTTTTCTTTGCTTGAATATATCATACATTATCAAATTTCAGGGCAGATTTATTGAAAATGATATTGATAAATACAATGTTTACCTTCTCAAGAAGCTTTTCCTTTGTTGGTGTTAATTAAAAAATTCCTCAAATATTCCTCATGCAACATAATAAATCTGACTGGGATGTCAGTGGTTCCGTCCAATGTCATGTTAAATCCATGTGGCGTGTGAACGCTTATTGTCAATTCTCCTATTTGATAGAATTATCACTAGTCAGTTGTCGAGACAATAGAATGAAAATGTGGAGCAAATCTTTGTGAGTAACTTAGATAGCTTCATGACATCATGTCAGGATACCGCATTGCCAATTCACTTTGACTTGCAAAAGTCAAGAACGGACACACGATAGACAATTATTTTCTAAAATTAATTTATGTTTATAGAATTTATTCGAACATATTATTGGAGAACATTTCCTGGATTTAACACAAACACCTTAACTCAATTACATTAACTTCACAAAATTAAATCTTTTGATACGCCTTGATACAATTTTATAAATGAAGAAAAAATTAAATTAGATGAGAACTATTTTTTTTTCTATGCTTGTGTTTCGAATTCATTTTTTCTCGCCTTAACTAATTGTGGGAAAGATCTAGCTTCTATTGATGCCGTGTACGTATTATGTGGTGTAAATTGAAAGATATCATGTGTAGATATAATTATCTTATACATGAGAAACAAGAAAGAAAAATCCGAATCAATCGTACATTGCAAGATCCCAATTAATAGAAGCCTATAAAAACAAACACTTCGCGGAATCGAAATAATAAATACGAACACACATGTGTACGTTTCGCTTTTGGCAGGTCTTATATTTCGAAGAAGAAATCCGACTGGCGTATATATAATTACATTTCTTTCAAATTAAGGTAGCAAAATACACTAATATATAATTACGATCCTATCAGGTTAGAACAAAAATTAATTTAGATTTAATGGACTTAAATATTTTATGTCATTCATCAACGTCAAATTATTTCATTCTATGCATTCGTATAAGCGAGTAGAAATTAGTATAGTTTAATGTTTTATCTTTTCAGGTCTGAGCAAGAACGACCGATACAGTTATGACAGGCAACAATGGTAAATCCAACGGACAGTTTAATTACAGATAGAGCTGAAATTTATTCGACATTTCAATAAACCATCACGATTACCGTGGGTGTTTCTATGTGTTTTACGATCATCCGGAATGTGAATTCAGATCACATTAAAGTAATTTTGTTTGTTATTATCTTTTAGGAGTAGGCGGTGAATTACTCAACGAATTTATTATGGCTGACGTTAAATGAGCCACGAATTGCATTGAAAGTAATTGATGCTCGTTCTGTTGATAGATTAAGTAATGGTGACTATATAAGTGAACAGCTATACCAAACTTCAATACAATCTTTTGCTTGTCAGCGACTAAGATCAACTGAAAACATTTAGATAGCTTAACTAGAAAGGCTTGTACGTACATGCAATGTAATGCAAGGCAAAACCTTACGTTCTCCCTTTTACGTAATATCGTCCGCTTCAAAGTGTGCGTTTATAAAGATGTAAGGTTATGTGGCAATTCTATTTACATGTTGTACGTATAGATAGACTAGAAGGATTACAGAATACTTCAGTGCAATTAGATACAAGGGAGTTCAAATGTATTCAAAGTAAAAGGAAGTTTAATTGAAAAATCGCCGTTGACTACAAAGGTTTCTCTTCTAATCGAGCATTGAAATTAATCGATGAAAATAATAATTAATTTCAATGCTCGATTAGCAGAGAAACCTTTGTAGTCTTTTACAAGGAGAGGGGGGAGGAGGTAGAAACTGCTTGATGGAATTGTTCTTGCATTTCAAACTGCATATCATTATATGTAGGGGATGGTCCACTTCTAATTTTGTAAAGGGATTACTCCAGGCAGCTGCACTGTAGCAGCACTGAACTTGCGTGGTCCCAAAAGACAGTGATAGCTAAAAGATGGCACTCCAACATCATTTATAAACCATGCATTTTCATGCAGGTACTTCATAATGTTATCTGCGCAAGTCTGAATTGTTAATTGGGAGGTAGTTTTTTAAGATGTTGTCCTGTCCTCCTTCTTTCCAAACTCGGCAGTCATTCAGGGTTTTCGAGATATCCACAAAAAAATCAAACGGGAAAAAATTATTGGCCTTGATTTGCTGTCTCACTGCTGGAAGAAACTGCATTGTCTCTTCCAGTAGAGCTGTGTGGCTCGAGACAGAGATAGTGTCTCTTCGATGCAGTTGAAGATACTTATAGGGTTTGCAGCGAGGCTGTTCAAAAATTGCTTCTATTGTCTCCTTTGACATCAAAGACATGGCCCTTTTAATGACTAAGTAGGCAATATTTTGGATCTCAGCCTCCACATTGCTTTTCAGGCCAAGGAGGTCCTCATATCTTTATTTATCACATCTTTCAGATGTCGTCTACGATGATATTTTTCCTCGGTTGGTACGAGTATCGTGAAGTCGAAAATGTACAGGTACTAACGTATGAGTAGTTTCCTTCTCCAGATAAACTGAATCATACGTTTAACACCTCCCTTCGGTACCAGCTCTTCACGAGTTTGCATTTTTTCAGTTAACACACCCTTGAACTTGTTATAGACCATGACGGGGATGTTCAGCTGTCACGATTGCCTTTATAGTAAAGACGTTCATCAATACATGAACAGTTCCGTTTATTATCATTTCGTTAAGTCAATGTCCAGGGGGGTGGTGAGATCATTTCTCTCATACCAGAGACAATTTCAGTCAAGAGGCGTTTAATACTGCGCACAATCAACAAAACTAACCTAAAACATTAAAAAAAAACAACCTACATTCAGGGATGAATTGAATGAAGTTAAAGGTCGCGATCTTTGTGGAAGAGCACCGCATATGAATGCTTTCATGACTAGCTCGTTATCCGGATCTGAATCTAATCTAACATGTTTGGGATATGACACTTCGATGGTGCAGCGAGGGAGCGTTTTTATATTCGCGGAATGGGGGATAAGGGGTGGAAATAAAAAAACCAAATTATTTTTCTTTTTCAATATATTCACCTGCAAGACGAATACATTTTTCACATCTTTCAATTAATTTATTTATACCCTCATAAAAAAATGATTTCTCTTTATCTGCAAAATACGCCGAAACTGCCTCCTTGACTTCACCATCGGCAGTAAATTTTTTACCCCGCAGCTCTTTTTTCATTTTCGGAAACAGGTAATAATCACTCGGGGCCAGGTCTGGGCTGTAGGGTGGGTGATTCACAATTTCAAAGCCCACCTTATGCAGGGCAGCTAACGCAACGCGGCTCTTGTGGACGGGCGCGTTGTCGTGCAAAAGCAGCACACCTTTCGTCAATTTTCCCCGTCTTTTCTCTTTAATGGCTTCTTTTAGTCGCTCTAATATTGAAGCGTAATATTCTCCGGTTATAGAAACACCTTTATCTTTATAATCAATCAACAATATTCCTTCCGAGTCCCAAAATACCGTTGCCATGAGTTTCCCAGCTGATTGTGACACTTTAAATTTCTTGGGAGGTGCTGTGCCCTTTTTATGCCACTGCATGGAGTCTTGTTTGGACTCAGGTTCATAATGATGAACCCAAGTTTCGTCTCCAGGAACAATTCGACTCAATACACCATCCTTGTCTTCATTACAGAGGTCCAAAAATGCACGCGAACACTCTACGCGCTGTTGTTTTTGCGGCGGCGTGAGCATTCTCGGCACTCATCTTGCGCTGACCTTACACATGCCGAGATGATCGTGTAGGATTTTAGAAATTGTTTTATCGGATACTCCAACCATTTCTGCGAGTTGTTTCTTCTTTAGTCGAGCATCTTCGAGTACAATTTTTTCAACTTTTTGGATAAGTGTTGGCGTGGTCACCTCAATGCTCCTGCCCGGCCTCGGGTCGTCTTCAAGGGATTTCCTTCCTTGTTTAAATAAACTATGCCACTTGTACACCATGGTTTTTCCTGGACAAGAGTCGCGGTAAACCAATGACATCTCATTCATTATGGTCGCGACTGATTTTCCTTGCCTGGTAAGGAAGTTTATAGCGGCATGATATTCGATTTTTTCCATATTTCACTTTTCACTCCTGATTATGTTACTTGGTTGACGATAGCTCAAAGACTAACTGTCTAATAACAATGAAACTTCGTATTTATACTAATTATGAGTTGCTGCACAGGCCACGCTTTAATGCGCCTAATCACCCCCCTACAACCCGCTCATTCCGCGAATATAAAAACGCTCCCTCGTAGTTCTTGCATAAAAAATTTTATTGCGTTAGAATTAAACTTCCAGATTATACAGGGTGTGTTCGTCACTTTTTGTCCAACACTGTATAAATATCATTTTCTTGAATATATGATTCAATAACGCTGCCGCTGCTTATTTTGATCGTGTATTATATAGTGTATCCGTTTGTATATTACATTATCATATTAGCAAGCCTTACAAAATAAACTGGTGAGATTATCTCATAAGCGACAAAATGTGTAATAGATAGCTACCTAATAAATACTGTGCATAAACGAAACTGGATATATTTTCACTAACACGTCTCTTTGAGAACGATTTAATAACATAAACGCTCTAGTTTCCATATATGTACTTCATATTAACCTAATACGTTTAGTATGTAGACGCCGTCGTGTGAAATATATTAGATCATGGTCGCATAGAAAAGGTGTATTACCTATAGTTGTAATTCAGCAGCTTCCAGCTAGTGTGATTTAAGTGGATTACTAGTAATTAGAGGTAGGTATACATATATTTTTGCGGTACTTATACGAAGGAGTGGTAACTATGTTTTGATATATCTGGGTTAAAAATGATTATGTTTGCTTTTCATACATAGTGAATAGTATATATCATCGTGTGTAATGAATGCTTTCTTAGGTGGTAAATAAGCAGGTGTACTTGCATACTTGTTACAGAACTCATCGCCTGTAAAAAAATATTTTACAGTTAAAGTGCTTAATCTATAATATAAGATTTAATCATATTAATAGGTAACATGTTATTTTACTATGTTCAATCTAACTGTATTTTAGTAAACATATAGTTTGATACATATATTGTGGGTCGTGTTCTAGTTGATTAAACTGTAATAGGCAGATCGACAGCATGCGCATTACGAAATGATATATTTATAAATTAAATTACTATTTGAATACGACATTACATTTCAAAGTATCATAATTAAAAATCTATAGTGCTATTCAAGCAATCGTAGAAAATTAGATAATGAGAGAATATATAGTTGAGGTATTTGGATCAGGCAATTGACACGCAATCTCTAGAGGTGCAGCAATGCGTATAGCGTATATTGCATGGCCTTCTCAAGGTAGTTCACGACGTTTCTCACTAGTCATTCTATTGAGTGCAAGTGTACGTTATTTGTTCGCGTTATCCATCTACGAAGAGTGTAATTTAAATAGTTAGTTCGAGAAGTTTAATGTTTATTAAATTAAGAATAGAAAGAAGTAGTTGAAATTATGCAAGTTTTAATCGCCTGTAACAATATTCTTTGAAACATCACGTCAACCGTTTCTCCAAATTTTTACCACCCCGGATTACATCTACCCGTTACTTTAATAGGTCCTTTAATTGCTACTTCCGACTTTCAAGTTTTAACAAGAACTTTTAGAACACCGGCCGAAAACCTGGTAGTGGACGACCATCTAAACGAACGCAATATTGTATAAGGCAATTGCCCAACAGACAAATTTGTCCTATGGCAGATGCCAGTTCATTCTAAAGAAAAGTTAACACTATCATGCATACAAGCTGAAATGTTTTCATGAGCTTCTTCGAGTGGATTATCCAAGATGAGTGGAATGTCCTCAATCGTTCCCAAATAATCTAAACAATGAGGATACCCTTAACATGTTTTTTGTCTCTTTAAATATAGAGAATACGAGGGTGTGGTCATCGGTAAATCCTCATATCTTCGTTGAAACACCATTGCATCCTCAAAAAGTTGATGTTTGGGTTAGAATATGTCGAAGAAGATTGGTGAGGCCGATTTTTCTTTGAAGGCACATTTATGACTGCACGATATCACAAAGAAATACTCGCTCCGTTTATAAATCAACTGGACAATGAAGAATTATAAAATGGGTATCTCCAGTAAGATGGTGCAACAGCACATATGACCATAGAAACGCTTCAATATCTGAGAGAATTTTTTAATGGCATGAGATTTAAAAAAAGAGCAATGAAAGGATCGCGCTACTGAATTACACCAGTCCGTGGAAAGATTGCTGTTAGCGGTAACAGTTCGAAGGAGACTAGGACAATCTAGTCTACGAGTGTTGAAACCAAGAAAGAGAACCATGGTTCAATGACGCGATTAGCAAAAATCCGTTCAGAATGGGCAAAAAATTATAACACTGACCTACAACCATTTTGGTGCTGGAGATTCTAGACCTGATTGTAAGTATGTCTTACATAGCGATATCAAAAATGGTACCCGTGTTTTTCTGTCAGGTCTAATTCCTGAGGTAAAAACAAAAACACAATTTACGAAAAAAATACTCCTATATTTTATAGACATTAAACATCAAGAAATTGTCTATTAAGTGATTTTCCAGAATCAAACTGACTTGGGCAATCTCGCATGATTCCCCAGCAATAGTCAGCCATCATATGAGTGTCCCACCTTCCTTGGTATCCATTCTCCATTGTTTTTATGTCTTGGTGGAAACGTTCTCCTTGTTCTTCGCTTAGATCTCCTAAATTGTGTTGGAAATGATGTAGATGACTATTGAGTAATTTTATACTCATATTACAGCCTAGATCTTTGAATAGTACCAGCATTTCCTCTACTAGTTCTACTTCTCCACTTTATGATTTTCGAGGAAATTTTGTGCAACTGCTGCAAAAGATTGCCAGGCAAGTCTCTCCACATCATTCATACAAGTCTCAAAATGAGTCTTGCATGAATGTCTTTTATCAATTTACGTATTTGAGGTCCATCAAAGATACCTGCTTTTAGTTTTTCAGTACTTAAGCCAGGAAATTTGTGAGAAATAAACTGGAAACATTGACCATTTCTATCGAGAGCCTTAAGGTGACGTTACACAGTTGTGCGGGAAGTTTAAATTTTCCTCATTCTTAGAGTACCGTAGATTTCTAAACGTGCAAGAATATCGAAATTATTATAATTTCTATAAAACTATAACTGCATCAGGCAGTTGCTGATTAACAAAAGAAAATTGGAAGACCTGTAATAAAAAAAATAGTAAAAATTACTTGACGAAGTAAGGCTTTTTTAACGATATCTCTTAATCATAACCTAGATATATACATGTAGTTCCATAAAAAAGACACAGTAGCTAGAAATATAGTGTAATTAAAAAATGTATGGTATTTTTTTAATAAAAGCTCAATAATATGATGCCGAAGGCAAATGTACATGCATGAAGTTCAGCGATTGTGCAACAGATGACGCTCATTATATGTCAATAGGTTTGTTCCTTTTAGACGTTTACAACACGACGCATGCAGTGATATTGGAAACTCGCTCTTACGACAATGCAAATGGAATAGGGTATTTTTATGGCGCATGATAGTGCCTTTTACTATATAAAGCAAGAGACCAAATCGAACAAAGATAATAAAATTTTCAATTGCCATAACAAAATTTAAAACCTTATGAGAAATTATTAATTATTTTCCAAATATTTTAAATTTCTAAATATTGCGGTTTACTATTAATCTAAGGCCTATTTACGTATTTTTTTTGAAAAAATTTTTGTTTTATGTCAAATTGAAATTATTTTTACCAAATTATCGTTTTATACTATACTTGCAATTTAAACAGTTTAACAAATTAGAGGAAACAAAAAAGTATTTTTGTTATTAAATTATATTTTTAATATGTTTCACCAGTATGCAACAGATTACTACAGAAAGTAATAAGTTAATAAGGATACTTAAAAACCTAAGAAGTTAAATAAAAATACCTTAATTTTTACATAAAAGGATAGTTATGGGTAAGAAATAACACAGCTTGCTTTTTTATTAATTATTTCTGGAAATATAAAAGTCTGATAAAATGTTTCTAATTTAGGAACTACTTCATTATTGATATAATAATAAATTGAATTGTTTGTTCTACAAACGTTTTATTGATATGTAAACTGGTACAGGTAGGTACTTTTTTTAATTTGAATTAATCCATTATTAGCTATATGATCTAGAAAAAGTTAAATATATTAGACCGAAATTTCAAAAAAATTATATTGACTGAATATCATATTTTACTTTTTGCCCGTCGTTCCTGCATTTTCAAAAGTCTAGGGTTTTTATAAAGAATACATTAGCGAAATGATGTATTTCTTGCTCTTCTACCCATTCTGCAAATCCTGAAAAAATTACTCTACACTACTCTATGCATGTACCTAATTCTTATGCTAGCAAAACCGTTAGTAAATCGATAAGCTATCGCAGCATAAAATATTTATATAAGTATATAACACCGCCATATACACAAACCTGGAATTACTACTGTATATACGATATTTTTATTTACACTAATAACAATAATAGTAAAAAATGATAAAATGCTAACAAATAACTCTTGCGAATTCTTGCAGGACTAGAAAAACCAACTAGCGAACAGTAGAAACACAATTAGGTACAATACGGATTGATACCACATTGATACTACATCAGATGTAGTTGTGGAGTAAAGAAACTTTCGAGAAAACGAATATGTAATTTTTACCCCAACGTATTCATTGCTCGCTCTACCCTTTCTTAATCCAATACAACTGACAAAGATAAACCGAGAGTCTGATTATTCAGGTAAATCCAAATACAAAGCAAATAAACTTATAGTACGGAATTAAAACAAGGTCATTAAATTGAAACGGAAATTTGTAATGTGTATAGAAATATAGTACTCTCCGAGCCATCTATGTTTCAGTTGCGACATAAAATACAGTTTGAACGATATGATGAAAATTTAGGCGCGGAAACGTCCCCTTAACAAATTGCTTCATTAGTCCTAATTTTATATGCAATGGCGGAAGAATGATTTTTCTCTTGAACAACAAAAGCATCTCTACACACACAGGCCAATTTTTTCCAGTCCAATGACGTGATTTAGCTCAACTGTCCCAGAGACAAATAAAACATGGGTATTTAGTATACCCACTCTGTTGACCCGATAAAAAATTAACCATCTTCAAGTCGACGCAGATCACCCAGTTATGTTCAATATATTTTATTTTTTGTAAAAGAATTGAAATTACCTCATATTCTTCTTTTACACATGTTGAGTGAGCAATTGGAACGGGAGCATATTTATTTCCATTATGTAGAAGAACTACTTTTAGACTACGTTTACTACTGTCAATAAAGAGACGCCATTCATAGGGCTGATACATCGTTAAATCCATGAAAGTCAGCAAACCACTCACATTACAGCAATACACAAAATTTTCATCATATGAAAAAAACTGGTCTCTCTGATGTTTTTTCCACAGTATTCAAAGTCATCATCTACTTGGGAAGAAATAGGTATTTCAGCTTCATCCTCCTGAGATTGATACACTACCTGGTGAAATTTGGTATTGGAACATTTTCTGAATGAGGAACAGGTCTTTGTACTGAAGAAATATTGGGGTATTTCCATTTATGGCGATTGCTTCTGTTGACGCCCACTCTATTAATTATACAAGTAACAGTTGTCATAATGATTTTTTAGTTCTCGCCATATCATATATAGGCACTCCAAATTTCAAAGACTTACGTGTCCCTTTCTCCCATTGTCGAAAATGTTCAACGCATATTTTGCAAACACTATGAGGCACCCACACTTGATCTTGGTGTCGAATTTCAATACCGAAATAAGCAAAATACAAACGACGCACAGTGTTTGTAATCGATTTACGCTGATTTTTCTGTATGTATTCACCACAAACATAACAAAATAACAACACCTGGACAACATCTGGACGTACGACAACAACTCAAAATGAGGGTAGTGGGTAAACTGGACGAATGAATTGAGTTACACAGACCCCCATCATGTTATAAAACTTTCAAACATCCATCTAGGCGAATGTTATTTGCAGGATAATAATGTTAAATTATTTGACTAGCCATCTCAATCCTCAGATATGTCACCAATATAATATTTGTGGCAAAGAAAAATGTTCAAAAGCATTAGTGTAGGTAATTACTGCGGAATACGGGTGCTATAAATGCCTGCCAGCGTTCAAACCTTCTTTGAACAGTTTACAGTCAATTTGGTCCAGAATACAACAATCCGAATAAGCCCCTTCCCAAAATTATGCGAGGAAGGCTACGGTTGTCGACCACAACTGCTTCGCTGGATATCCCTATCTACTTGATGGATAATGATTACTACTAATTCTAATTCAGCTTCAGAAACAAAAGCACTCTTTGCCAGTGCACAGGAGGCTGAGGAATTGTTGTGATTCTGCTTTAGATGAGGAAAAGAGATCTTGACACCATCTCTCTGGCACAGATGATCTCTGCAAGAATTGCACAAAGATCATTCTTGGCGATTGTCTTGTTTCATATTTTATCTATGGTCTGTTGCCTGTAGAGGGTGGTCATCTACTCAATTCTGAAGATGAGACTGGCAATTTCCAAGCTAAATTCTTGCTTATGACTGTAAGTATACTACAGGGTCTGGCAATAAAACGGGATGATATGAAGTGAACTTTAGAGCTCAAAGGTTGGTAGTGGGTGTGAGTGTTATTATTGCTCCACCATCAACACACCTTACCGTGCCGATGACAATTAACCGTTGGACTGTTGAACAATGCAGCTTCGCAGTGAAACCGAAACAAGATTCAGTTGGTGCAATCTCTCCATCTGGGTGATAGTGGACAATGAATCCGTTTTTGTGAGAATATGCTTAGGAGACTCGAAGTAAATGACGACTAAGTGAACAATTTGTGGATGAGGCATTTCCATCTGTCAGGTTTTGTTAAGAAACAATATTTCAGATATTGGGCGGATGCAAATCCTCGCTTACTTCATCAAACGCCTCTTCATTCTGAAAAAGTAACAGTATGGTGTGCGATTTCGGGAAATGAATGTATTGGTCTTTTTTTTCGAGAATGAGTTTGAAAGTGCGGTTACAGTTAATTCTCAATGATTCGCAACTTCCTGTATAAAGGCTTGAATTAATCTGCTAGAGGACGAAGACATGGAGGTTCAACATCAATGAGATTAAATGTCTCGTGCAATTAGCAACATGCTTTATCAAAATATTACATCCTGACAAACGTCCTGAGTGACCAACCCCATCATAAGAGAAGGAAAACCCAAGAGAATCTTTAGACACAGAGATGCCTCCTCATACATTGGTTCATAAGAAACGTGGACTCTGCAAGAATGGCACAAAACTCGTTCTTAGTGGTTGTTCTGTTTTTAAATTTAGCTATGGTCCAGCTTCGTATACAGGGTGATCATCTCGTCAATTATGAAGATGAAACTGGCAGTCTCCACTTCTGATAGAAGCTAAGGTCTTACTGTGTACAATGAAGTCTCAAATCAATGTGTTGGTGGACGAAATCAAATGCTTTGCGCAATTAACAACATGCTTTATTAATTATTATATCCAGTCCTGGCTGGAGTTTGCTAGTCTAGATAACCGATTCAGCCTCCGTTAGCATCTGTGACCAAGCCCACCTTAAGAGAATGAAAACCCAATGAAATCTGTAGGCTTATAGATGCCTTTCCGTACCTTGGAAATACATACAATTATCATTACTGAGTCGGTTGGAACTGACCCCAATTTATTCAAGAGTTAAGCCTTAAATCTCTTCATTCATCAGGATGCTTAGTCTTAAAAATAACAAATTATGGTCATTGTAGTGCGGGAGACTGTATAGAGGTCTTTTATGATAAATATATCCTATTTTCTTATACAAAAAAAGCCACATCATACAAAACACACTAAAGAAGTAAGTGATTTTTTTAGAAACAGCGATTTTATCTTCACGGAAAATTAGTACTTAGCAGTTAAAAATTTCATAGAAGTAATACCAATTCATTCGAAACGTATTCCTACGCTATCATTATCTATAACAACGAGGAATTGTTTCGTGTCTTGTCATTACGATGCCGCCCAGCAAATACTGTTACAGACCTTCAATTAAATCACGCTAATCATAGATAAAATCAGAAATAGCGAGATATTTCCGTACTATTAAAGCCATGTAATATTATAATTCACGTTATGAATAATGTGGAAATTTAACACCTATTCACTTCTACGTCATTTTGGGAGATAAAAATAAGTTATAATTTATTTCTTAATTATATATCATACATCCATCTCGGCATCTGTCGAGTATAACGGAGAAAGAAAAGATGTTGGTTGTTGCGGTTTATCTTGATAATTCGGTGAAACAAAAAAAGAAAATTAAGATTAATTTATTCTATTACGAGTTTTCGATATAAATATGATTAGTAATAATTCGTGGAATTTAACTCATTTTCACGTTAAATTAGAATAAAAAAATTATAGCTCTATAGGTTGTAGACAACTTTCGTTTGCATCTATATACGTCTAATCGAATATTAAATTAGACACCGTAAAACCTGATTAATTTCTTTTACATAATCGATCTGATAAACATGCGTTTCCTCGATTTTTAACTAATTTATGTCTGAGAAGAAATTCCCGCATATTAAAACGCAGTATAAATATACGGGAGCGATAAATTTTATCTCAAAACGTAAGAACTATGCACGAACAATTAATTTGTGGGGAATTTTTTCGAAAGCGTAAAGCCGTACGTGAGAAAATAAAACTAAAATACTTAACGGTGAAGAAGTTCGTTTGATAAAATGCTATTAAAAATCACCGGTTGCTCCGTAGGTAATATCTATAAAGGGGGTCGTTTTAGTCTTTTAAACGTTTCAATCAGTTAATGATACATATAAAAAGTTTACTACCGTGGACAAATACTGATATAAAGGACATAAAAGGCGTTTTTTAGTTACATTTATTTTTTGGAACAAAAATTTAATGAATAAAAGTCGTACCGCTATTTTCTATGAAATATTACTTGAAGAGCTTAAACATATGTATATAGGTATCTATGTTTGACAGCTGTTAAATCGCAAGAATGATTTTTCGAGGTGTCTGATCACGAAAAAAAATCCCGGCAATGTGTTCGTCAATACTGTTTCATGTATAAGTCTTAGCAATTAAAGGCAGGATATGGAAGAACAAGATTGGTGTAACAGTATTGCTAGAGATAAAGATGTTGCAGCTGTATATGTTGTTTTAAATAATAATTTAAATACTGAAAGAAGAATAAAGAAGATGGTTGCCAATATGGTAAGAGGCAATACCAATCACAACAAGGCTGGCAATTATTCTTATTTTTCTTGCCATTTCGGTCATTGAAACACAGCTCCTACGGACAGTGGTAAGATTTCCTGTCAATATACTGCGTGTGGTCATGCAAAATTTATGGCCTGACAACACATATGCAAAAATTTCTGTGGAGAATATGTAGCAAAAAAAGGGTTGGCTGTTCTTCTACTTTATATTATATATCATCAATTAATAGAAAAATCATTCATTAAGAAATATTTAAAATTTTAAATCATCCTGTTTCATTGCCGAGGACGAAGACATGGAGGTTCAACATCAATGAGATTAAATGCCTCGTGCAATTAGCAACATGCTTTATCAAAATATTATATCCGGTTCTACAGTTTGCCAGTCTAGATAACCGATTCATGCTCCGTTAGCATGTTGACAAAATAATCTGAGGCGTCTCCAAAAAGTCCTGGAAAACTTTCTGAGTGACCAAGCCTACCTTAAGAGAATGAAAACCCAACAAAACCTTTAGGCACATAGATGCCTCCTGATACATTGGTTCATAAGAAACGTGGACTTTGCAAGAGTGGCACAAAACTCGTTCTTAGTAGTTGTTCTGATTTTTAATTTAGCTATGGTCCAGCTTCGTATACAGGGTGATCATCTAGTCAATTATGATTATGAGACTGGCAGTTTCCACTTCTAATAGAAGCTAAGGTCTTGCTTGTTGCTGTGTACAATAAAGTGTCAAATCAATCCGATGACAAATGAAGAGATTCAGCATCTACGAGGGAGCGTTTTTATATTCGTGGAATGGGGGATAAGGGGTGGAAATAAAAAAACCAAATTATTTTTCTTTTTCAATATATTCACCTGCAAGACGGATACATTTTTCACATCTTTCAATTAGTCTCTTTATCTGCAAAATACGCCGAAACTGCCTCCTTGACTTCATCATCGGCAGTAAATTTTTTACCTCGCAGCTCTTTTTTCATTTTCGGAAACAGGTAATAATCACTCGGGGCCAGGTCTGAACTGTAGGGTGGGTGATTCACAATTTCGAAGCCCACCTTATGCAGGGCAGATAACGCAACGCGGCTCTTGTGGACGGGCGCGTTGTCGTGCAAAAGCAGCACACTTTTCGTCAATTTTCCCCGTCTTTTCTCTTTAATGGCTTCTTTTAGTCGCTCTAATATTGAAGCGTAATATTCTCCGGTTATAGAAACAACTTTATCTTTATAATCAATCAACAATATTCCTTCCGAGTCCCAAAATACCGTTGCCATGAGTTTCCCAGCTGATTGTGACACTTTAAATTTCTTGGGAGGTGCTGTGCCCTTTTTATGCCACTGCATGGAGTCTTGTTTGAACTCAGGTTCATAATGGTGAACCCAAGTTTCGTCTCCAGTAACAATTCGACTCAATACACCATCCTTGTCTTCATTACAGAGGTCCAAAAATGCACGCGAATACGCGATTTTTTCCATATTTCACTTTTCACTCCTGATTATGTTACTTAGTTGACGATAGCTCAAAGACTAACTGTCTAATAACAATGAAACTTCGTATTTATACTAATTATGAGTCGCTGCACAGGCCACGCCCACAATGCGCCTAATCACCCCCTACAACCCGCGAATATAAAAACGCTCCCTCGTATGAAATTAAATGTCTCAGCAACATGCTTTATCAAAATATTATTATTATAATATTCTTATTTTTTCCTGCCATTTCGGTTATTGAAACACAGCTCCTACGGACAGTAGCGTTATCCTGATGAAACAGCACATCACGTCAGTTTAGCCCTCCTTTTTTCTTCGATGCAATCACGCAGTTTTGAAATTAAAGCAGCATAATATTGCCCAGTTTTAGTCTTGCCACGTGGTAAAAAGCCTATAAGGGTAATTCCTTCGGCATCCCAAAAACTGTGGCTATCATCTTCACCGTAGATGCTGCTGTAACTTTCGAGGGGGTGGTAGACCGTTGAGACTCGATTCCATGCTCTGCCCTTTTGCTTCAGCATTATAATGGTTAATACAGATTTTATCCACACTAACGAATTTTGCTAGGAAGTGTTCAGAATATTGCTTAATGATGGCCGAATTCGACTCTGAAGTAACCTGTCGAATGCGCTTCTGCTCTGGCGTTAACAGGAGCTAAAGGTTTTAAGACCTAATTCTTTATGTAAAATGGCTCCTGCGCTACCTATTGAAAAGCCACAAGTCTGAGTTATAAATTTCACAATAATTTATCTTTTTCGGCCGTCCAGCATAAACATATTGGTCACAGGGCTCTCTCACAAGTTTAAAATTCCTTGTCCATGATATGATGGTGCAGATTCACTCAGTACTTGTAAGATATATATGAATTTCTTGTGGCGATAAACCTTCCTTGCAGAGGTATTTGATAAGAGCTCTGTTCTATAACTAAATAACCATTTTTTACTAGTTTCTGACTAATACGACATGAAATTGTAAGTTATATAGTACAGTGCGATTTAACCTAAAAATTACAACTTTTCTGTTTTTTTTTTTTTTCTCATGAAAATCGCTGCTTCCGGGTTTGGCAAAATCGGAGTTGGGGTGTGACTCCAAAATTTACAAAAACGAACTATTTTCGCCAGTATTATAATATTAATTAGGAAGTCTAGTATTATTTGTGTACCGTCAAATGGGGCTTCTTTGATCACGTTTTTTCCTATTTTTCTTAATAAAAGTTAAAACAAAAATCAAACTTCTCCATAGACCATTCAGTTTTCTAGTAAGTTTTATAACCAGACATGGTACTAGTGTAAAAAAATGTTTTTCAACTTTGATAAAAAAAAATAAACAAAAAGACTCTGATAAAACTTACACCCAGTTTGGGGTTAATTTGATCACATCATTGTTTTGGCATTTACAGTCAATGAAACCCCGTCCGAAATTAAAAAAGATGTAAAATAATTGTTAAGTATCCAACGATTATGTTTTTTTTGGAATAAAACAAAATAAAATGACTCAAAACTTCTAAAATTTATTGTCTAAAACAAAATAAACCTGCACTTTTTACAAATTTACTTTTTAAAATATAAAACTGAAAAATAGTCTCAACTTTATTATTGTAAAATAAATAAAATACATGATTTTAAACGTCCATGTATTTTTCGAACTTCTTAAATGTGTATAGACCTCGGTGGACATGTGAGGGTTTCTGTATTCCAATCACTTCCGATTTACAGACGTAACTTTCGTCGGTAACATCGGGAAAAACAAAAAAATTTGTTTATTGCCTTTTTTAAATCTTAGAAAGCTGACGGTAATTTGGTCATCGATGACTTCCACAATTTTATCAACAAAATGTTTGTAAATATTCGTGTTGATGGTTTTCATTTTGACCAAAACAAAAGAGTCAGCGTTTAGCTCTTCAGCACATATATTTTCCTTGTTGGCAATGTCTTCTTCAGCCACATCGTCGTGCACCGTTTCGTCACGTTCATGTTCTAAATTTTCCTCCCCTTCTATAACGTCTTCATCACCATCACGCGTGACATGAGATACACTTTTCCCAGGTTCAGCGTTAATCATTTTCTTTTTTTGTCTTCTAGAGGCACAAGGACTGTTGAATCTTTGCTCTTTTAGAAAATCTATAAGTGTGTTATTAATCAATTCTGCTTCGCCTCTTTCATCTCGAACATAACCTGGAATTTTGACCAAGACTTTATCTGGATCAAACGGATACACTCCGGTAGTGGCAAAACCACTTATTAAATTCCTCTTAATTGCTCCCATACTTTCGCTTCCATTAGACGCTGATTTGGCATCCATTTCACATAACGTTTGTTGGAGCAATTTCGGGAAATCTTCCTTTGGTAAATTTCCTACCTTGGGATGCTTCATTTTCCATGCGCTAAGAGTTTTACGCCACGTCATTTTCATGGGTCGAAAAAAACAGACGTCAAGGGCTTGTGTTAAATGAGTCGAATGAGGAACCAAACAGACAAAAGCAATATTATTTCGTTCACAAGCCTCCAATACTTCCGTTGTGAAATGTGCTGCCAAATTATCGCCTATGATAACCTTTTTACCGTTAAGTTGTTTTGCATGAGGTGGAAAAAGAGTCATAAACCAATCTGTAAAAGTAGAGGTTTCCATCCAGCCATGGTTGGTCCTATTGTATCTTGCACCACTACTACAACATCTCTCCTGGCAGCACGGATATCCCTTCGGTCCCTGCTCAGTCCAAGTACTCCACATACGAGTTGAACGGTAAATTACGTAAGGAGGTAGTAAAACACCTGATGCTGAACCAGAAATCATAATAGTGGTCGCAGATTTCGAAAAATTACAGATGTGTTCTGGATATTTTACGCCTCGTCTATAGATTTTAAATTTCTTGCCGGGGTCATCTGCCATGTTCGTCTCGTCGTAGTTGAAGAGATTCGAAGGAGGGACATCTTCTATAGTCAGCTTTAGATTCTTGAAATACTGTTCCAAGGACTCTAGGGTCACTGTAGCCCTTGCTCTTTTTATGTTTGCAGCAACTCTTTTGCAAATTTCAGTTTTATTTCTTTCTAAAAGGGAGTCCACCCAATCGATACCTGGTTTATTATCTGCTATATAAGGGATGGTTCTGCCTTTATTATCAAGATAATTTTTTGCAAAAAAACACATATCTTCTTTAGATAGTGGGTATCCCCAATCCCCACACACAGCAGCACATTTTACCAAATTCTGTTCTTCTTGGGCAGAAAAAATAGTAGGATGACCAACTTTACGAACGTGAAGGCCTTTATATTTATTATAAAGTGTTCCAAAAGGAATACCGTATTCGGAGGCAGCTTTCCTCAAACTATATTCATTTACTGTTACTTTTTGTAAAGCTTCTTCAAGATTTTCGTCGGTATAATCTCTATATCGTCTGACTCCTATATTTCTTTTGTACTTCCGAACCATATTTCTGAGAAGGTAATAAAAATGTTGAATGTATTATAATTTTAAATTCCTGAGATATATTTGTTAAAGATGAGCTTAAGAACAAAAAAAAACACTATAGGCGTTCTACAATTTTTGATGCCAACGTTTCGACGACAAGGTTTTCATCACTGATGATGACAACAGTTTTGTCGTCGAGACGTTGAATTAAAAATTTATAAAAAGTCTGTTACTGTTTTTTCCCAAGCGTGTGAACTTTTTGAACGAATAAAATTGAAATATAAATAACACGGGGTAACTTTGATCATGATCAATGTTGCCCTATTTTTCTTGATCAAAGTTACCCCACAGTTTATTAATTATGTCAAATAATATCTAAATGAAACAAAGTTTTTGCAATGATCTTAATCGCAAGCTAGAATGATATATAATAGCATAAAAATGTGTTAAACTAAAAAATGTCAACGAGCATTGACCTCTAATGGAAATTTTACTAGGTTCCTAATATGTTACAATAATAAAATTTAAGATCCTTACCTCGTGGTGTACTTAAATGGGAAGGAACGGAAATGTCGACAGTCACAGGTTAATATCTGAGATGTTACTGACTGGTATAACGGATTTGTAGGTTAAAATATTTCACGCCGACGCAGTAAACTTAGAATTTGTTAGTCAGGGTCGTATTTATCAAAGTTGCCCCGTAATAATCAAATTAGCCCCGTTTGACGGTATCTTAGATCAAGCAAAAACTTTTAAAAAGAATATATTTTTCCATACATCCATAATAAAAAAGTTTTTCCTATTGGGACACCTATCCAGGAAGACAGTGTACAAGTCATATCTGCATGTTGACTATTTGAAGTGTCAAGTTTAATCGTATTAATGTTTATACGTTTCAGTTCTAGACCTTTACTTCAACTAGAAAATTTGTAAGACAGCTAATTGTTCGATGTTCAAAGAAATTAAGTCTGTACAATACGAACTGCTAAGCATATAAAGATAGAAAGAGCAAAATGTACAAAATAAGGGTGTATCAACGTTATTGATGAAGACTATAATGAGCCCAAATAAAAGGTAAAGATTGCAGTGAAGCTGTCTAAATGAAGCAAATCCTTTTCGTGAGAGTGTTCATCATAAAAAATAAAAATAAACACAATAGCGTCTTTCAAAGATAAAAAATGGTTTCTACAGAATTCCTTAATGATTGTTTTACTTTATTAAATGTTTAAAATGTTCTCCATTCTCTTCTTGTCAATACCAAAATCTGTAGTAAAATGCTTGCATAACTTGTTTCAAAACTTCAGGTGAAGTATTTTGTATTCATGTTCGTATTCTATCTTGGGGATTGTCAACGTTATCTGGTTTTATTACATGCACCTAATTCATGAAATAACCTCCCAAAAATAAATCTAAATTTGTTATATCTGGCGATCTAGATGACCACTCGATAGTATAGCCAACACTTCAAAACAGTTTGATGACAAACACTATTCTCTCTTGGAATTTAACGCGAACGATACATTGAATTCTAGTGTACACTTAACATGATGATGTCGAATTGAATTCCTTTTGTTAAAGGTTTAACATGTCAACTTCCCTAAATTATGCAAGAATGTTGAACAACTTTCATTAACATCTATACATATTCCAGTAGGTAAATCAAGATCAAACAACAACTCAACAATTTTGACATTTTTGAAATTAACATGTCGTCATTTACTCTCTCTCTCTGTGATTGTTATTTTTATTTACATTGTAAACTTCTTAAAAATATGCTCTTTATCACTTCGATCGTGGGTATAATAAATCGCTGAATTCAAATCATTATGTAGAATTAAAAAATGTAAAAAATGTACTAAGGTAAATGTACCAATGCATGATAGCGTCCTAGTAGGTGATAGTTTAGCCGATTAAAATTAAATATTAAGGAAACATCATACTGTAAGTGACATCTAGCTATTTTAAATATAACGTGTATGTTTACTCTAGACCATTTTATGTATCACCTATGGGGTCAAATGCTATGTATAGGTATTATCTACTAGGACAATTATGCATTTTGAGTTTTATAATAAAATATAAACATTTTACCTTGTTTTGTCAGTTTTTCCTAGTTATTGGCTAAATAAACAAACATCAGACAAAATATACCTTAAAAATGAATATCATAATTCATTAAACTGAACTAAATGAAAATATTTAATCGTACCATAGTCTTAAGGTATCACCTATTGGTACTTCTACCTTAGATGAAAAGAAGAGAAAAAACTCGTGCCGCATACCTTATGGTCGGTTGGTCGGTGGGTCGTACGCGTGTGAGCATTTTCTAAAGCCATGCATGTCTACTATTATAAAATTAAGATAGTTGTGTTGAATATAAACTACATATCATTATTTATTCATATTTTACAATTCTCATGACTTCCATAGAAGGTATAAACCTGCATCAACGTTAACGCAGCTAACCCCAATAATACCAACTTTATCACAGTTGTCGTTAGTGTGCCAACAATGGCGGACATTTATTACGTTTTCTATGTATACCCCGTTAATATTATTACCTTCAATAAATAATTAACATTACACATCGTTCGGGTCGTACTTATGTTACATCCATATAAAGTGCAAGAGCGCTAAAAGCTCCGTGTTAATATTCAGCTCTGACAACGTTTGTACGCTAAATAACAAGTCTATTTATCACGAACCCGTTCCGAATGGTAACCGTACACAATTAATAATGCATATATGCACACCTGACAGTGTACGTATATGATACACACACGACCAAACTTAGAGCCGCTATTGTTAGCACTCGGACAGTATCAGAGCACTCTTGATTATGATTTATCGGTTTCTAGTGTAACACTCGTCGATATGTGCAGTCCACGCGCGTCAAACTATGACGCGATCTAGACCCGATATATCGATATGTAGCGAATGGTTTTTGTGTAACCGTTACGTGCACGCATAGGTGCTACATGTAAGTAATATTGTTGGTGAAAGCTTGACTAATGATTCAGAAAGACAATAAAAAATGTCGAGGAACTAATTATGGTCGGTCATAGTAAAAGTATACGGTAAAGTTGTACAAAATACTGTTTAAAAATATATACTTATATATATATATAGCCGTGTCCTTGCTACTTTCAATGAGCAAAACAAAATGATGTAACAATTGTAGTAAAATATTATTTTATTATTTAGGCAAACACTTGAAGCGACTGTACTTTTTCTTCTTACTTCTCTCATGAATTTCTGTGTCCACCAATTTTTTCGAAAAAGGGACACAATACATGCACTTCAACCAGAAAGATTCATACTATGAAGACCCCGTAAATATAACAATTTCTGAGTCTGATAGTTTGACCGTCTAGTTGGAAGACGGCTGATGTTGTCATGCTCCGAAAGTCTCGTAAAGACCGGCTTTTACCATCTAGCTACAGACTGATAAGCCTGCTGAAGCAATCATCCGCAACAAGCAATTTCCTTCCTGATGAACAGTTCGACTTTTGTGATCTGATTTCCAACTCCTGTGCATTAAGGAGGAAGTGTGCGACATTCAACCGGTGTCGTCTTTCTAGACCTTGCTTCTGCATTTGGCACGACGATCTATTGTATAAGATGCGACGTTTTGGCATCGATCCGAACATCACACCTTTAATCTAGTACTATCTCTCGGATAGGTCGTTTCAAATTAAGCAATATGGCGAATTCTTAGCCTCCAGTTCCATACGTGCAGGTGATCTCTCCTGAGACCTGGACTTCTTGTACTTTTTTCATAAGATATTAGCTCGATCCATACAAGGCTAGCAATCTACGCGGATGACACCGCACTCTACATTATAATCCGCAATGATCTTCTTGTTTACCGATGTCTTCAGCGTTTTGTCTATGAGGTCATTGAATGGTCACACGTTACATATTTTGGCGTAACATTTCACTCAAAGGTGGTGTTTAGGCAGCATTTTAAAAATATTGCTTCCAAATTTCTTCGAGTGAGGTCTGTCCTCTGCGAGCAGTATTAACTTAGGATTCTCTAACCTGGTCAGTACATCTTCCAAGTAAAATGTCTTAATATCTTGCAGAATCGAGTTCTCCGAATGATTTTTGCAGCATCTTGGTTCAGTTTTTTATCTCCAATGCACAGAAACACCAGGATTTTCAATTACCGACACTTAGTGGGTACACGTTGGCACTGGCCAAGGCAAGCCTTCAGACTGAAGGACCTGCTAATTACACATCTTGGAGAACCGGATCCGGCCAGAATTCCTCCTTGAGATGCAATCAGGCGAATCCTTGAACTTGCGTAGCAGGACAGGCTAAGATCGAGCAACACTTTGAGCGCGACACATTTTACCCAAACCTCAAATATGGCTGTACTAGTCATATCCTTGAGAGGAAAAACAGGTTTAAGAAACAACCCTTCCAAACTTTCAAAAACAAAAGTTCTCAGAAGATGGTTTTACAAGAAAAAAAAAACAAAAAACCAGTGGGGCAAATGATGCAGGAAAAAAGGTGAAGGAAGAGGACAGTAAATGATTGTTGGGTAGCGATTGTTCAGATGATATTGCCAAATTGCCATAAATTATCAAGATTAGAAGATTATAAAGTGGCAGGATGTTCAAACGGTGTGTTATTATTTGGTGATAAAAAATTAATTTTGGTAAGTTCTAAACTAATTTTTATATAGTAATGAATGTTAAAAAGAAATTTTATTAAGCTATAATGATACATTTTGTATTGGGCACATTTTAAGGTTATGTTGTAAACGAAAAGATGTTCTTTGTGATTTTACTAAAACGTCGGCATTTCCCTATGACGGCACAGTTAAGTCATTCCTTTGAGGGCCTAGTATGCCACCATAGGAAAAGTAGTTGACTGTGTGAAAAAATTATCTACACAAGTTATTTGTACTGTACTTGAAAGGTGGGTATTACTTTCGCATTCATTTGTGTACAATGTCAATTGAAAGTAAGCGAAAACAATGGCGAGAGGAAGAAATGGCGGAGACTTTGTGATAGTACGAGAGAAAACAATGTGATGGCAATTGGCATCGAAAATTTTCGAAAACATTCGAGCTACAACGCTACGTAGAAGATTCAAAGATGGTAAAAGTACAAAAAGGGATTTGGGAGGCAAAAGGCCAGTATTTGATCAGAATATAGAAGATAAAATCGTTTGTCATATCGAAGATATGGAAACTAGCTGATAAGAATAATATAAAAATCCCTTTAACCGAGAAAAAAGAGTAGCTGGTGACAAATGGATAAGAGGCTTTCTAAAAAGACATTCATGCATTTGTCTCAGAAAACCAGAAATACATCGGCTGCTCGCGCACAAGCTTTCAATAAAAACAACATAGCTGCATATTTTAAGCTACTGGATAATGTGATAGAAACGCACAAATTTCCACCAGGAAATATCTACAATGTAGACGGGTCAGGTCTTAGCAAGGTCCAAAAACGATCACAAAAAATTCTGGCCACAAAGGGACGAAAACAAATAGGAGCGTTGTCGAGTCCCGAACGAGACCAACACTTGACGGTAGTCTGCTGTATGAACGCGATGGGCACTTTTGTACCAACAGTATGAAAGACGAGCTGATCGAAAACGCTCCGGTAGCAAAGCCTTTTGTCAGGAAAACGGTTGGATGTGTAAGGACCTCTTTGTCAACTGGTTAAAACATTTTGTCCATTATACGAGAACTTCTAAAGATAACAAAGCTTTGCTTCACTCTCTCACTAAAGCTTATCTAAAAGCTGCAACACGCGCTAATGCAGTACACGCTTTTGCAAAAACTGGAAAACAATAATTCGATAAAAACATCTTTGAGGAGTGGATGTATCAGCCATCTACAACAACTAATAAACCGTTAAATGATGACAACACAGTTCAAAATAATCAAGTTCAATCACTTGACAAAGATGTAGAAGCCAATTTTCTTGAATCTGGAACTTCAAACCTACCAGACCCTAATGAATCCCAAATTGAAACTCCAGGATCAACTGATTTGACGAGGATGAAGATGCCGTTTGCTTATACTGTAACGATTTGTACTCCCGATCGAAATCCAACGAGATGTGGATTAAATGTCAAAAATGCCGCTTCTGGTGCCACTGTGAGTGTGCGGGGGTTGACAAACGAATTCATTCAATTTCATTTGTGAACTTTGCAAGTGAAATTCTCGGCGATTTTTTATATTTCCTTTTGTTGTGATGGGTGAGAATTTATTTAATTTTTTTCTATTAAGAATTGTTTCTTTATTTTCTGTTATTGTTCTAGTTTGCTAATACTGCTAAAAATAAAACTAGACTACAAAATAATGGAAAATTTTGAGGTGTGCTATGATAGCACATTCGATATTTTTTTTGTTTAATTTTTTTACAAAAAAGTATTGTATATATGGAAATTGTCTTGGCTTACTTTCAATGTAAATGGTTTAGCCCGTTTAACTTACTCACAAAGCATTTTCTAAATCTCAAGATACGTTGTTGAGGTTGGTCAAAAGTTAAGTATGCCATCATAGGCATAGTGTTGAAAAACCATTGTTATTGACTTGACCGTTTAACACTTCGATAAGAAGGCCCATGGCTGCACAACAGCATCCTGAAACAGAAGGCTTCACAATTTCGATTCAGGTACAACATCAAAGATCCAAACATAACTAGCGATGAGTGCAGAATCTGTGAACCAAATCCGAAAACTATCGAATATGAAACCAAAGAGTGTCCAGCTCATAATTTAACCTTCCTTTTTTTTACATACATATATTCCCTGCAGTTGCTTTCTTTTACATTTATTGATTCACTGATACAAATTTCCACAATTATATTTCGTAAAATAAGATAAGGATGAAATAATTCATGAATAAGCATCAAATAACATAAATATCAACAACGCAAAAATAATCTCGCTTTCACACCTTTCTTTCCTATCGAAGTATCCATCTGTATGCAGGATCGTAGTATACCTAAAGAACAACAAATTTCCCACAATTATAAATCGAATATCCTCGCATAAGTGCACGTCCACGAGGTCGTACACTATGCGGATAGGAGTGTCACCTTTCCGTAATCAACGTAATTATACGACACTGATCTTGGCTTCGACGGTCCGCGTCCGTCCAGAGGTCTTGACTCTTGCCACACTCACTTTAAGGACAAATTCGTGCGTAACAGGACAACACAAATTGTCAATGCAACAATGCGAGTTATGGACGAAAAGGAAACGAATAATTTTCTAATCTATGAGCATGAGGAATATTTTTGGTTCGTATCGTAATATTAGGTTTACAACATGGACGTGCTAGGTAGGAAATTACAATAATCGCGAAAAAATCCGATTCACGTTTCGTTGTGTTAAGCCACACAGATCGTAGGTATGTTATGTATATGCAGATGATAGATTTGCTAGGTAAGTGCAGGATATTATTCACTTAGAACGTAATATTTTGCATTGCTAATAATATGGATGTTGTTTGTAATTCATTCATTCTGCACGTGGTACATCCAGGTGTTATAAAAAAGGAGAAGTAACGGGAGAATCTACGTTACTTTACTCATCTTCTAATACAGATAATATATTAATAGTAAAACACCTTTTCGGTTCTGTTAAATTTTAAAAACTCTGTTGCATGCAATATTCGTATAACAGAAACCTGCATGTCTATTAAATCTTTCATATAAAACATCTACAAGTAAAAGAACCGTATACGAAAACGTACAGCACGAGTTGGTCGCCATGAACATATCACAAACAACTGGAGAGGGTGTGCATTACGTGAGTTAAACATCGGCATACTATACGAATAATTTCAGGCGGTATCTCCTTTCTGCTTTCAACGGCTCGTAAATAAAAGAAGGCGAAGTCTAAAAGAACGTTGGGCGCCGCGTGTTCACCAACATTTACATATTATCGACGTTCTAAAGTTTTGTAGAGAAGGATATTGTTACAGAAAATTGAAGCCATTCGAATATTTACCTGACAGATCGAATAGCGCGGACATTGATATTCCCCGTCAATAATTGCTGTTTTGCATAATAGATTGAAATATCTTTAATGGCTACAAGCATTAGTTGAGGTGAGAGTTTTACAAGAAAGCTTTTAATTTGTGGGCGATACCAACCTCAGGTTAACTGTGCTGCTTGGTTTTTAAGTTATTTTTATTATGGTATTATATTACGTTATTGTATTTTATTTATTTTTATTTTCCCACAATTATATTCACTGCCATAACCCTAAAGGCTAAGTTATGGTTCCTTTTAATTCTCGTTAATTTCTAGTCTTAAAACCATCAACTTATGGTACAACCACGTTTCTTGTAGAGATATCAAACTATCTAGCATTCTTCTTTCTAAAACAAAATGTTATTATCACTCCTAAGCGATCTTTTTACCATATCCGCTCGAAGAGACAATTTGAAGAAAGATAATTATCTCACACTTTTCCAGCTCCTTGCTAAGTGATTATTTTGAAATATTGCAACGAGCTTGCAATGGTAAAAAAATCATAGAAATAGGATCTATGTGGAGGCAATTTTTCAGCTTCTTCTAACTCTTCAATCATTAGTAATGATGGTGCTAATCACTCCTCTTTAAAAAATGTAAAAAGTATGTCATGAACATCAATAATGGTGTCACCAGAGAAGGCAGCTTCGGATTTGGAAAAAATGACTCAGACATCTGGTTTTAGCCGAAAATTTCTGTCGGAGAGGTAAGATTCAGATTAATTCACTCTCTTCCTCCCCCTCCCCCGAGATAAATCAGGCAACTGCTCACAAATATAGGCAAAGCATTCTTCCCCTTTTTGGTAAGGCCTTCACAAATTGTTTCACTAAACCTCACTTAATCGTCATCATCACTACTTGCTTTAATAAAGTTGTATCTTGAGAATCGAACGTTCTTGGTATCGTATAAAGGATTTAATTCTATTCATAGATCTGCTCTATCTGGTATCCCTCAAGGTTCCAGCTTAGGTCCTCTTTTGTTCTTGGCATTCAATCTGAAAAAAAGATAATTATCTCACACTTTTCCAGCGCCTTGGAAGGTGATTGTTTTGAACTATTGCAACGAGCTTGCAATGGTAAAAAGATCATAGAAATAGGATCTATGTGGAGACAATTTTTCAGCTTCTTCTAACTCTTTAATCGTTAGTAATGATGGTGCTAATCATTCCTCTTTAAAAAATGTAAAAAATATGTCATGAACATCAATAACGGTGACACCAGAGAAGACAGCTTCGGATTTGGAAAAAATGACTCAGACATCTGGTTTTAGGCGAAAATTTCTGTCGGAGAGGTAAGATTCAGATTAATTCACTCTCTTCCTCCCCCTCCCCTGAGATAAATCAGGAAACTGCTCACAAATATAGGCAAAGCATTCTTCCCCTTTTTGATAAGGCCTTCACAAATTGCTTTAATAAAGTCGTATCTTCAGAATCGAACGTTCTTTGTATCGTATAAGGGATTTAATTCTATTCATAGATCTGCTCTATCTGGTATCCCTCAAGGTTCCAACTTAGGTCCTCGTTTGTTCATGGCATTCATTGATGATCTCACTAATTTCGCAAAATGTGAACATCTATTGTTTGCAGATGATCTCAGGTTATTTTCAGCAATTACATCACTAGAAGACGCTTTAGCATCGCAAGAGAACTTAAACCTTTTGCACGAGTGGAGTATTGTTAATAATTTAAGTATTAATATATCAAAATGTGGGACAATTGTCTCTAAAGCTAATAAAATGTTGGGATTTGTTTTACGAGTATCGAAGGACCTTCATCGTCCCTCTACCATGTTTACGTTATTTAACAGTCTTGTCAGGTCCAGGCTGGAGTATACTTGTTTAGTTTGGAATCCTATTTACTTCCTACATTTTAGAACATGCGGTGTTTACCCTAACCCTATTGACAAGGCGATCGATTCACGGTTTAAAGTTTGTATTCAATATTATTCACGGTCGCATTTTTTGTCCTCAAATACTTGAGCGCTTATCTTTTCTAGTACCGCGACAGTAAACTAGATATTTTCGGGCTCGTGGCCTAGTGGCTTGCACACTTGCCTCGTAGTCCGGCAGTACCGGGTTCGAACCCCGGTGCTTTCTTTCTGAGTTTGGTTTTCTGTAGTTTTCCAAATTCCACGGAAAATGCGGAAAGGTTACCTCTTAAGTCGGTCTACAGCCGCAGGCGTAATAATAACTCATGGCCAGCCGATGCCTCCTGTAATTGGCGCAAGCTGTTGGGGGATGCTAAGGCATGAATTATTATTATTATTATTATTTTCAAACTTTTTATGTAGGTACCTACACCACGTTCAAACTTACTGTTTAAGTCTCCGATTAGATTTATTTGTGAAACATATAATAGTATTTGCTCAAAATGTGACTATTTTTCATGTAGTTTCAGCACGCTTATGCAAACGTATTTGCAACACAACTCTGTTTAATTTAGTTAATAGTATTTATCATAAGTTAGGATTTATAGAGCTCATTTAGGATAGGACTACAATTTTACTCTAGGTATATTATATATATCATTGTAATTTTGCACTTGTTTTTGTTGTTTTGTCCTTAATTTGGTTACACTGTTGGACAACTAAACCATTATTATTATTTTTATTATTATTATTAATGCGAGGTGGTGGAAGTAACTTCTAAAAGATTTTCCTTCTCTATTTTGAACTCCAACACTGTTGATATATTGGTGCTTCACAGACAAAATAAGGAAACTTTGTATAACCACTCTGTTGATCAAACAACATGGAAATCACTTTTAAATCGCCACATATATTTAACTAGTAGATTAGATTAGATTACTGGTGGGTCGTTAAGGCATTGCTGCCTCTCTTCACTGCGACTAATGAGATCTATTGTAAAAATACCCTCGATGTTTTAATCCTAATTGATCTCCAAACTTCTAAAGAAATTCAGGATCTTCTTGGGGGCTATAAGCCTGATGTCAGACGGTTATTATTTCCCCACGTTTGAGGTGACGGTGTCTTTGTCTGGCGCCACGCGGTGACATATAATGTGTTCCGGCGTTTCACTATATTTGGAGCAGAATCGGTTTTTGCCTCTGTCTGCCTTGCCCATCTCTGAGAGGCCGTGACCAGTGAATAAACCCCTGATACTGCTAAGGTCTCTTTTATTGAGATCCAGCAGAGACTAACTAATGAACCTTTTTGATTCTCTTAGTTTTGGAGTGTTAGTCCAATGGGGAATTTTCTGATTAGACTCTCACTGTTGAAGAGCAGCTCTTATGTGGCTTTTGGTAAGGCCACAAAACGGCTATGGTCCAATAAATCGAGATTCCGCGACTTTCTTTGCAAGACTGTCAACAGTCTCGTTCACTTCGCACCCTCAGTGTCCTGATACCCACATAAGTGTAACTGTGTTCCTTTGGGCTAGAGTTTTTAAGGTCATCAGACAGTCCCAGGTTAACCCCGACTCAAAGGTACATGCCCCTTGGTAGGGTCTTTTCAAACATTCCTAGGCACATTGTACAATGGCATGTATTTCCGCCTGAAAAATTGTTGGACTCGTACCGAAGGCCACCTAGACATTGTATAATTACTTCGAACTGTTTGTAAAAGTCAAACCTAGATGTCATATAGTTTTTTAGTTTTGCCAGTTCTCCCAATTCTTGTAGACTTTGAAGATGGCCCACTAGATCTCCTGATTTGAAGATCATGTTCCATTCCAGGCTGACGGTGCCCATCATCGCTTCCCTTTTGACCTGCAGGTGCAAGCGAATCTGATCGAGTAGGATCTCCATCGCCGCGGTTGGGCAGGATTCCATTATGCCTGTGGTGTCTACGCGGGCAAGTAGTTAGTAGTAATTTGAATAACAAATTTTGTTCGAGACCAGCTCAAGATTCTCATAATTTTCTTTTTAAATAAACTGAGCATCCGCCAGCCACCAAAGTGTCTAGTTCTTAAGCAAATAATTGGGTTGTAGCAAGGAGGAAATGGTTCAGGAACACCTAAAATATCACGAATAATTGGAGGAGAAGATACTTCAGGTTCATGAGGAATATGGCGAATGCAACTGAGACGTTAGGTCAAGAGACCTCCTCTTTATTTCTATATTAGTTAGCAAATATCACAATTGATTTGAAAATATTGTTAGATTGTTTGAGTTAATACATGATGATGAAAATCTTAAGCAATCCATGATTACAAACTTTCAATTTTTTACATCACGCACTGTAGCACTTGAATAGGTTCCATTAGTTTACTTTCATTGTTAATATGTAATACAACAATTACGTGGAGTGTCGGAACAATAAACAATACGATAGCTATGTTGTTAACTAATCGTTTCATGTCGAGACTATTTGCTTTAAATATTAAGGTGTGTCTAACCCCTTCATCGATCTAGATTGTCTATAGGCAATCAATCCTTCCTGTCGTTTGAATTGCTTTCAACAATTATTCACTTGAAAATATCAGATTTTATCGCAAATTCTATGAATTATAAATGAAATGGTATCATCATATTTCCATCTAGCTCGGTAGTCGTGAATATCGGATATTAGAATTCAGTAAATGATTTCCCTGTATGCACACAATATTTTATTAGTTTAAATATTCAGAGACATGCGTCATTGTTTATAATCGAAGCAAAAGTGAATTAATTACACGTGAATAAATCGCGTAAGGTAATTAACGAAACATAATGCAATATTAAATCAACTTGTAGGTAATTGATAAATCTCTAGTTAATTCATCAAGCGGCACAACCGTATGAATACCGAAAAAAACCTTGAACGAACAAACACGCCTTTTCATTCATGTGCAAATCAAATATCCCCTCAAGTTTATAAATCATCTACCTGGTCTTTGTCTTTATTGTTATATATGGTTGCGAAATCTAAAATTGTAACTGCATGTATGCCCGCCATTAAGTACTTGATTGTCTTCGGATGAATATATAATTTCGAATTGTACAACTGTAATTAATATTATTTATGTATGTTCGTTTCCGTAGACACTGCACGGTGAAACCGTGGCTATTATGCAATAAAATTCATAGCTATTACTAGCGCATTTATTATTATATTCTATTAATTTCAACGAAATACCATTTTCTAACATTCTCTGGAATAAATCATAAATATGATAAATGTGATTGGAGTTAATATATTAGTGATATATATTTTGTGTTAGTTGCAATTAGAATTACATTTCTAAGTAGGTACCTATATATAAGATAATTGAAAATTTGCAGCGATTAAAAGCAAGGAATTCCAGTTGATATGATATTGAATCTATATGTTACCCTCGTGCAAGGTTAGAGGTCGCCACTATCATCGTACATCAAAGAACCGATTATGCATAATAAACTCATTTTATAGATCCTTATACGAGAGAACCTATAATGCATTGTTATTAAACCCTTACTCCCACAAGAATGCATGCAAGTGTAGAGTTGGTTTACAACCTCGTCTTTGTTGTTCATGCAATAAGTATGAATTTTATACAAAAATCTAATACCTGAGATATTCAGCGGATCGATAATTTCGTTGAATTCTCATGAGTATTAATTATAAACATCTTGTTGGTGATTAATAAGGTTTTTAGACGAATATTCAGATATTTGTGAACCTTTTTATATCTCATGGTATTGTTCCAAATCTTTGACGTAACTTGATCACCGATCACATCAACGGGGGCTGTTAAACACCAAATTTATATAGAAGAAACTAAGACTTGACAGCCCCTATTGCATAATATTTTTACTAATTTGTAGGAAGAAAGCGTTTTGCAGATGTTTCCTGTATAAAAGAACAATTTCTGAGGAGTGGTCTACAAAATTATACCAAATCTGTAAACACAGTTTTTGGATTTCCTCTAGTAGTACGGGAGCTAGCAACGTTTAAAAAACAAGAATTTCAGGTCAGCTGATTTTTTGATATGTTGTCCTTATTGCTCCTTCGGTTAGAGTCTGAGCCGGCTGGCTGGCGGTAGCGCTTGCTTATATTAGTGCGCAGCCTACCTGTACAGGTAATAATCCTAGATTTTAAAAGAATGTTAAGAAGTGTAATTTTTAATTTTGTCACTTTGGATAGGTTTGCCTGACATAATTTTTTTATTGCCAGACATTTTTATGGTTGCTAATTATATGCCATACGCGAATTTTCTTTTTTTTTTATAAAAAATTCAACGTATTTTTTCATGTCTGGTATTTATATATACTGACTTCCAGAAAAATTGCAACACCTAGAAGCAGTTTAACGATTTTATTGAAATTTTCAGAAAACGTCTATTTCTATGAAACAAAGTTATGATTAAGTTTTAAAAACAAAAGAATAAAAGCTTTAAAAGTTTTTTCAATAATGAGTTGCTTCGCCACGATTTGTAATGCACTCATCTAGACGCCTTGGCATGCTATTAATCAAGTGATCTATAGCTGCTTGTGGTATATCGTCCCAAGCTTCTTGAATCCGCTGTTGAAGATCGTGTAAATTATCTGGAGGGTGCGGTAAATTACCTATTCGCCTACCAATCATATCCCATACATGTTCAATGGGCGACAAATCAGGCGACCGAGTAGGCCATGGGAGGACGACAATGTTAGATTCTTCCAAAAACCGTGTTGTAGCCCTTGCCGTATGAGGGCGCGCATTATCCTGCTGGAAAATGGGATTTTACAGCCCCTGAAGATATGGAAGGCCAACTGGTTGTAGCACATTAGCAATGTAACCAGCTGCGTTAAGGCTGCCGTCAATAAAGACCAAGGGTGATCTGCTACCATAACATATTGCACCCCATATCATAACTCCTTGCGTGAGGGCTGTGTTGCGTTCCACAAAAAATGTTGGATTTTTACGTTCTCCATGCATCCGTCTGACTCTCCTACGACCATCGTGGGCCCACAAGCAAAATCGGGACTCGTCACTAAACACAATTTGATGCCATTCCTGCGCCCAATTAACCCTTAAGTTGCTCCATTCTAGTCTGCGTAGACGGTGAAGTGGTGTAAGAGGAAGACATAAAAATGGACGATATGAACGCAATCCATAAGATCTTATCCGGCGATAAGCAGTTGACATTGACATTCTGAGTCCTGTACCTCTCATCCAATCATTTGCAATTGATCGAGTTGTTGAAAATCTATCTCTTGTGGCCAAAAGTCTTAAGCGACGTTCTTCGCGATCTGTAGTCCTTCGAGGACGTCCAGATCCACGGCGACGATGTTGAACCCCTTCCTCGGACCATTTGGACCAACACCTCAATACCGTTGAAACATTTCGGTTTACACGACAAGCAATTCCTCTTAGCGAAAGTCCGGCCTCTCTCATACCAATAATACGGCCACGTTCAAAATCACTTAATTGGACAAAATGTTGATGTTGACGTACTCTCGGCATTGTTATCAAGTGCAGAATGAAATTGTGACGTAACAACAACAATTTGCAAACTTGACAGTTACTAAATGGTCTAATACTTCAAATTTATAGTTACTATGTGCTATGGAAACAACATGCAAAAAAAAAACTACTGGCTAGATTTTATTCAAATTTTAATCATCAATTTGTTTAATGAAAATAAACGTTTCCTGAAAATTTCAATATAATCATTCGACAACTTCTAGGTGTTGCAATTTTTCTGCAAGTCAGTAGATAAATAAATCTAAAATTAATTTGCCAGACGTTAATTCAATTGTTTAACTTTAAATAAACACGATAAAGTGTGGCAGTGTGATGCTAGTAGTCAAAGAGAGACAGATGCAGAATCTATTGCCGAGAATGAGACAGAAAACAATCACAAAGGTACATTACTTATTCTTGCTTTAGTGAGTACAAATTTCGATATATAAATATTTTAACAGAAAAAAACTAAAATTAAAATAAAACTAAATTAGAAAGGAGAGAATGAAAGGTACATCATTGAAGTTCAAAAAATTACATTTTTAATAAAAAAATTTCTGGTCACTATACGGGAATTACAAAGAATTAATATTAAGTTATAAATTTTTTTTATTCTATAATAGTGTCATAAAAAAAGGAGGCATCTTCGTAATCATCATCGTCGTCGTCGCTCTCATTGCCAGAATTATTTATGTCGTCGTCTTGAGTATTGTCGCTGTCTTCTAATACTCTATTATCTGTAACAAAAAATTAACATTTGTTTAAATCTTCTTGTTTGTTATATCATATTTTAGTTATTATTCATAAATGTTCTATTTTATACTCACTTTGAATAATAATATCAGCAACTTGGTATGGTAATTGCTCTCCCACAAACCAAACAAAATCATATTTGTTATCGTTAATAGTCCAGCCGGAAGCCACTGGAGATAAAGATGTTGTATGTTTTAGGTGAGAATTTCTCCAAAGCTTGGTTACGTAGCGAACTCTCAATAAATGCTGTTGCAATTCCACTTTACATGGTGGCAAACTTGATGAGTCGAAGTTTGTAAATTTTTTATCGAAGTTCTCATCGATGTTTTTAGACTGAAAACTATTTGAGAATAAAAGAAATCGAACTTCATTAACATCCGAAGAATTTTTAACTCCATACATTTGACAGACAAATTTTTCAAGGGTTACAAATGTACTGTCAAGTACTTTTTCGTCATCTGTAGTAATATTTTGAAAAGCTGACTGATACTCTTTAGATTTTTCTAATAACTTAAATGGCCTCACTTTGCCTTTTCTGAAAAATGCTGGCGTGTAATCACATCCGGTGATTGCATGGAAACACCAAATCCTTGGTGACTCTTTATGTAAAGCTTTACCGTGTTTCTATGACAGTGCGCGATATAAGCAATATAAGCAACCGCTACCGCCAGCCAGCCGGCTTAGACTCTAACCCAAGGAGCAATAAGGACAACATATCAAAAAATCAGCTGACCTGTAATGCTCTCTGAAAAACGTTGCTAGCTCCTATACTATAGTCTCTGGTATTTTCTACTTATCGAGTTTCTACTAGATTGGATTAGATTAGACCAGGACGCTCTCTAATTTTGCCTTCTTAATTAGTCCTATCATTTTTGAGAGCGACTCTTTTATGTAGCCGTTAGCTGTGAGGTTCTCTACACCCATTGCTAGAAACCCTATCCTTCTACCTCTTGACAGAATCTGCAGAGAGCACCATCTGCCAGGCCGATGTTAAATATATGCCTATTCAGTCTGCAATGACCGGTCAACAGACCTACTATCACTTTGACAGTCTTCTTGTCTTTACTTAGTAAGTAAACTCAAGCCTCTGTTTCTTTGTCTTTGTTCAGGTGAGCTTTTCCACCATTCCTTGGACCTATTATTTGTGCATTCGTAGATGAAAAGCCCATCTACGAATTGCGGTTTGGTGATGTTGAAGGAAGGGCCAGCTCCTCCCTTCACGCCCGTGTGACTGGGGGCCCAGACCAAAGTTAATTTCCTTTGGGTGATCTCCTCATTTAAGGTTCTTAGGCAATCCCAAACCAGTTTTGAGTTAGCACTTCTGGAACTGATCGCTTTAAGTGCTGTCTAACTGTCAGCGTAAATAGCGACACATTTACCTGGTTCGGTCAATCTATCTACTTGTCTGACACAGTGGTGAATGGTGAGTTTCTGCTAATAATTCTTCTAATGCTCGAGGGCCAACAACTAACACCAATAAGGATGACCCGTCACAAATGCAGCCATGAGCCTCATCTGGAAGAGTGCAGTAATTGTTGTCATTTGCAAGCCTAAGAAGGATTCAAGATATCTCATTCAACAGATGAAGAATCCAATTGGAGCAGCATTTCTTGATCTATTCCATATGGTATATGGATTGTGTAAAATCTGGAGGTTGTATTTTTCAAATGAAGAACTGTGGTGTGTTTTTCGGTTCAGTTTGGCACTCTTTGGAAACTACCACACAATAAAATCATACTGGATCTCTGCAACATGCTTTTCTGGTATAAGACAGCTTTGTAAACAATGATGGCATAAGATTCTTGATACGCTAATAAACAGAGATTCTATATCGGAGGGTACACGATTTTTTGACATGATTACAATACCAGACCACCCAACTTCCAAGTCTCCCAAGATAAAAATATGACTCACTGCTAATATTCCAGAATAAGCTGACGAGATCAGGAAATAAACCCACATTCCTATTTACCTGAGTCTATATTTTCCAAATTTCCCTTACGGAACTTTAACATGAAGGGCATGAAAGACAAAAATTCGAACTAGCAAGATCCAGCATTTTCGAAGTGTACACGAAGTGGTGCAAAAGTCGTCACCTGATCGGAAGAATTTCCTCATTAAAGCAGAGTAATTGTGCCTGGCTGCACCAACTAGGCTGTCTCACAATATCAGGGGATACTACCAAGGACAAGGCCAGTTCCAAAGCAGTCTTTCAGCCACAGATATCGCTGTTGTAGGTGCATATGTGAAAGATGCAGACGATGGGTCACGCAATTGGGCATTAATAGGCAGCCTTTGCAAAGAAGTTTGTTCAAGAACTTATGGTCGTGGGGGGCGGTAGAGGGGAGATGGGTTTACAAGCACTTGTAGTTGCAGAAAATGTTTCAATCCATTTTGACTCTAAAATGTTATTTTTTTAAACATAGATTGCTAATTTAAGTTCTTACTTACAAATTCTATATCAAAAATACAGACATGATTGACTAAGATTTCTTTGAACTCATAGATCTACACAAGCATACAACTACCTTGGTGGCTCTAAACGAGACCATCCTACAAGAACCGAAGCGTTATCCACTTGACTTCCTCTTAAAAGGCTAATATTTATTGTAGTTAATTCTGTTTCAGTTTGTCAATTATATAGCATTTTTTTATATCACCTTCCAAACCTCATACCTTGGGATATTGAACCCAATCGTTTGATCTTTGAATTTTATTCTAAATTTTCTTGTTATATATGCAGGCTCTGTTCTCGTTGTTTTTTCCTACTATGAAGGTCTGTCTTTGTTATTTTTTTCAATTCATCTCTATGTTAACCTTTTGTGGCGCTTTTTTGTAAATTTCTACCTAGAATGAAGGCGGATCTGGAATGCATTCCTGTTTAAGCCCCGACGTGATTTCAAACAGATACTGTGGTTGGTTAGTGGTTTGCTCCGCACTTCTTGAATTTAATATCCCTTTATTACTGCTTTCAGGTTCCTTCACTTCTCAAAAATTCCTAAATACCTTATCTCTTTATTTGGTCGAATACCTTCTTTAGATGAAGCAGTAGTAATTACAATTTGTCTTATTAATAACAAAACTGCATCGTTTATGCCCCTGTTCAGTCGTTGGCTAGCGTTTCTTCTCAAGCATGCTCTTAATCTTCTTTCTAAAATTCTCCTACAAACTCTAGATATTGTGCTTGGCAATGTTATGCCTCCATATTGGGAAGATAATTCCTAAAATTCAATCTTCTCTTGGATCTTGCTTCAGATCTTTGCTTGCCAACTATGGTGTTAATAATTTCATTGGCTTATTTGGTAGAGGTTTAAACATAGCTACAGTTATTGTGTCATGTACAGAAGCTTTCCCTATTTTAAGTTTTTTTCAAACATTTGGAGCTCCATTTAAGTTTAGTCTTTCATTATATTGGTTTCTATCGGAAGCTAAATAAATCTCTCTACCTCTCCATAATTTTGTTCTCGCTCATTATAAGCTTCAGTCTTTCCTCGTTTCACGATTTTTTTTTGCAAATTTTTGCTGATATTAAAAGGCCTGTCTCATTTTTGTCCAAATTCTGACAATGAAATTTATGTCTCCACTGTTTCCCCATAAATGCTATCTTTATCCTGTTCGTCTAAAAGTCGTTTTAGCTGAGTTTGAGACAGTGGTCTTGAATTTATCAAAAGGAAGTGATTCTAAATCCACTGCCAGACTGCTAATAGTTTGTTCCATATTTTCACGAGTTTATGTTGCTACTACGTTGCCAAAAGAAGCGTAATTTCCCATTTTTTGGGCCAAAATTGCTAAACCTGATATATGAAATAAATTTCAATACTTTTCAAGGTAAAAATCTTATAAATTGGCTTCCTAGTTACATTAGCTTAACAACTGTGAATTATATGATTGACTCTCGTACAATAATACAGTTCTGCCAACCTATTCATTAGACTACCCTTTTGTATACATGTCACCAGGTACCTTATACAGTAGAAACGAATAGATAATTATTGAGCATCAAATGAAATCAGCCTATTGTTAGCAGATTCATAAAACCACCTACAAGTAACATATTGCCCGTATACTTCTAAGCTAACTTCGCTATTTTATCATTGTTGTGGGCACAGTACGGTAATTGACGTTACGTGAAAGTTGCAATACGGCACCGTGCATTTACATATGAAGATGACATTTAGTTAAACCTCTCGGACGTTATGCGATATCATATTAATCAATTAAGTTTATTACCGGCATTATCCAGCGCTAACAATCTCTCTTCTTGTAAATGGCGACTAATGACGAATCCGTCGCATAAATTACAATAAATCAACGAGTTAACACTAAACATCTTTACGAGTCTCTTAATTAAGAACTAATTCCGTCAACTTTTATTAGTAACTGTGATCTCGAGATTGTTAAACTCTCGTCTATTACACAACGAATTATCATGAATGTCAATCAAAAGACACTGGCGATCACGAATTTAACGGACGCGTATTTTACTTTGAGCTTCCAGGATGACATTCTTTCGTCGCATTCGGAATGCGACGTAATATGAAAAAGTGTCACGGACGATAAAATTAAAACGTTCCAACTGATTGAAGATATCATATATTGGAAAAAAAAATCGAGGAATTTAATAAGGGAAAAAGTAGAACGGGTTTAATTAAATTGAAGACAACACGGTAGATTGATATTATAGTTAGCCCCTTTTGTTAATTTTTGTGAGAGTTCGAATAAATCAAGAGCTTTCAACATATGTCCATTTAAGGTTATACATATTACGTGTGTTAGTTCCATTTCAGTCGTATTATTAATTATTAAAGAATATTAAATATAAGGATTTATTACATATATATAATTCCTTATATACCGGAATAAAATTGTCGGTATCATCTGATCTTTTTATTTAAACAACTTCTCGGTAAAACGAAAGCTTAATTTTTTCCATTTTATATGGTATAACCTGAAATTATCAACTCCGTGTAACCTAATACCGCATTCTAAATAAAATCATTCACACCTAATTAAATAATTTTTATATTTCTTCTTATATCTCCACGCGAGCGACAACGGATATCACGATATCATCACGTTTCATATCTTCTAAATATTGTGACATAAAACCGAAACGCTGGAAGAGAGCTCAGCTCGAATATGAAATTATTATAAAACATTAAATTTTATGTTCTCGCGCATATTTTGTCGTTGTTTTATAGCTCAATTATAATCAAACTTTATATCCGAAATGTTCAGCTTACTTTATTGTTATTTCGTAAAGAAAAAGTCAAGTTTGGGTTTCTTTACTTTTCCGTCCATTTCATTATTTATTAATACGATTCTTTCTCTCGTCGTTCTACGATACGGTTTTCCTGTCTTTGTGCGTTACGTAACGACATCTTTTATTGTGTCGTTCATTTAATTGTCTTATTGTGTATGTGGACATTAATGGCAAAATATTTCCATTGGAATTCGATTATGTTACCGGAAACTGATCGTAAAAGTAAAATATGTGAGTAACGAATATATGATGTGTTTCGGCGAATATGTTCGGTGTATATTTACACGTCTCAGTTTATGTTTCAACGTTTTAAATATCTCTATTAATGAATGATTATTGTTTAAAGATACATCAACAACTTTGTCTATTTAATATTCTATAGTAAACTTGTAGATGTAATATGTATGTATAAATATTCATGAATAAATTCATGTTTATTATGATGGTGCTCTACGACGCTTACATTTAGTAAGCAACTACAAATTATGAAGTTGCTCAAGCATTTGATTCCACGGCAATGAATGAGCATAAAGGTAAACAATACAAAATTAGTTTCCAAGTAGTTAGCACAAAACATAGTCCATTATTGTCAGCAAATGCTTCCTCAAAACTAGGTTTAATTAAACTCTGTAATCAAGTGTCAAGGAATTCAAAGTCAATGTTAATATGATGAAGCTAACAAGAGAATTAAAGAATATCAAGATGTTTTTGATGGTTATGGTAATTTACCAGGTGAAGTTGAACTAGAAGTGAAAGTTTAATAAAGGAATTAAAGCAAGAGCTAGAGAAGTTAGAAAAAGGAGATACGGGGGAGCGTTTTTATATTCGCGGAATGAGCAGGTTGTAGGGGGGTGATTAGGCGCATTGGGGGCGTGGCCTGTGCGGCGACTCATAATTAGTATAAATACAAAGTTTCATTGTTATTAGACAGTTAGTCTCCAGGGATGAGGAGCAAATGCGCCGGAGACTTCAGGAATCCTTGGACGAGATCATCGACTGGGCCACGAGGTGGCGCCTCAGAATAAATAATTCAAAATGCGTTGCCGTTCGCTTTACAAGAAGACTCCGCCCGCCGCCGGACTGCGTGATCGTTGACGATTTCAGAGTCCCCTGGAGCCCGACCGTCACCTACTTGGGAGTAAAGCTGGACGCTCGCCTCACCTTTAGGCAACACATTGAGAAAACAGTGGGTAAATTTAACGCCGCAAGATCACATCTGTACCCGCTGTTATGTCCAAAAAGCGATCTCTCCATGAGGATCAAGATCTTGATTTATTTCTCGTTTCTGAGGCCCATTATAACATATGGCTCACTCTCGTGGTCCAGCATGGCGAAAACCAACTTCAAGAAGCTCGAGACCCTTCAGAACAGAATCCTCCGCCTGATAGCGGGCGCTCCATGGTTCGTGAGGAACACCCAACTCCGAGAAGACCTTGGCGTGCCTTCACTCAAACAGCACGTCCTTAAATTAGCGAACGCAGCCATGGAGGGAATTGGACGATCGGGAAATCCCCTCATCAGCCATCTTGTTGAGCTCGACCCGGACAGACCGCCTCCCAGAATCCAGGTCAGAAGGGCCCTTTCCATAGAAGACTTTCAACCCTGAGAATGTGCATTATTCCACCAATTTTCTAGTCAAAACTTGACTTGAGAACTCAAACATACCTACAAACACCCGGGTTAGAGGAACCTCTCCCAGATGAATAAGGGGCTTTCGAACCAAGGTTTGGCCTCAGAAGAGAAAGAAAGACCATAGACAGTTAGTCTTTGAGCTATCATCAACCAAGTAACATAATCAGGAATGAAAAGTGAAATATGGAAAAAATCGAATATCGTGCCGCTATAAAATTCCTTACGAAGCAAGGAAAATCAGTCGCGACCATAATGAATGAGATGTCATTGGTTTACGGCGACTCTTGTCCAGGAAAAACCATGGTGTACAAGTGGCATAGTTTATTTAAATAAGGAAGGGAATCCCTTGAAGACGACTTATCCAAAAAGTTGAAAAAATTGTACTCGAAGATGTTCGACTAAAGAAGAAACAACTCGCAGAAATGGTTGGAGTATCCGATACAACAATTTTTAAAATCCTACACGATCATCTCGGCATGTTTAGGGTGAGCGCAAGATGGGTGCCGAGAATGCTCACGTCGCCGCAAAAACAACAGCGCGTAGAGTGTTCGCGTGCATTTTTGGACCTCTGTAATGAAGACAACGATGGTGTATTGAGTCGAATTGTTACTGGAGACGAAACTTGGGTTCATCAGTATGAACCTGAGTCCAAACAAGACTCCATGCAGTGGCATAAAAAGGGCACAGCACCTCCCAAGAAATTTAAAGTGTCACAATCAGCTGGGAAACTCATGGCAACGGTATTTTGGGACTCGGAAGGAATATTGTTGATTGATTATAAAGATAAAGATGTTTCTATAACCGGAGAATATTACGCTTCAATATTAGAGCGACTAAAAGAAGCCATTAAAGAGAAAAGACGGGGAAAATTGACGAAAGGTGTGCTGCTTTTTCACGACAACGCGCCCGTCCACAAGAGCCGCGTTGCGTTAGCTGCCCTGCATAAGGTGTGCTTCGAAATTGTGAATCACCCACCCTACAGCCCAGACCTGGCCCCGAGTGATTATTACCTGTTTCCGAAAATGAAAAAAGAGCTGCGGGGCAAAAAATTTACTGCCGATGATGAAGTCAAGGAGGCAGTTTCGGCGTATTTTGTAGCTAAAGAGAAATCATTTTTTTATGAGGGTATAAATAAATTAATTGAAAGATGTGAAAAATGTATCCGTCTTGCAGGTGAATTATTTCCACCCCTTATACCCCATTCCGCGAATATAAAAACGCTCCCTCGTATCACAGTGAAAGAAGAAAACCATACTAAATGGGTAAGCGATATTTTAGTTGTTAATAAGCAAAATAAATTTTGAATATGTGTGGATCCTATTCCACTTAACAACTACAAAGACCTCATCATCAATTTACAACAACTGATGAAATTCTACCGAGATTTCTGGCAATTAAAATTGACTGAGTCTAATAGTAAACTCACATGTTTTTGGACACCGTCTGGAAGATACAGATGGACACGATTACCTTTTGGGTTAGCTTCTAGGCCGGAATTATTTCAAATGAGAATGCACGAATTAACTCATGACTTGAAAGGAATAGAGGTAATGGCCGATGATATTTTAATTTATGGTTCAGGTGATACTACCGAAAAAGCTTTAGTAGATCATAATAAAAATTTAAATTAAATAAATCTAAGTTTAATATATGTAAGAAATATGTTAAGTTTTATGGGTTTATTTTAACAGACGAAGGTCTTAAGCCAGATGATACTAAGATAGAAATTGTAAGAAACATGTCTCCGCCAAAGGACAAAAATTAACTACAAAAATGTCTCTCTTAGTAAATCTGAATTGGTTTGGTCTGAATTAGAATAAAAAGAATTTGATCAATTAAGAACAATGATTTTACCTATTTATTTGGTTGGTTTACCAATCTACGTATCCTTTGTTTGATACAATGAAGAGCCTATACGTCTTACCAAAGAATTAGGTATTCATCAATTGGAAATGTTTACATCTGTATTCAATCTATCAATTCAAATATCTATAATATAAATAACCTCTGCATGGAATTTTATGTGCTTCAACTACATTTTAAGTTTAGTGTTCAAACTGAAAATAGCGTTTTGATGTTTATAAAATTGAATAAAAATTAGAATAAATTCTTTGGATACTAAAATTTTAGATTGCCTTGCAAGTGGACAAAATGCAACGTCTGTAGGAAAGCATTTTGATCTACATGAAGCTACCGTAAGAACTGACAAGAAAAATGAAGTTGCTATTAGAAATTCGGTACTTTCTGGAACAAGACCAAGTGCTAAATCATCATTATATGTATACAAGAGATATTGTCAAAGAGAAAATGGGAAAAGCTCTTTTAATGTGGATAGAAGATAAATGGCAAAGAAGAATTTCAGTAGACGGAAATACCATCAAACAGACAGATTAAAGAAATGGAACTAAGCGTTTCATCTGAGTTAAATAAAAAGTACGAATTTGCTGAAAGTAGAAGCTGGATGACAAGTTTTCTCAAAAGCCATGCTTATCACAGGATAAAAATTAAAGGGGAAACTGCATCTGCAGATATATCAGCTGGTAAAGAATTTCCACTCCTGATCAAGTTTGGAATCCAGACGAAAGTGGTCTCTTCTGGAAAAGAATGTCGAACAGGACATACATACGTAGCGAAAGCGCAGAAAAGCGCTGGTAGGTTTAAGGTAGCTAAGGATCATCTGACTCTCTTATTTTGCTCTAACGTTTCAGGAGATAGTATGTTAAAACCACTGCTTGTCAATCCAGGCCCGTAAACTAGATGGCAAACAAAAAAGCATGGGTTTTCACAGATATCTTCGCTGAATGGTTTAATAAATGTTTCATCCCAGAAGTTAGACGCTGTATGAACGTCAAGGGTGTCGAGGGTGGTCATTGAGCATCCGGACGTGCAATTGAAGCGTCCAGTGCAAGAACAAGCCAAATCCATTATAGTAAAATTTCCAGGAGAGCAAAAGAACTGTTTGTGCCAGTTGTATTTTATAAAAAACATCACTACTGGGCGATACAGGTAAAGGTAAGTTTTGCTGATAGTCAAACACGTGGATTGCTTTCGACTAAATTCATTGCTTCCCTTATTTTCGTGTAAAATATTTCGGTCTTTCTAAGATGCAAAGATTTTTCCTATTGTAGCTGCCTCTTCTGTTTGTCAGACTCAGCAGAATTAATTTTATTCATTATCTTATTACATGTCTGGCAAGTGTCCGATTTGGACTTATCAAACGAAAGCTTAAAATTTTCTGAAAAGAATTTCCTATAGTATTCATATTTCACCAACGGATTAACGTCCTCTCCTTCGTTTAGAAGATTGTATTGGTCTGGTTCGTGTTTTTGCAGGTTTTTTCACACTCAACTTTGGCGAAAGGTAGTAATGCTTTAGGTTTTTATTTCGACTACAATGGGATTTATATCTAGGATAACTAAGTACGTGCTCCTTTATTTTTGTGTCGGTATCTTCAGATATTCTTGTTGGTCAGTTGTTGTGCATTTCTCAGAGGTCTATAGGAGGTGTGTCATTGTTATTAATCAGGTACTTTTGTAAACGTTCAAGGCGGCTTGTTGTGATTGCATAGAGAGTCATAATATTCATCACTACTTGCGTTAGTACCTTCATAGGGTTCCTCGAGATCACTTTCATCCTCAGATAACATGATTCACGATTAAGCTTCGATTTGATGCCAAAAAAGAATTAATCCATCGAGAACTGCACGTATTATAAATCACAACTCCGCGTGACATAAACTGCATTAAAATACCATGCAAGAACCAGCCATGTCCAGTACTTGGCTGGTTATTGCACAACCTAACATCATAAACAACTACCAATGCACAGTTGTAATGCGTATTATACGCATTCAAATAATAATCATATAAATATAGGCGAAAAATGGACTTGGTTTGTTCTTGCATTAGACGGTTCAATTGTGTTTTTTGCCGGCTAATACTATATCCTTGATACAACCGTTAGATCAAACTATAATTGCAACATTTAAAATACTCTATGTAAAGCAAACATTTGAATACATTTTGGACAAACTGAACGATAACACGCTAACAGTCGTTGATGTGTGGAAGCAATTTTAAATTATTGATTGTATCAATTACATTGAATTAGCGCTAGCTGAATTAAAACCATCAACTTTAAATGCGTGTTGGAAAGCTGTTTGTTCAAAATGTTTAAAAAACAAAGATCCCGTTCCCTCTAATACCACCGATGTTTCCAACATCATAACATTGGCACGTACAATTGGCGGAGAAGGATTCGATGATTTATCGTTTGAAGATGTCGATGAATTGTTAGTTGATAAGACCCTAAGTGAAGATGAAATAATAGAGGTTGTCTTTGAGACTTCTGGTAGGCGTTCACCCTATAGCGTCGACCCTTAAAACTCTGCGGCTGCACTACCCAATCCCTGGTCTCATAGTTCCAGGGCAACGGGCGTGGCGGGAGTAGACTTCGTATATAGGGGAGGATGCTTGGGCGTAGGCATGGGCATACGCTTCGGTGTCCGGCCGCTAACCGTCGGAATATACGGTGGGTAAGTGAGGCACCCTACGGCGCTTACCTAGAGAACTCTGCAGCTGCACTACCCCATCCTTGGTGGCCACACTCAGGGAAACGGGCGTGGCGAGAGAATTTGGCGAAGATAGTAGGGGAGGATAAAAGTCGGTTTGCCGAGGAGCAGTCCGCCCGCTGGTTGTCTGGTTGGGGAAACCTTCGGTTTCATCCTAAAACAACTCGGTGATTCTGGAACCCTACGGTTTCACTGTAGCTGCCGCGGATACTTGATCGCCGGAGCGGCGAAAGAGTTGGCGCGGTTTGGGGTAGAGCTTTTGCCCGGCCGTCCCCGTAGTTCAGGCTTAATTCACAGGCGGGCTGGTTGCACCTCACGGCCAGATTCCGTTTCCCACGCTTGGCCGATAGTAGCCATCCGCAAGGAGGCCTAGGCCCCGTGGGGTTAGATGTGAGGTAGGAGTTCGCTAAAGCGTCTCCAACGGTGACCCGTCCAACGTTGACAAGAAAACTTGTCTAACATGGGTAGCACGGGGGAGAGGAGCCCACCGGTTCGCCGGGCCTATCCGCGAGGTGTCGGTCTCGTGCGGGCAACTGGTTTCGTACCACTTTGTCCTGAGGAGTGTGTGCATTTCCGTGACGCCGCGTACCTAACGGTCGGTCGGCAGCTGGGTGCCCCTTTGGGGTCCAGCAACTACTTTCGTGTCTTTGAAACTCCTGATCCCAAGCAACATAGTGATAAAGACGAAGAAGATCATGTTGTAACTGCAGATTTAATTAAAGAAGATCTTGAACTAGCCAGTAAATTGGGTAATCATTTTGTTAAACATGATCCTAATGAATAACGAGCTGAGAAGTTTCAACACGATCTAAAGTTACTAATGTTCTCTTACAGTCAATTATGCAAAGTCACAAATTTAAAAGACTTCGCTTCTCTTTTTATTTATCGGTGAACAACATTTTAGATTTAGAATTTTGTTAGTTTTCTGAGCGGATGGTGACATTTTTCTCGGAGAATTGTATCCCGATCGATTGGAGGTAGAGTGATTAACAGCGCAGCAACTAGACCATTAAACACATTTATATACACACAAGTTACGCAGCAGGAGTTCTTTTTTTAACTTTAATTTTGATAGATTTTGTTTCAGTTGGCCAATGTAAACATGTAGAGAGGAATTAAACTCAACGCTTATCCTATGCGGATATTAATAACAATAATAATAACCGGGTTTATTAAAAGCGCCTGAAATTTACAGCGCACACGAGAATAGTTCCAGGCGACATATTGATTTAAACACTCATCGAAATCTCCTTCATTCACCTTCGTATACTTTTCAATAAATTTTTATACTCGCTTGTTTTCCATCAGCTTACCTACGCTTCTCGCAACCGTTCATTTACAATTTAACGAACTCTTAACACCTAAGCACACCTCTAGTATAACAGAGAAAGGACCTGAGCTGGTGTTGTGGCGACGCGCGTGTGGGAACATCGAAGGTGGTAAATTTCGTTTGTTTGAAACAATAGGAGTTTATAATTTATAAGTTATAAATTGTCAGGTGATCGGATATGCTATCGTCGAAAGTCGAAATGATATTACGACGCGTGACTTATACTCATAATTAAAAGAATTCGGGGTGAATTTAATTGATTGCGTTAAGCGTGCAGCGAAAACGGTGATAAATTCCTGGAAAAGTATGCGCCGTTCGAATTTAATTCGTTAATTTATTAGGGACGCGTGTCGTTGTATTTTTTCGTAAAAATTATGATGAGCGTGTGATATTATACACCTTTATGGAATGAATTAAGTTATAAATAATTCGGTGACAAATTTCGAATATACATGCCGAGAGAAATTAATTTATGTTTCTGTTGTTATAAATGAGAATATACTCGAGTTTAGTTTCGTCCTTTTTATTCTAGAAATGTAAAGTCTTTTTTCTTGCGTTTTGGAGCACCGGCACCGCAGGTAGGGACGACCAGAGCAAAATGATGATGATAAATGTGAATGTGATGTATTCAAACGATGAAAGTAAAGGAAAACTCATAGAGCCAGTCAGTGCATATTTACAAAAAGCAGGGAGACAGGTTTGTACAATTTAGAAAACGACAAACCTATCATTGAGATGTTCAGAATTGAGTTCAGGTTTGCTAAATAATATCTGAATAATCGTGAAATGTTCACAATTTCTGTTATTTGCATGTGACCTCCTGGGTTAATATTAACTCTCTCTCTCTCAATCTCTCTCTGAGCAGCTGGATGAGTTTAGAAGAATTTTGCCGTGGAGTGGGCTTATTTTGTGTCATTATTTTGTGAAGCCTATTTAAAGAAATATACATCTGAGGTCCCCTCTTTTTTTCCAAGGCTGAATGAGAAATCCTTTAGCCCCACTCCCCCTCTCTCCCCCTCCCGCTCCTCTCCCTGTTTTTTTAATGCGAACTGTCCAGTCCGATCACGTGGCTAGAGATGAGCTTTCCTTGTAAATGTATAAACTCCTCTCAGCGATGCTCTTTTTAACCTGTCCCTTCTTATTTGACGATAATCTCTGTCCCCTGTGCGCAATTTTTAAATTAGGGAACAAGACGAAATCGCTTGGGACTAGATCTGGTGAGCAAGAGGGGTGGTTAAGAAGTACAAACCGTAATTCGTGGATTTTGGCGGTGGCAATCGCTGAGGTGTCAGACGACGGATTGTACTGTTGAAACACATTTTTTTTCTGCAAATATGATCGTTTTTCAGCAAAATCTGCCTTTAGCTTGTCAAGTAATGCTCCTGTAAAGTTTCATCCTGTTTGAAGATAATCGATTAAGGTAACTCCATGATTATCCCAAAAAGAAAAACATTCTCCCAGCCAAAAAAAAGTTTTTGCTTCTTTTGGAGCCGATTCCCATTCGCACTCCACTGTTTTGATAGTATTTTTGTTTAGAGCGTATAATGATGTATCCAAACTTCATCTACAGTAATTAAACGCCGCCAAAACTCCGATGTATTGTGCCTAAACTGCTGCAACAGTGCGTTGGAATTATTCATTCGAACACGTATTTGGTTTAACGTGACAAGCACATTCTTTGGACATGTTCATAATCTCTGCTATCTCTCTCACTTTAATTCGGCGGTCGTTAAGCACTATTTGTTGTATTTTAGTGATGCTATCGTGCTATCGTACAGATTTTGCACATCTCAAATTCTTATCATCTGGCAAGCTGGTACGGCCACGTTTAAATTCTGCTACCTAAAATTTCTCTGTGATAAATGCTGGGGTGCAGCCCCCGTATAGTGCGTCTAACTCATCAAAAGACCTCTCTTAAGGTTAAGAATATACAGCTGAAATCAGGTATTGTGCCAGTTGAAAGAGATATCTTTTCTATTATTGATTTTTCCGCTTTTTTCTGGTGCAGTCACATCTGAAGAATTTCTTGCTGGACCATGTACAGAAGATAAGTCTAATCAAGCACAGTTAATTTAGTGTTTGCTTCTGGAATTTGTAAAGGTAAGGTGTCATTGGATAATCACAATTTATTTTTGGAAGAAATTGGTGGCGTTTGGCAATAAGAATTTCTCTATGATTGTAATCAGTCTTTATTAGAGATTTCCTTAAACCATATTTTAGTTGAAAATATCGAGAAATGCCACAACATAAAAACAAAAAATTGTCTATAATAGGTGGTATATTGTTGAAAATGCATTAGAAACGAATTACGTGGTTTTGACTTCCCAGGTCTCGTCAGTCTAACTACCAGTGCAAGATCTAATTTCATCTACTTCGCGTTGGTTATCTGCTTCCAGCTTTACTTCCTCTCCGGATGTTGCTCTGGCAGTCCTCGGGTGTTGTTACCACACCACGTTAGCCGGAGTGTCTCCATCATCATGCGGTGTATGCTGGGCTCCATTGGTTTTCGTGTAATAGGGAAGGCGATGTGCTTATGAGTGCTTTCTCGAAGAAGAAGTTCTGGCCATCTGTCGCTGTTAAGTCTCGGAGGACGAGCGAGGTGCGTTTAGGAAGCTCCAGTGGAAGGATGTGTAGGGTAGGATTGGGCTGATGTGTGCTTTGTACAGCATCTTAGTCTTAGGATTACATTTTGTGGTTACTCAGGATAGGATATAGCTGTGCATCGATGTGAGTTCCTGTTGAGGGTGGTATCTAATCTCGTAGCACTTCGGATCGCAATTTTATCACCTCTGAGATTGGACTAATTCCAACCTCATGCCCTTTAGTGGGCAAGGTCGGAAGTACAACACCGCAGAGTAGTACAAAACACAAGTCGGTACTGCAGGTACCCATCTAGCTCGGACAATTTGTGGATTGTCATTCTTGCTAGATGTCTTTATCTGCTAAGCAGTCATTGGTGTTTCTATATGCGGCTTATCATGCCGTAATGTATCACTCGAGGTCATTTCAGCTATGTTATAGATAAGCGTTTACATAATTGGATACCACAATATAACCAGGAAATAATGGCACCTAAATCTCGTTCATCATTTTACATAATATCCACTATATTCCTATAAGTAATCGATTAAGCAACAGTCTTGACAAATTAACGGAACCCAGATATGGTGTTTAGTGAGATAATCAGGTGGCAAAACACATTTACATCGGAATGTATAGAGAAATTTTATCTGGCACCAAAAATTGATACATTTACAACCGAAAATTTCTTTAACCCGACATCATTAAACTATACACGTTTGAGAGAAGATATTCGATCCATATAAATACATATGGCATTTTCGGTATCTGAAATTTTTCTATTTACTCACGGGGAATAATTCGGAGCATTTTAATTCGGTACTAATTTATGCCGATGTTAAACCAGAGGTATTCCAGTGCAAGCTTACCGAATAAATTAAATACCAATAAATGAATACGTACACAAAAGTTAGTTATTTAAGGTATTCCATTGAAAAATCAGAAGTGAAATTTCATCGTATAAAATTGGAGTATTTCATCCGTTTTTATCTGAAGAATTTTGATTAAAATATTCGAACACGAATACTAACTAGATAAAAGGAGTAAATTAATCTTCAGATTGGTTTCAACGGTTTTGGTTCGTTTAGGTGGAAACGCCCAACTTTCATATTAGAATAAATTGATTAACCGCTGATCTTGAAAATATACGCGCTTACATTTAGGTGTAATTTCTCGAATGTTAGATGAGAGCCTTGAATGTGAAATTGAATAAATAATGTGGGCCGAGAGCGCGGTTTTGTAGGAAATGGACAACCCACGGCATCATTAATTTGTTATGTTTTGTCATAAACAAATACCTCTCTATCTTTATTTATTGCGCTTTGTAAAATTATCTTCCCATGAACGTGTGTAAGCAAGAGTGTATTATTTTGAAATATTTTATGATAGATGAGTGGACATTAGCTAAGTTTACGTATTTCGACGATATGCGTGTATCATATGAGAGGACTGTACGCCCATATATGCATGTAAACAGTATCTCAAGTTAATAAATAATAATTAATTTGCATTTATATATAGTATTGTGAAGACGTGAAGAATGAAGTATCGAACTTATGAACTACAGTCAGTTTCGCTTAATCGTAACACATCGGGACCAGAACATTTTGGCCCAATTAAACGGCTGTCTTAATTAAACGTTCTACAGCAAGGTATTTTTTGCCTGTGGTTTAATTTCACATTAAACAAAAACACATTTTGGCTAGGATGTCTGGGAATATTATAAGTGTTTGTATGACTGTTTTTGCACAAAATCAGCACAAGTATCCAGTGCGGACATAGGACTTTCATCATTGCCTTTTTGTATAAAAAAAACGTTGCAGCATTGTGATGCATTTTCTTGCTTCTTGGTTAGTAACTGGCACCGGTAGATTTTCATCATCAGAGTCACTGTCCTCATCTAATATTTGACGTTTTGATTGAATACCTTAATTCCCACAGTTTTCAGTTTCATCATAACATGATAAATTGTTGTCTATCGTTAAAAATTCATGATAATTACCAATGGTCACTTGTGAACTAAGGTCGCTTTCTGTTTCGTCCAAATTTTGTAAGGCATGTACAAGATTAAAGCCTGAAACAGCAAAACAGTTTTGTATGGTTTTGATTTTTATAGCTCACCAACTTTCAGTGAGAAACTGTATTACCTGCAAAAGATTAATTTTTACACTAATATCTCTGGCCTATCTCTAGCCCATGGTACAAGGTCTTGAGCTTTTTTATTATTTTCATGTCCAATGTGGAGTTAGGAGGTAGAAATTCAAGTTTTATCATTTGTAAGTTGTCCAAATGAGGATGTGCTGCACAGTTATCAACAAACAACACAATCTTTCTTTGTCGAACTTCTAATTCTGCATCCCAACTAGTCAGCCACTTACGAAAAAATTCAGTAGTCATCCACGCGTTCTTATTTGCATGGTATTCTAGTGGTAAATTTTTTATTCTGTTTCCTTTAAAACATCGAGGTTTAGCACTTTTCCCTCCGTTTGTCAGTACCTGACATATTTGCACACCATACCACTGTAATGCGATGCATTGCTTTTTTGTATCCCTACAGTTCAATGTGTTTATAATACAGGGTTTCCACGGCCAAGTGGGACATAGGGAGAATACATATAAAATCGGTTTTCGGTGAATATTATCTCCTTAATACTACTTCATTCAAAATTAAGGGCTGCATATTATAACTGGGTTAACAATGAACATCAACAATGCTGATGAAATCGATCTCTACTACAGTGCCACAGCAGATGACTCCTTATACAGGGTTTCCACGGTCGAGTGGGACATAGAGAAAATACATGTAAAATCGGTTTTCGGTGAATATTATCTCCCTAATACTACTTCATTCAAATTTAAGTGCCGAATATTATAACTGGGTTAACAATGAACATTTCCACAATCATAGTACAAAGGAAGTCATTTTAATAAAGCCAAAAAATTATTATTTTTAAATCTATTGTACGCTTTCCGGCCAATGCCTCTGACTTTGTTTTTAATACTGGACTTCAGTTACTAAAGAAAATCATTGACCTAGAGCTTCTTCGACGTCTGGATCCTTTCCATCTCGTTTTCTTTTGGATGTTCCTGCGTTTCCTTGTTGCAAAGTCCATTCGTTACGCAGTTGATTTTCTTGTTGAATGAGACGTGATATGGTAGATTTTGGCATCTTAACAAAATTTTTAATTAATCTCAAATGTATTAAAAAATTACGTTTACGCATACGTTTCAGACGCAAGTTGCTGTAACATTGATCATTTGTTTGCCTACTACCTACAAACAGTGCTTTCATTTAGGATTAAAACCCACGTGACCTCTTTTATATATGCAACCCATTTAACAGTGTGGTGCTATAGAAAAACTAAAATTCCTGCATAAATTTTTATTTACGTATTGGCAATTAAAATTTTACAGATTAGGTTTATATTGTAAATAATCACGACTATGTAACGGAAAATTAATTACAGTGAATGTAATAAAATAAGGATAAAAACAACGAGGTAAACAGAGGCGTATAAAAACTGTCAAATATCGACTTTGCAACTTTCTGGTTAGAAAGCTTAGGGATATTTATAGTTGATCAACATATTATTTACGTCATCTTACGTCAGAGGTCTCATGGGTTTTAATCTTAAATGAAAGCACTGTAAACTGGACTGAAACAACAAAAAAGGAAGCAGCATAATAAAGTTAAGATTAGTGGCGGCCTAAATGTTGAAGTTGTCTCCTATTATTTTCGATGCAGACTTTCACTCTACAACGACTGAATAGAACTACAGCCTCTATTTCTATCTTAGAAATACTTCGAACGATATTTCCTATTTCCACAACCAAGTTGTTACTATCAGTAGATCACGTTGCAAAAATAAGATATTTTTTTCGCTCCCGCAAATAAAAATCTAAACAAATCAAATTCTGAGTCCTGGGTGGCCATGAAAATAGACTGGCCTGTTACATCCACCTATCAGGGGCCAGAAAATTGCGAACATTTGCCGAGAAATGCACAGCACTTATCATATTGAAGAGCATATTGTTGCAAATTGCTAGCGACATGTCTTCTAATTCTGTTTTCTTTAAGGCGCTCTAGCGGCAACAGAAATAAAGACAATATTAAACAATCTGAATCACTCGCAGTAAGTTTAGGAAAATCCATGATAGTCTATTTTTTTGGCCGCCAAGCATTACAAGCACTGTCCTTTTCAAAAATCTTAAAATTTATGTATTTAAATTTCTTCTTTATCGCCCTCTAGCGGTGACGGGCGAGATAAAATTAAACAGCTTCAATCATAGGACAATGAAAACCCTTTCTAATAAGACCAAAATTGCTAAATTCTTTCTGAAGATATTTTCGGATTGGTAAAAGACAGCGATACCCGGTTTGCGCTGATTTGTTGGTAATTTAGTCTACTTTTTTAATTTGTTGTCAAAGATGTATGTTTCCATTTAATATTTTCGAGAAAAAACAAAATTCCCGAAAAAATTTAAACAGCGCCCTCTAGTATGGATGTCACTTATTACATCGGTTCCAATTTGTAAGCATTCGATTGGAGGAGTGATGCTGTTTTCAACGAGACTAAGTTTGCAAAATTCGGTTTAACAGAACCGAAGTTACAAGTGTTCCTTCAATACAAAGTGTCCCCTCCTCCCCTTCACGTATTTGACAAAAACGAAATAGTTGTCCGGTGTAAAATATGCAAAATTTTCAGTAAATTCCGATTTTCATATTTATGATAGACCTTAAGTAGGTAAATTTTGCGTAAAATAAGCATTAAAATCTTTGGTGATCAGTTACGCCCTCTATCGGTCATCCTACGATTTTTTAAATAATTTTCAAACGTTTCTCGGGGACACTTTGGTCAGTAATATTTTTCTCCCAAAGTTGTACTGTAAACCGTTCCTGAGATATGGCCGAACCACATTCTTAGTTGGCCACCCGGTACATATTAAAAATTGCGACCTTATTTTTTTTTGTCCCCATTAAGCGGAATGCCCCGAATAACCGGTGGCCCAATTAAGCGGCATTGCAATACAATTTACAATCCAAAGAACCGGAATATAAAAGAAAGCTTTCGAGAGCTTTCCTTGTAAGTGTAAACACGCCTCCCAATGATGTTCCCATCTTTTGAACCCGTCCCTCCTTATTTGCCCTCGTAGCTTAGGGAACAAGAAGAAGTCACTTGGGGCTAGATCTGATGAGTAAGGAGGGTGGTTAACCAGTTTAAACCGTAATTCCTGGATTTTGGCGGTAGTAATCGCTGAGGTGTTAGAAGGCGGACTGTACTGGTGAAACAATTTTGTTTTTCTGCAAATGTGGCGATTTTTCACCAATTTTTGCCTTTAGCTTGTCAAGTAATAAAGCGTAGTATGTTCGTCTAATGGTTTGTCCTGTTTGAAGATAATCGATTAAGGTAATTCCATGACTATACCAAAAAAACAGTCGCCATCATTTTTTGGAGCCGATTCCCTTTCGCACTCCACTGTTTTGATTGTATTTTTGTTTAGAGTGAATAATGGTGGTTTTTGGTCTAACATGAGCTAGCACGGCACCCAACAGCTTTCTCGTGCCTAAATCTTGATTCAATATGTGACTAACACATTCTTTGGACATGTTCATAACCTCTGCTACCTCTCTCACTTTAATTCTGGGGTCGTTTAGCACTGTTTCTTGTGCTTTAGCGATGCTATCCTGAGCGGTTACAGTTTTTGGATATCTCAATCGCTCATCGTCTCCTAGGTTTGTACGGAAACGTTTAAATTCTTTTGCCCAAAATTTTACTGTTGTAAACGATAGTGCCCCCCGTATACATCGTCCAATTGTTTAATGTTTAATTTGCGTTGGCGTGTTGCCTTTCAAAAACAATTTTTTGTCCATTTTCAGAAAAACAATCACATCGACTCACTTAAACGATTATCAAATAACAACTGCGCGTCTAAAATGGTTGAAATTTTAGTGGGTACCTGTAAATAGACGCGCAATCACATTACTCAGCTCTAATTCTTAATTTAATAAAAATATTCTTAAGCATAAAACATCAACGACACTGACTGAAGTAATGAATGGAATAAAACGATGAAAACGTCTTTTACAGCTGCTTTAAGATGATAAATTGGAGCATTCAGTATCGTGTAGTGAGACAATCAAAACAAACATTAACATGTAACCACGTCGTAGAAAAACTAAATCGAATTTATGTCCTATATATATACACATCCCATCCCATCAGAGAGAGAGACAACGGTTATAAAAACACTTCCTAATGGATTCGGTAGCTGTGAGCGACCGTTAATCCGTTGTTGGAAAAGTTATTATAACTACTATACAGCAATAGTTACACGAAAACACATAGATCAATTTGTATATGGTGAGCCCGAACAGTGTCGATGCATAAGAAAATGCAATGTGAAAGCACCTACAGGCACGCCGTCTCCCAAGTAAAATTAATACCATAATAACAGAAACTACTATATTACAAAGCCCACTCTATTTGTAAACTACCGGGCAGTAGTCCGGGAGTATAACAGTAACATTTATTGAAGGCATGGCCCACTGTTTTCAGCCGCCCACGCAGGATAGGAATAGAAGATTAATAGAAGCTATGGAACAATGCAATGCTACGCCACGGCTTGATACATAAATTTACGTTTGTCTTCTTTTTCCAAGCTTGTACGATTCGCCTCTATACTGATTAATAGAGAGCCGGATAAACGAGTTAAATGGATGACAGTTATCAGTATTCAAATTTTGCAAATTAAACGATATGCTAGTTATGTATGTTGTATATTTCATTCTCAAAAGAAATGTATAAATGTTAGGCAACACGACTAACAAAGAATGAATCATTTCATAACAGACAACATTTTGTAGCTTTGATATTTTATTGCCTCGTCAACACTACACTCGAACTTATGGATGAAGCTTAATATTGTCTTTCCTCAATGGTGTACCTTATTTTTTTGCTATTCTTTTATTAAGCTCGAATATGCTTCCACGTTTTGGTATACCAGACTAGTATTGTCACCATTCTTTAAGTATCCAATCCCACAAGTTCCAAAAGCAGGATTTATTGATGTTGTTTACTATTTCAACTGTAAACTAAACGAAAGGAAAGGAATTAATTAATCAATTATTTACCCTGTAAGTACAAAGTCAATGACTCACAATTCATGATCCATAGTCAGTTGCATGGATGTTATGATTATGAATTATAAGTTATGAATTATGTTGCTGTGGAACTTCATTGTATTCGCTGCAGAAGGAGTCATTATGTTAGTCTCTAATTTGTAATCCTTCACTATTAAAAAATTCGCCAGATCCAACACAGCTTAACAAGTTTTCCTGGCTGACTTTTTCAAGGTTGTGTAAAGTACACTTGTCTTAAACCTAAATCCGACACATTATACATCTTTATTTTCATAAGAGTGCCAGGCATTACTTCAGCAGGAAATATTCGTTCATTACATGTCTAATTCTAAGCCATATTCCTTCTTCACTGTCATTACACCCTCTTCAGCATCTAGGGATTTATTAGTTCTGGAAAATCAACTTTCTTCATGTAATCAGTTCTTAAATAAAGGCATCGCTGCTTTTCTGGTGCAACACTGACTAAGTTCGGCATTAAGGCAGTTGTAGCAACTGAGGTCAAATATCTAGGGGTGACATTGGACGCTAAATTGACATAGAAATCACACCGGAAACGTGTGATGAATAAAGCCACGCGGGCCTCTTGAGCTTGTAGAGGAATTTTTGGAAAACTTGGGCGCTGGGAGCTAGTTTGGGCTATGCGACCAACTGACTTGTCAAGATCCAAAGTATTGCTTCTCTACGCATCACTGATTGCAGCAATGGAAACGATTCTTGGGCTTTCTTCGCTGTAGTTCGTGCAGTCATCAAAAGCAACTCTAAGTGGAGGGGCATCGCAGGTAAAACGGGAGACCATACTAGCAACTTCAGCTGCATCGAACAGATCATAAGGGTGGATAAGATCTCGCCCGTTTACAGTTACAGTGGGCAATACAATGTAGACATTTGCAGCAGAGAGATTGCAAAAGCCTTCGTTTACAAATCGAGGAAAGGATCTTCCAGCTGGTTTCTGGATGCTTCTAAAACGCCAAATTGGAAATTGGAAATTGGAGAAACGTAGAAACCGACGGCAAAGCCTTCAGCTTCGGGGGCTCCTCATGCATTGTCGTCCAGACTTGTGTAAAGGAAAGTAAATCGATCGATAGAAATTCTATCTAACAGCCAGACTGCCAGAGCATTACAGGCTGTCATGTTTAATTCAGAGTTGGTTCTTGAGTGCCATAGAAAGCTCAAAAAAACTGACAGAACATCACAGGATTACGTCGAGATTGGTGCCATCCCACTCTGAAATCAGAGGCAACGAAATAGCTGACAAGTTAGCAAGAGGTGCTAGCGAACAACCATTGACAGGTCCAGAACGGACGTGTTCATATGGCAGCATCAAAGCTTTTGGATGATATGAACTCGTTGCTAGGCATGGCTCCTGCTAGAGTGTACTTGCCGGCATGAGACACTGTAAAACTTCCAATTTCTCGCGATATCTGAAGAGCGGCATGTGGTCTTGCGACTACTAATAGGTTTTGAAGCATAATAGGACAGGTAAAACCAAGATGGCTAGAACAAAAGGGTTACCCTAAAGAGTATTTAGTTTCCCTCTAGAGGGATAATACTCCATATTTATTGATGATACGCTTCTAGACTTTAAGGCATTTGACAGGAAAAAAATTATCTTGAATTCAGCTTTGAATGACTATTTCATCCACGGCAAGGAGCTCGATCATCTCATCCAATGAGCGTTTCCACATATGGGTTGCGAGGGCTAGACGTGATCTTCACGGCTACTTTAAAGAGCTTCTCTGCACAAGAAGTATATCAGTGACCGTCAACACATCCAGCAAGATCTGTCACTACTGAGGAAGTTGTCAGACTGTATGGCTTTGGTTTCCTTAGGGCAGTAGGATGCAAATTACTGTCAATGCAGTGTGCAGAAGCATGTGTCAGAATGCCATTAATGTCGAACGGTTCAATTTTAACAGCTGGAATTTTAACACTTTAACTATCTAAATTGAATTCCAATATTAGTTAGAGCCAAAGAAAACGAACAACGTGTTATCAAGTGTCTGTGATGTTATTGCAGATCCGCCATTTAACTAAAACCACCCATTCTTTACTGATTAACTATTGTGTAACTTATGCCTTTTACTATCTGAAGCACAGACTACCATCCATTCAACATTGTATAAAGTTCCTCTGCAGATCCCACACCTCACAAAGTAATCTCAGCCAACACGGTGAATGAGAAGAAGCAATATATCACTAGATCTCGTTAGTTTATGATTTATCCAATCTGCACTCACGACTACTAAAGAATAATGCGTTTCCAACGATATTCAAACATTTGTGCATTTCATATTATACACATATAATTTAGTGCTGTACCACGCTCTCCCTCGTTTTATGGAAATAAACGATAACCGTAGGTAACCCTTTATTGTGAACGTATAAACTGAAGTCCAGCAAGAATATACACGTAATTGCAATAATAAATGTTAAAATTAGTTTTTTTTTAAGTTATAAAACGCAAGTAGGCGAAGGTGCATGCTTACATAATACATAATTTTTCGAGGGAAAATTGAATGACCGGATATGCCGTTGACGTGATTAATCGTTAAACGACGAGCAAACTGCAGAGTGCATAGAAGATGAATTTACATTTGTACACCGCATGATGATACAGCTATTGTCGAAGGTGTTTAGCATCAAATGAATGGCAACAGGTTCTTTAAAGCAATACAAGACATAAGCGTTAGTTTGGGTTATTGTTCGTGTAGAGCACCCCGTGTGAATCCGACTGTGCTCTTCAACCAAAACGTGTCAAATAACAATGGTAAGGAGGGGTTGTTTATGAAAATTACTTCCATTGTTTACCAAGCAACACACAAGCTACAAATCTTGTTTGTTCCAGTATGATTTCGACGTTATATAAAGGTAGCTGGAGAATAGAATTTTTGATTAAGAATAAAACTAAAATAAATAAATAAATTAATAATTCATAGTGTATAATTATGATAATTATTCTAATCAATATTTACTTTATTAACTTTTTTTGTTTAATTATATTATTCATTGACTACAATCACTTGTCAAGTTCAATAAAGTGCAACGTGGGTAAAACCACGTCACTGTTCGCGGGCAACGGTAATTTCTAATCAATCTTAAAAAGCAAGTTATGTATATTGCCGTTCTCCTTCGTTCTAAATAATGAATGATACTGTTAACATAAACTTGCATATCTTAATCATTTTTAATGTCCTCAGATTTATGATCCTATTTTACCTACGGCTATATGATTACGTGTGTCTCGGTATGAGATAAATATAATTAAAATATATTTATTATCTTTTTAAACCGATTAATTGTATATTATTTATATAACTCTAGGAATAAAAGAGTAGTGTTATTAAAATATACAGAGCCTTCGAGAAGTTAGCAACGTAACTGGCTTACGTCAGAACCAAGCTCTACCTCTTTAAAATTGTGGCTGTCGACAGTATTACCTTATCTCCAGGACATAGTCACTATCCAAGCAAAGTAATGGAGGTATGTAAAGATGTACAGATGACAGATTCGAAAACACCACAACCACTGGGGTAGAAGAAATAATAAAAAACCAAACTGGGACGATTACTGACTTTCAAGTTCTATCACCATCATTGCAGGTGGCCGTGGGTAAAAACGGGGAGGCCATCGATGTCGGTAAACAAGAAAGAATAGAAGTGGCCGAATAGGGGGTGGAAGTCTAAACTAAAAAAGTTTGTACGAACACAGACTATAAATTATGGCATAAAAAATTAGGTCACATGAGTAATGCTAAATTTAGTTTAATAAAACATCAACAGCTTATTGAAGATGTTCAAGTTTTTGCTCATGTTATATCTAGAAACAACATTTGTGAATCTTGCATTTATGACAAGCAAACTAAAGTCCTATTCAACTTAACAATAAAGGGCATAATAACCATTCATTGCAATGTTTTGAATGTTATCCTTTGGCATTAAGGTTGTGCTTGGTTTGTTGGTGTATGCCTTTCAAATACATTAAAATACACACACATACAAAGAAATCTGAAGGCGACCAATTGATATCTCCATTTTTTTACATTATTGTGCCTAGAAAAGTGTCTAACAAAATTTGCATCATAGCACGAGCTGTATGTGATGTGGAGCCTATGATGCAATAGTCGACAAAATAAAGCATAGCCATAATTATCCAAGACATATTCATACTCATCTTATATTGATTTTGTAATAATTCAGTAACCATTCCCTGATATCTGTCATCCTTTTTATTTTCTGAAAATATTGGAAACTTTTACTAGAAATCAACGCTAGAGCTTCAATCTTTAGTCTTCACAAAATTTTTCACAAAGTTTAATTTAATAATTTAATAAGTAATGAGGGCAAAATTATATTGTGAAGTTACAAAGATGTTTCTTTAATATTCATTTTGCCAGGAACCAATTCATTCGGAGCAGACCACACTCTCCCTCTGTAGTGGTGCTGTCTAACCTGATTGTTCCAAAAACACTGAAAACAAGCCAACCTCAGAATGTCAGAAGGTTTTCGCGTCTAGCATGGTTGACACGTCGAGTTACCGTGACCTTCTCTAGTTTTGCTCCTGAAGAAGCTACTTACATTAGTGGCGAAATGTCGTTGTTAACTAAACGCAAAATTAAGATGGTCATAAATTAATGGAGTTAACAGCCAATGGTATATTCTTAGAGAGAAATAAGACTCATTAATCTTGACCTTAAGCTTTCTAATTTTATTAAATTCTTCATCAGAAGGTTATCTACAAGACAGTATGTAAGGAACTAAGAACAGTAATAGTTAGAAAAAACTTACGATAGAGTAAGAAGTGAATAGTCACACTAAAAAATGTATAATCACAGTTTAAAAACATAATTATAAGTTTAAACCAATTAAAATTGTGGCGAAATTTCGCAAAACTACGCGGTCGAAAGCGTAGGATATCAAGTACATAAGTGAGGTTATGTTGAATGGGGGAATTAAAATATTGGGGAAAGGTTGTTAAAATTGAAACGTCACTAGATATATCAGAAAGTAAAACTGGTTCGGAACTAAGTCCATTGAGTGCCTGTTATGGAGAAAATGAGAAAAAAGAGCAGTACTATCTGAGTTCAATGAGCAGTCTCTATTATGTTGATAAATGCAACTTTCTAACCATTGACTGGTGGTACCTATGTAAACAAGCTAAATTGTTAGGGTAACCATTCTGTGAAAACAGTTTGGTAAGACGAGTCTTAATGTTTTCGCGAAATTGTGGATGGGCAATTTTGAGCATTTTATTACCTAAAGCATGTAAAAAGTTTGATTTCATTTGTATAGGGTGATTGGAATGATAGTTTAAATATCTACCAGAAAACGTAGGTTTAGTGTACCAGTCAAGAGAAGAGAAGAACTCCCGACTAAAAAATTATTGTATTTTTTGCTTTTAATTTTTCATTTTTGCTTTATTTTATTTTTTTGGTATTGTATATATGTACTTTAATATGACGCGGTAAAAACCCGAAAGCCCTCATAACAAGCCAACCTCCTATAGGTCTCCACATATTTTCCACTTGTGCTGCTCATATTTTATCAGTTTAATTATCATCATCATCATAAACGGGTCGATGGCCGCAGTGATTAGCCGGCTATGGTAGGACGATAGAAGCAGAGTTTCAATTCTCTGGAGGGACGGTGACATTTTTTCAAAGGGTTGAAATCCGAATCGACTTACCACCTGTTGGGAACAAAGTGAACAGGGCCGCATTATAAAAGGCGATATAATGCTGCAGATAACCAGGCAAGTAATACAGCTTACGGAGTCACTACAACTAAGCACCCACCACACATAAAAAAGAGACATCACCTCACTCTAGTGCTCATAGCATAGACGATCGGTAACGATGGTTTCTTTGACGACTATCGTAAAGCGATATAGCTTCTAAGTCATATTTTGGAGAATCCAAGAATTATCACCACTTATCTGGATCATATGTTTTATCCTTAGCCTTAAAGTGTCCTGGAATATCAGGTCAGACACACAACTTAATCTTTTTAATGAAGAAATCAAACCAAAAATGTCTTTAGAAAAGTGAGAAACTGCAACTCTAAGTGACTCCAGAAGATATTTCGCAAACTTTTGGTAATCGATTTATTAGCTTTCCGTTCACAATGCCGCCAATTTGAACATTAGGTTTTCGTTTATTAAAATGAGGTGTAAACAACTAATATGCAACCCCCCACCTCAAGTTATTACAATTTTACTAATGAAACCGAGTCATCAACAACGTAAAAGGCTTGTGACAAATTGAACAAGACATCAACTACTGTATGCTCCTAATTCAATTCGTAATCTGCTTGACACAAAACCAAATTAATTCTTGGAGATAAGTTGGTTGGTCGTAAGACTAACTCATTAATCTAGTGTTGAGAAATGTTTCAAATATTTTTGTGAAAGCCGATGGTTCGACGATAGGTCTGTAGTTTTCAATGAGTTGCTTGTTACCCCTCACATGAATATCAGAGGATGAATTAGCTCAAATGTATTTTGAAATTTTTGGGCTTAGGTTGTGCCTTTTTCCAAAAATTTCTGCTAATTTCCTAGAAACGTTCCCCCACCCCCGGCTCTTTTTAAATAAAGTTGGAAGGTAACTCTAGGTATCGTTGATACGGCGTTTGTTGACCGAAGTATAGTTTGCCATTCTTGGCTTTATATGATGTTACGACAGTTTTCGAAGGGACGAAAAGAAACTGAGATCTCAATCATCCCTATCCTACAGTCTCGTTCATAGTAAAACTAATCTTAGATAAAATAAACGATTTAATAAGCTTACTTTCATTTTAAAATATTCTAAATACATACCAATACAAACCGTTTCATATCTAATCGAATACGTATAACGATTAATTCCAAAAACCACTATATAAATTGAGTATCTTATTTCGAAACGGATATTAATTTATTCACAGATACAGCGGCACAATATTACATTATCTGTGGTGCATGATTACTAGCTATAATAAACTATCTACCAGAAGAAATCTCGGTAGGACATGAACTGCTACACATTTGCATACTACAATGTCGCACACATATATACGACATCGGAACGCTACTGGAAGTCCCTTTTATTTAGACAATGTTGATTGTAAATAGACTGTCCCCCCATCGAGTTATCTACTGTTGAATTTAAAATCATCTTGTACGGCGTGCGTGTGCATATTGTGAGTTTGACCTCAGATCATTTTGGCTACCGTCCAAATATCGAGATTTACTGCGCGACAATGCCTGGACTGTAGGAAACGCCACAGTCCGGTGGACATTAAATTTTAACGAAGGAGAAGAAGAAGTTTCGAAATAACGCTGTGCGCGAAGAGTTTATGTGAGTGCATGCATAAGTCTCTACCGCTTCTTCTTCCTTGGTTTTTATTTATTGCAACATAAATATTTTATTTTATTTTTTGAAAATAAGCCGGGAACTTGGAAGACGTTAGTTTATTTACGTCGATCTGTGGGCGTCTCGGTTATCTATCAAGTTTATCTAGAGCCACACACATAGCGTTGTTATATACATTTTTTTTCTGTCGCATTCATTGTCCGCAGTGTGTGGAGATTAGTAATGTAGCAGCTACAGATAACCTTGGTTTTCAGTTCAGATTAGAAGTGAAAAGATATTTGCTTATTCCAGTATTAAGAGTTTTGTGCACAGAGAGTTAGAGGAAACTGTTATGTTCAATGCTTGTGAATTTAATTCAAATAGAATTCTGAAAATATTGCTTAATGTTTGTTAAGACAGTTTTTTTCAATAGCTGCTATGGGAAAAAGAAACTATTAATCTTGATACTTTTTTTTCATTTGTCACAATCTACGTTTTTCTATCCAACTGATACTGTCTTATTTTTTCGACGTTTCGCTACTAATGTAAGTGGTTTCTTCAGGAGGAAACAATAAGTGGAAGAAAGATACCTGAAAAACACAATAATATGTAATGCCATGAATGTAATCGTCGATGAAGGTACGAGGGAGCGTTTTTATATTCGCGGAATGGGGGATAAGGGATGGAAATAAAAAACCAAATTATTTTTCTTTTTCAATATAGTCACCTGCAAGACGGATACCTTTTTCACATCTTTCAATTAATTTATTTATACCCTCATAAACAAATGATTTCTCTTTATCTGCAAAATACGCCGAAACTGCCTCCTTGACTTCATCATCGGCAGTAAATTTTTTACCCCGCAGCTCGTTTTTCATTTTCGGAAACAGGTAATAATCACTCGGGGCCAGGTCTGGGCTGTAGGGTGGGTGATTCACAATTTCGAAGCCCACCTTATGCAGGGCAGCTAACGCAACGCGGCTCTTGTGGACAGGCGCGTTGTCGTGCAAAAGCAGCACACCTTTCGTCAATTTTCCCCGTCTTTTCTCTTTAATGGCTTCTTTTAGTCGCTCTAATATTGAAGCGTAATATTCTCCGGTTATAGAAACACCTTTGTCTTTATAATCAATCAACAATATTCCTTCTGAGTCCAAAATACCGTTGCCATGAGTTTCCCAGCTGATTGTGACACTTTAAATTTCTTGGGAGGTGCTGTGCCCTTTTTATGCCACTGCATGGAGCCTTGTTTGGACTCAGGTTCATATTGATGAACCCAAGTTTCGTCTCCAGTAACAATTCGACTCAATACACCATCCTTGTCTTCATTACAGAGGTCCAAAAATGCACGCGAATACGCGATTTTTTCCATATTTCACTTTTCACTCCTGATTATGTTACTTGGTTGACAATAGCTCAAAGAGTAACTGTCTAATAACAATGAATTTATACGTATTATACGTATTTATACTAATTATGAGTCGCTGCACAGGCCACGCCCCCAATGCGCCTAATCACCCCCCTACAAGCCGCTCATTCCGCGAATATAGAAACGCTCCCTCGTACCATTCTGAACAAGAACAGTTGTGACCAATTTTAGTTTATTTCTTCCTATTTGCTTCCTTAATTGTCTACAATTTTGACCGGATAATAAAAAATAATGGTCAGGAGATCTACGGGCTCATTCTTTGAAAACGACTCATCAAATATTTCAGAAATGAAAAGGAAATAAAAATTTCCACAAACTACTGGTCATCGACCCGTTTAGGATGATGATAATAATTAAACTGACAAAATATGAACAGCGCAAGTGGAAAATATGTGGAGACCTAAAGGAGGTTGGCTTATTTTCAGTGTTTTGGGAACAATCAGGTTAAACAGCACCATTAGCTACTTAGGGAGAGTGTGGTCTGCTCAGAATGAATTGATTCCTGTCCAAATAAATAAATAACTTCAGAACATATAATTTTGCCCCCATTACCTACTTTTAATTTAAGGTGGAAACAGTTGGAGTATGAATTATAGTTTTGACGTTTACACCTGTGCCCCAACGAGTATGACTTTTGCACTGTACAGTCGCACAATCAGCTGGGTGCAAAAATAGTAAAGACAAAAGAAGCTTTAGGATACAAAGTAACAATTAAAAAAGGATATTCACAATAACTGTTCAAAACGAGCACCGTTCTTTTCCATGCTGCAGTAAAGCTGGTTTTCAAATTCTTATCTCACTTTTTAAAAGTTCGCCGTGGAATATTTCTACACACGTTAAGAATTCATTTTAAATCTATTGGTTTGGTTGGGTCTTATAAACTACTGGCTTTAAATGATCCCAAAGGAAGGAGTGTGATCGTGGTGGCCACTCAATCGTTCCACGTCTACCGATCCAGTGTCTGAAGGAGCACCGTCCTGCTGGAAAAAGAAAGAATTGGTGTTCATCAAGGACTGGGTTACCTTCTTCATCAAGTTGAAGTACAAAAATGGAAGTCATGTACAAATAAACGTCACCAGTTAGTGTTCCTCTAAAGAAAATGGGCCCAACTATTGAATCACCTAGTATTCCTGTCCAAACATTTGCATCTTTTTGCGGGTTTTTTGGTATTATTCTCCTTTATACATAATATGAGGATGTTTATCGCTCTGGCATCGTACATTATGTTTGCTCACATGCCCATTTAAGAAAAAAGTGCATTCATCACTAAAACAAATGTTCTTTATTAAATTTGGATTTGGAATAATCATTTGAGATATAGTTTTGCAAAACTCTAGTGGGCGGTGGTAATCGCCCTCACTAATCCGTTTAAAATGCTATTAGTCATTTTAAACGGATTAAATTTGTGCATCTTTATGATTTTGTGTACAGACGAGTAATGAAGTACAGAAGATACTACAAGTTGACGCAAAGAGCTAGTTGGCTCGCCAGTTTGGCTACATCATTCTCTGTTTGCACTCCTTTTCTAGTTCACTACTGATCCAGTTGTTTCAAATTTTTGCACAAGTTCACGAATGAATTTATGATATATGCTTAGCTGGATATTTTTGACCATATATAAAAATTACTTCCACCCACTCTGCAATAGATTACATTTTTATGTAAGCCAGGTGAAGTTGAATGAAAGCAGCTAATGTGACAATTGTTAAACATAAGAGCTTCATGTACAATTGAATCAGTGAGTTCTAAAACCATACGTGTCCAAAAATGTCATTTTGAGAAAATCACAAAGATCGTTTTAACTTTTAACATAATTATTTCAGAACATTAGCTTACAAAAAAAAGTTGTCGATCTCATAATTTGGGATTTATTTGTTAAATGACTTTCTTAAAAAACAAAAGAGCTTATTAATTACAGCTACACAAACTACTGGACTTGGACGGTTTTCAAACTCAACTAAGTAAAATACAAAGGAAAGAGTGAAATTATTAAACAATTTATTTAATAATGCTACAGATTCATAAAAATTAATTGTTGGGATGATATCTAATCGATATTTTCTATATTGGTGGTTTTCCCGAGATGTCACGTGGTAGTAAAATTCGAAATATTTACTAGTGGCATATGGTATATTATAGCACTTTCATAGAGGAACTACCTGTACTTTGACACAGCAAAAGTTTCCCTTCTCGAAGTAGCTAGTAAGCAGGCCACTAGTTTTTGAAATCGAGAATATCATTATATCGGATTTAGGTAGACGGTTGTTGTTTTCTGACAGATATTGTCATCTCTTCGTATTCTTCTGGAAAGTATATTCGATGGTGTTTTTTGGCAACTCCTCTTACACAGCCAACATCTTTGTCGCGGGGCAAAAAGGAATGTCCTCTTACTGGGAGGTAGTGATATATTTTAGTAAATCGCTGGGTCGCCTGCAGTGCTGATAAAAATCGAATGATGGTTTGGTTGCGGTTGTGCCTCGCACATGCATTGGAACTGCAACGTCCAGCTTTATTTACAACTTAAAAGATTAAAATTAGGTACTTTTATATTTAAGAAAAAAGTGATCTTATTTGCATGGAGTTTTTGCTTGCCTGACTTTTCCGTTCGAAGAAACATATTCCTGACCATGCAAATGTGCTGTTTTTATTTTGTAATGGTCCCAACTATTCACATTTCGTTTTCTTTTCTTGCTATTATAATCACTAGATGATTTTTTATAATTAAATTAGTTGAAAAATGTAACAAATTAAGAATTGATCTACACAAGAAACGAATCCTGTATTTTTAAATAACCAATAAATTATTGATTGCTAGAAAGCAAGTACTGCTAACTGTCAATAGTTTGTGAATTGAGATGAAAAACCGTACAAGTCACGGACATATACGGTTCCTCCTCTCATTGCTTTATAATATTGTTCCTACCATTTTTTTACACAAAATGGCTCTCTTGCTCTAGCAGGTCAAATTTTGGACATGTACGGTTTTTGAACTCACCGATTAATGACGTCAAATTGACGTAATTATGCTACTTAATGAGGTTATAATGAGTAAAGACCTACACACTCGTGCATTCTGTTGTTTCTCATGAAATTGCGAGTAGAGACTTTTGAGATGGTATTGAAAGCCGCGTTGGTTGAGTTGTTGGATCTGAGAAAGAAGAAAAGCGAATGGAAGCTGTATTGTTCTTTCTCAATCGATATAAGGAAGAAGGTAACAACTGCTAGAATGCCATTGTTACTGGAAATGAAACATGGATTTAGCACAAGACCTCGAAATTACAAACTTTGCGAGCAAAAGAAGGTTGTGGTTGCAGTGTAACGGTAGGAACTACCTGTTATGGATGCTAGTTGCAAGTCAAACTTTGCTTTGATGCATCGAGATATTCCTTGGTGCAAGTTGTACCTCTACAGCTCTTATGTTCGTCAGATTCACTCTGTTTATTTGGCACTCTAACTCTGTTTAAGTGGGTGCTCGAATGGCATAGTTCCGCTGACACTACATACCCTTCTGAGGTCTATCAACCAATTAGAGAGGTTGACGTATGTGAGAGTCTCAAAAGAACAAGCTCAATGTGAGCAGCAGAATGCCAAAAAAGCATTCACACTGGAACTGTTCTTACTGTTTACAATTTGGTAGGTGATATTCTATAGAATGTTCTTTAATAAGTTGCCAAAGAATTAAATTTCATTCCTTCATTACTTTTACCTCCCTAACATTTACTTTCGTGGTATTTTAATGGGTTTAAAAATTCTGATATTTGCCTTACGTATTCTTTTTTTAGCTCAGTATGTCATTCTGACAATAAACATGTATCTGTGCCTACTTAGGTAATTCCTACATATATCCAGTTTAAGCTCCTCAAATAATGAAATAAATATTAATTTCTTTACACGTCATTCTTCTTAATGTAACATTTTCAAAGCATCTCGTACAGATAACTAAGATAAATGCAGCTAATCCAATACACACAGCTTTCCTTACTATCTTTCTAATTTATCGCGGGAACTTGTTTAAATACATCCTTGGGTAATAAAATTAATTGTCATTGAAGTCACCGGCATGTTTTCAATTACACCATCTTACCTCAGTTGAAAATTCATACAACTTTATATCGGTCAATATAAGCAACGTGTACGGGCATAATAGTTGTATATTTAACTTGTTGGAACGAATTGAAGGCATGAACAGATGTTTAACATCGTCGTTAATATGACGACCAACCGTTAGGGAAACGTAACCCGATATCCAGGAATTTATTGCTTTAAGAGTTTACACCTCGTTTTTCCGCGATATCAGTTCATAAAATCTCAATCATGGTTTATTACCATATAATGTCTTAATTCTTTCCGAAAAATTTTATGTTATGGTTGTTTACCTTATCCGTTTTATTTTCTTATTATGTTCTAATACATAACGCGAGAATTTTAACCATTTTGCAGAGTGTAACGAGATTTAACAACACTGCGCTGTTGGTAGTAATAATTCATATCCCCAATTAAACTACAAGAATTAAGAACTAAGCCCGTTTTATAGCTGTTAGGTTGTAAAACCGCAGACAAATACATACGTTACGACAGATTATTGATCAAATCTTCAACGTAACTAACTTCCTCCGTCTCCAGCAATATATATACGCCTCTAAATGCAGTTTACAGTTTAACAGCTTGATTGGTAGTATAGTTTCGTATGTTGTATACGGTTTTAGAACAATCGTAAACAAATCAACCGCAGTTTATAACGCAATCGACTGGTGTCTCGCGATCGTCCAATAAAGCGTTCATAACAATGAGAGTAATGTTAAGAGTTTTACTATCTTCGTAGCGATAAATTTTCAGTGGAAGTGTGTTAAGTTATAAATTAGGAAACGGTTTTTTTTTTACGTGGAATTAATGAACGTCAACATCATGTGCAACGAACACTTCGACAAAGTAAATAAATGTTGTGATGTTGACACCGCCAGAGGACTTGTTTTGCTATACACGCGAATGTATTATCAGGGATATTATAATGTGAACAAGTCGCATTTCGTTGATCCCCTTTTGGATATTGGAAAGAACCATTCCATTGCGATAATTGTATTCCAACAGAATTGTCTCCGCAGATTGTTGGACTTAGTGAATCCACTGGTAGGCCTCACTATAGCTTGATATATCTGTGAGCTATTTGGGGCATGTTTATGAGGGCAACCATGAAGGTCTCCTATAATTGGGCATGACATTCATGACGCTAGGAAAAATTCCCAATCTTGATTCCATTTCAAAATTCTCGAAAAGCTTCTCAATAATCGTAACTCCAATTTTGATACTTAGACCTAGAGGTGACACTGCTACCATTCTGAAGAATAAGACGGATTATCTATTTCCTCTAAACTATAGGCTCACTAGTTAAGCCATTTAGCGAAGCTCTTCTAACCAATTTTCAACTGTAGAGATTAACACTAAAGATGTCAAACTCTTATGGGAGGCTCAGTTCTCTTAATAATTTCAAGGATCAAATAATAATAACTGAGAGCCAACTACTTCCTGCAGTATTGGTGGACTTGCTTTGTCCTGGGTACCTTCTCCAACTTTGGTGCACCCTTTTTATGACAGGGTATAGTTGTGCTCTTAATAATTAAGTCCAAATTTTATACCCAATCAAGCTTCAACAAAATACTCTCTAGGAGACCTCAAAAAATCATCTGTTAATAATAATAATAATAATAATAATCCTTTATTGTCGTAAGTTCATACAAGAGAACATTGACATTGTCATAAAAATATATATTAAAAAAAAATTGTACAATCAATCACACTTGTAAAATCTCTTCTAACATGGTTCATGTTCACCAAACGTCATACCAAAATTGGTGATTATATCATACTGACTTTTTACAATAATAATAACAATAATAATAATAAAAAAAAAAAAAAAAAAAAATCCCCTGTTTTCAACCCATACAGGCTTTAACATTGTCAATTACACAAATACATAACATTACAAACACATTAAAAAAAAAATATATATATATATACATATACATACATATAAATATACATATACATAAATATACATACACACACACACACACCCATATGTGCTAGCTCCTACATTTTTCAAAGTATTCCTCAACAGAATAAAAACAGTTTTGCTTCAGGAATGCCTTAATGCCTGATCCGAACAGCTTCTCGTTTTGAAGATCCTTAAATTGTTGAGGCAAAGCGTTATAAAGTTTCAAACCTAATGTACGAGGACAGTTCTTACCTAAATTCAATGAAAACTTGGGTATATAGAACTTGTTATTGTTTCGAGTGTCATATGAATGAATGTCATGATTACGAGGAAAATCTTGTTTATTTTTATGTATGTAATTCAGAAGTTCGTAAATATAAATAGAGGGCATGGTTAAGATATTCCATTTTTGAAAGAGAGACTTACATGACTGACGCGGACTAAGCGCACCCATGCATCGTATAATACGTTTCTGAGCCAAAAATACGTTGTGACTAGCAGCCGATGAACCCCAAAACGCAATACCGTACGATAACCTACTCTGTACATTAGCAAAGTAAAACGATAACAAAGATCCAAAGTTAATGAAGCGTCGCAAATTACGCATTTGGTAACAAATTGAATTTAATTGGTTTACCATTTTCTGACAATGGGTATTCCAAGAAAGGGTTTCATCCATCGTCATACCCAAAAACGTCACTTCACCAACGCGATCTATTTCTTGATTATTGGAGTTAATATGCAAAGCAAACGGTGTCTTATTTTGAGCAGAATGGAAAACTAAAAACTTAGTCTTATCATTATTTAAATAAAGTTGATTATTGTTAAACCACACGTTCATGTTTTTCAAAAGAATATTTGATTGAATTTCCACGTCCGGCACACTAGAGCCAGATATTAGAGCGCTAGTATCATCAGCATACATAAATACGTTATAATTCCCAAGATAACGAGTAATGTCATCAACATAAAGCAAAAACAGCACGGGACCTAAAACACTGCCCTGAGGCACACCTCTCCGAACCGGCAAACTGGAAGACCTCACACTATTAATTGAATTATTGGATTTATTTTTGTAATTGATCTTTACAAATTGGACTCTGTTGCTTAAGTATGATTCAAACCAGCGCGCCGCAACACCGCGGATGCCATACCCCTGCAACTTTGCAAGTAAGTTATCGTGATCGACGCAGTCAAATGCTCGACTCAAGTCGCAAAAAATACCCACTGAAAATTTATTAATATCCAAATCTTCAATCACCCTATCATAAAAAGCATGAATGGCTGTAATCGTAGATCGGTTAACTCTATAACCATGTTGCTGATTAGCTAAAATACTGTGCTTGTCTATATAGGAAATTAACCTGTCCAACATAGCATATTCAAAGAGCTTAGAAAAACTCGACGAAATTGATAATGGACGATAGTTAGTCACATCCATTTTGGAACCCTTTTTGTACAAAGGTATAACAGAGACACTTTTGAGATTAGCTGGAAATTTACCTAATTTAAATGACAAATTAATAAGAAAGGTGATAGGTTTTATTAGAGATTGTTGAAGATAGCTTGTGTCTTCTAGTTAACAAAAATCGAACTTAGGGTACTAATCAACCAGAATACACTTTATTTATTCTGTAGAATGGTGCCTTTAGGTAATTGCACAGTTACAAATAATAGTAACTGTAGATTTAATTCAGATATCAACATTACTGGAACAATTACCTGAAGTTGTCTAGCATAAAAGTATGGTGTGGCTTCATTAGTGAAATAATTAATGTGAAGACAATATTAGTTCAGTTGGCAGACAATTTTCTAGCTGGCGGTGACTTCTGTTACTAACTAAAATGAAAATTTTACACGATCTACACAGATCGCTTTTGGAACCCTTTTTGTACAAAGGTATAACAGAGACACTTTTGAGATTAGCTGGAAATTTACCTAATTTAAATGACAAATTAATAAGAAAGGTGATAGGTTTTATTAGAGATTGTTGAAGATAGCTTGTGTCTTCTAGTTAACAAAAATCGAACTTAGGGTACTAATCAACCAGAATACACTTTATTTATTCTGTAGAATGGTGCCTTTAGGTAATTGCACAGTTACAAATAATAGTAACTGTAGATTTAATTCAGATATCAACATTACTGGAACAATTACCTGAAGTTGTCTAGCATAAAAGTATGGTGTGGCTTCATTAGTGAAATAATTAATGTGAAGACAATATTAGTTCAGTTGGCAGACAATTTTCTAGCTGGCGGTGACTTCTGTTACTAACTAAAATGAAAATTTTACACGATCTACACAGATCGCTTCAATCATGAGATCTAAAACCACTCATTTGGTATGAAGGTGTCCACATATTTCAAAAAGCTGTTGCAAATGCTATAAATTGCCATTCAGTATCCCTTGATTTCCTCTCCCTGTTAAGCTACAGCTTAGTAAAGTATCTCTAAATATACAGCAGCCTCCCCAATAGCCTACTGCAGGGTTAGTCAAACTTCTAAAAGCATCAAGCCAGCTCATGCCCAACTACTGCCAACCATTTTGAGAATTTTTTTAGGTCAAAAAATACATATATTAATAGAATTTTTTTTAGTAAATTTGCCTTCTTTTTCTAATATTTTGCTCTAAGTAATAAGGTCGGAAGCTGTGACTAATATGTTGCATGTAGTTTTAGCTTCTCTTTATTGATGCTATATAAACTTAGGCTCAACACAATATGTTGCTTTGATTTGATTTAAAAATAGCTTATCTAGTTTAAACTGGGGTATGAGTATGTTTAGACTCAGCTTTGAGTTAGTTTAAAAAATTGTTACCCTGATTTTGATCTGGTCTAAATCAAATAGATTGTCTTTAAACCATGTCAAAACCAGATAGAGGGTGGAGTGTTTTCTGGTTACTCCATCCAACAAAGCGTGTTTTCTTAGTCTTCATGCTAAGTCTTATGAGACTTTAAAGCAGAATTCCTCTTTTCCCCCTGCTCACGTTACAGTAATCTCAGTATCTTTATTATTCCGAGGACCGCGATTAGAATCTGGAAAATGGTCGTACTGGGCACTCCAATTATTGTTACAAGATGTTTCTTCTTTAAATGTGCATCTTCCAGTACCAAAATTTAATTTTTTCTCTCAAAACTTCTCTTAACTTCGACCAAGCTTTCCATAATCTCCTTACGTCAAAGTTCAGGACGCTTATTTCTAACAAAGATGCTAGCTCAATTAGCTTTTGGAGAATTTAAAAAATACTTCTAACCTTCATCAAACATTTACTTTTGTAATGTCCACGACTATACATTTATACATCTTCGAAACAGTGTTGGTGCCGTCCGACACTATGTTAATAAGCAAAAGTAAAAGTTCTTAATTACCGGAGATGGATCGTGAGGAGAAAGATTGTGGCGCCAGCGCTACGATGTTTGCTGAGTTATTATGAAAAACCGCATCTATTATTTACCCGAGGCATCATATACGTGGATATATTGCAACGCCTTCACGTTGTTGTCTGGTGTTTGATGTTTGATGTAGGTTTTACGTAAGAAAATCATATTTAGCAGAACACGAGAAAGATTAGAGCGAAATGATTGCCTCGAGCTGCAAGTTATAACTTATATAATTTTCCACAAACAAAGAGCATTCGAATTTATTTCTATTTTCGTGATTAATCAAATTACCTAATCTTAAATTATATTAACCCGAGAGATAGCAAAGCGTTAATTTAAATGTGTTACCTCCTTCTTTGTCTTCGGTAACCGTGCTTTTTTTTCGTTTATCGTTTTTTGTTTGTTGTCATGGGCGGCGACCACGATCTTCCTTAATATACGGGTAAATACGATTGAAAGAACAACAAGGTACCAACTTCACGTCGCTGGACCACCTTCGAAGTAATTTTCGGGAGTAATAAAAAAGGTGTTTTAATGAGTTTAAATAATTAAAATTACTAAGACCATATTAGATAGGAAGAGTTTAAATTTAAATTCGTGTTAACTAGAAAGAAATGGCTTCTTCTAATTATAGTAACAAGTGCTAAAGGTTTATAAATAAATTCTGTACTGTGTTGGTTTACGAATAAGGTTGAGAAATTTACCGGTGTTATTGAAGACACCGACGTCATTCGTGCGATGTTCATTGGACATACGATCTTGTTGTAATAGGTAATTTTGAAGAATAATGTTGTGGTGATAGAAGATATTGGCATTTAGTTCTTGTTTGAAGTTAGTCTTATGAAATTTCTATGTATTGAGATTAATATTATTATAGGATTACGCAAACAACAGTATGGAACACTAAATTAACATTCTAGTATGTATAGCTTTTTCTAAAACTCCACCTGGAGCTTCCTTCTACCACTTGGTTTTATATTTACCAAAAAAATACTTAGCTCCAGAACCAGTAAGACAATCCAAAGACATAATTGTTATACTGAATAAGAGTTCTCTTGTTTGGTAGTAGTTTAATGCTTTTTAATTGGTGTTTGGGGAGCATTAATCTCTAACTCGGATTCTTCACTAACAATTAACGTTGGCATGTCTTCATATAGCATCTGCAGGTCTAAATTTATGGCTTCAAATAGAAGACTGCTGAAGACAATCCTGGCCTTCTATACCTCCATCTCGACTCCAAGGGTGCTAGAGCTTAAAATGGTCACGTCTGAGAGGTAAAAACTTTATTTGATTGATATATCAATAATGCTACTGATGTTGGAAGTGAGGCAAACATTTTGGCAAAATTATCCTGGATCTTGGAGCCTATTGCCCTGTGTCCGCTTTCATATTTGTTTACATTCTTTTGATTCTGGACTTCTTCTTATCCTTCTTCTCTCACATCCATATGGCTCTAGGGCGTGTTCTTGTTTTTCCAGGTTCTTTTTTTTGTAGACGTGCTTGACTCATCTATTCCAGACATACGTTTGTGTTTTTCACTCATATCTGGCTATCCTTTGCTCTTCATTGTTGTTGCTAGATTACCAGCATAGCCAACAACTTGACATGAACTAAATGCCTGGTTATCTTTTTATTCAACAACTCTTATAACCAGATTCTGTCAAGCCAAGTTTAGAACATTTTCAACGTCAATTGTTATTAAGCTGTCCCAATTATCCTCTATATTTTTACGCAACTACTGTCACGATTTCTATTACGTAAATTGCGATTATGATTTTCGCAACTATCACCTAACCTCAGCTTCAAATTCATAGATGCAAATGATTCAGAGTCGGCCTTAATTCGGAGACTCGTGGGAACCATTTTTCTCATCGAGTAGGTACATCCCTAATAAAAATTTCCAAAAATGTGCTTAGTGAATTAATTAGGAGTTTAATGGTTGTGATTGTAGTGAATGTCTGAGTGAACCACGGGAGGCTCTATATCTTTCAATTTAGCTGAAGTTATCCACAACTTTCTAGTCACACATTTCTATGTAGACTAATATCTGTCAAGTGTCATATTAAATTTTTAAGAAACGTAGTGCATTTCGTGCATAATTTTGTATCATTGGTGAAGTAATTGCATCATTTCATTGGGCAGCTGGTCAGACATGAGAAGAGAAGCAAAAACAAGCTATGGACGGTTTCTTTGGCGAAAACTCATCAGCGGGAGGATGTGCCGAAATTCTGATGATTGATTAGGATACACAGTTCCATTGCTAATATTACTGTGCTAGTCAATTCATCTGGTAGCTCACCAGAGCGAAAAAAAACCAAAACAATCTGTGGATGAAGGTTGCTTAGCCATAACTCGATAGCCGAAAGATGTGCCAAAATGTTGATGGCTGAGTAGGGTTTCTTTAAACAATTTGTTTGTCATTTCATAGGTTTGCTAAACTTATTTTTGTTTTTATAGTATTTATTTCGAATAAACTCGCTGTCCTCTTTCTACGCTTTTGTCTTTCTGGCAATTGATCACGTTAACTGCTTTGTATATTTTTTCCGTTTGAAGCTAGGTCGCCTGTTCGTCAATAGGCCAATTTGGTTTCTGTTTGCATAATCAGTTTAGTATTAACTGTTCCTTCCGATTGACCAACCTTCCTTGTTTTGTTTGTAAGACACTGGATTTTGTAATTTTGTGGCTAACTTTGTTGTAGTCATGTCAGTAGTCATACTTTGCTCCATATTAGCCCGAATTTTAATTCGATGACATTCACACCTGAAATATTATAAACTGCTGATTGGAATGCTAGAATGGGTTGTGATAATTCCAAAGCCACAACGCTTACTGGATAAATCTAGCTAATTAATGGATAATAATCTAACGCAATCTACAATTTAGGAATAGCAGAACCTATATAATATTTTCAAGCGTCTCTTAAGGTGGAGATCAAATTTTTAATAAACTCTTTTGCTAGATTGTAATGGTTGAGCTACACCAATCACTGCATACAAGTTTTATGAAAATGATCATCTTCAGAACAGTGATCGTCTAGTCCAAACTTGACTGAAATTACCTTTAAAAAACTTTGACCTGATATTTTGAAGACCCGACTGTTAGTTTTGCAGTCAATGTTGTATTATTTTCATGAGAAATAGTTGTCTATTTGTCACGTTTATATTGACCACTCTGATCACACTATCTACGAGGTACGGCAATCAAATTCCCAGAATTTAGTTGTGATGTACGAACCGGCAACACTGCATGCCTGGCGCGCATGCTCATGGTTAGAGTGATCTTTTCTCTCAGTCGCAGAGAAGAATTCATGGTAATCGGATGTGTGGTTCGTTTTTTACAGCTGTTCTCCGGATTTAAGTTTTTCAACTCGGTCGCAGAAATGACTGACTTAGGTTTTAAGCAACGTGCTGTGATCCAATTTTTGGTCATAACTGGTGAAAAACCTGCAGAAATTTTACGAAAATTACGGCAGGTGTATGGAGATGAGTGTCTGTCACAAGCACGGGTGTTTGAATGGGCAAAACGGTTCAAAAATAGTCGTGAATCGTTGGATGACGACCCGCGGTCAGGAGCGCCAATTCGCAAACACACAAACGCAAATGTCGATGCAGATGAATCATGGATATTCTAATATGATCCTGACACTCGTAGAAAAGCGCCTATAGTGGGTGGAAGAGGGTGGAGAACGCCTAACGAAAGCAAGGATGTCAAAATCACGGCTAAAGGAAATGCTGATCATTTTCTTCAATATTTATGGGATTATTCACCGAGAATACGTCCTTGAGGGCCACACAGTGACTGGAAAGTTCTATGTTGAAGTCTTGCAGCAGCTGCGACAGCGTGTTGTCCGTAAACGGCCCGAACTGGTCGCAAATTAACGGCTGGCTCTTGCACCACGATAATGCGCCGAGTCATTGCTTCTTGATTGTGAGTGAATATTTTGCGAAAAAACATAATCCAACGTTACCGCAGCCTCGCTACAGCCCCGATCGGGCGCCCTGTGACTTCTTCTTATTCCCTAAAATGAAGTGTCACCTCAAAAGAACCCACCAGGGCAGCGTAGAGGCCCTCAAGCAAGCTACGACCGTCGTCTTGAAAGGCCTAACTTCAGAAGACTATCAAGGCTGCTTCCAATCATGGGAGAAACGTTGTTCTGAGTTAGGAATGGACTGTTGTGAAGGTCGTTAATAAAGTTTGGTTGCTAACTTGAGTTGTCTGTGTTTTATCTTACAATTCTGGGAATTTAATTGCCATACCTCGTATTTCCACTGTTTTGTGCTGATCAACTTCAATAAATCAGAAATAATAACTTAGCTAGAAGCCTTCATATAACTCTCAGATAATCAATACGATGCATTTTTTCAAGACTTTTTTCATGAGCTACTGCAAGACAGACTCGTATAATCTTATCATATGTTAAGCTTAGTGTGGTCTACGTATTCATTCTGTATCGGATCTTCTTTCCAACAATAGAAGATGATGGCCACATGATCTGGCCGACATTGCAAACCAGATCAAAGAATCCTCAGTAATCTTTTGAATCTATTCAAAATTCAGCGAGCATGCGGAAGGTATCAGTTCTAGTTCTCTTTTTGTTAAGATCCTTGTTTCTTGGAAATAACTTCTTACCTGTTAAATATCTAAGATATCGTGTTTTCCTCATATATCTTGTTTTTAGAAATATATTTTGGTGCGTCGTTATTTTTGGCAAGATGTATTGTTTTTTCTCCAACATCTAATATATTTAGAAAAAAAGGCTTCTAACAAACTTATATAGAAGCATGTAAAATTGCTTCTCATATTATTGATGTGCTTTTTTGATACAGGAACGCATTTTATATTTTTACAAATAAAATCTTGCCTATTGACCAGTAGGAATTAAGATTGTTGTTTCATCTTTTTGTTGTTTGGCGCTTTATCAGTAGATTGATGACACAAGTATCGAGAAACCAAAGGATCTTCAGTAACCTTGTGATTGGTCGTTGCGCTCTTAGATACCATCTAAAGAGAATGAACCTATTCAACATTATGTATTGCATAAAATCTATTGAGTAAAGAAGATCTAAAATAAAATTAAATAAAGTGTTTCTAAAAGCTCTCTGCTAGCTCCAAAGTTGTTTGGCTCCAATTAGATATTCAGCTCTTATATCAATACGCTATAATTAGATAATTATCTCCAATACATTACTATGTTGTTCAACGAATATATATGTATATTATTAGCGAGAATATCATAAGATCCAATGTTGTTGCAATTAATGAGCTAGTTTCATTTTACCAATAATAATAATAAGGTATCTAAATCCAACATGACATTGGTAATAACATATTGCAACAGTGGCAAGTGATTACAGATATGGTGTTATATATTTTATTAATTGACTATACTCGCCATATAGAGAAAATTTATATAAAATATAAACCCGTGATTAACCTAAATCTCCACAACATCAAGCACCTCCTTTAAAAACGCTAATCAACTCCGGTAGGCATGAAATTATCCAACCACCTTCAGAAAAACATCTATTGTGCGCGTAATTGCGCCGTATAATCAATGTTTGCACTCCGAAAAACCACTTATTTCATAGCCCAAGAATATAATTTATCTAATTTAAGTCCATATTAAATTTTCTCGATAATTTTATATACCATAATGAATGTATTGGCTTACATAATATCTATATTGGAGATGTGTACGTTTATCTGTAGGTGTGATGCTTTGATTTATGCGAAAGCGAGATGTTAAAAATGTTCTAGTTCCCTTTTAACATATGTAACGAATTGATTTGAAACGTGATTAATCATCGCTCATTTAAAAAGGTCGGCTCATTTTAGAACGAGACTCGATGTGTCGCTAAATTACTTATTAAAGTTGAAATCTCTGTAGTACCACGAGAAAAATTTACTCTAGCTTCGCATATTCAATTAGTTTTAGTTTTGTCGGTATCCATTAGATGACGTTTAAGATGTGTTAAAATAATTATAGCTTGCAATATATTTTTTTCTGCTGTAGCTCTGATTATTAAAAACAATAACCCACGGGCTTTGCTGTGTCGTGAGAATTTTGATTAAATACAGGTTGTAACCGCATTCCCATACTAATTTGAAAATTGATGTCTAAACGGTATACACTTTGCGCTGATTCTGTTTTACGAACGGTGATTATATCTATGTAGATAGTGTGCAGCTTCCGCTGAACCCAAAGCTGCATACATGTCTACCACGTTGAGCGTATTTCTGCATTCCGTTAGGGTACACTTATTAAAAAAAATGTAATTCCATTATCGTCATCTAAGAAGCAAAAACTCTTTATATTCTCTTTTTGCATAAATTTAACATTTTTTTCACTTTTACGGTCTGCGATTCGTTTTTTTTTTTGTGTGCAAGAAAAACTTTGTTGTAGTCATGCCAGTAATCAAAATCTGCATCATGTTAGCCCGAATTTTAATTCGGTGACTTTCATACCTGAAATATTATAACCTGCTAACTGGCATGGCAGAATGAGTGGTGATAATTCACAACGTTTACTGGATAAATCTAGCTAACTAATGGATAACAATAAAAATACCAGTGTGAGTATGGTATCTTCAAGCGTTTCTCAAGGTGGACATCAAATTTTTTAGAAACTGTTTTGCTGGTTAGACTTGACTTTTCCAAAACTATCCGACAGTTAGTTTTGGCTTCAATTTCGTATTACTTTCAACAGAAATAATTGTCTGTTTGTCACATTTATATTGCCCCCTTTGATCATACTATCTATTTCCACTGTCTATCTGGTCAACTTCATTTGTTTACCCTCATAACCGTTAGCGTTAATAACTCTAAGATTAAAATAAAGCCTCGAAGCCTTCACATAGCTCTCAGCTAATCAATACGATGCATTTTTTAAGACTTTTTTTCATGTGCTACTGCAAGACAGGACCCTGTATAATCCTATAGTATGCTCTGTATAGTGTGGTCCAGATAGTCATTTTGTGTCGGCTCTTCATCCCAAGTAGAATAGGATGATTTCTTCATTAAATTCTTACAGAGTTATTGGGCGATGGTCGTACACTTGAGCTTTTTAGAGTCTCTAAAGGACAAATCATACGGTAATGAACCGAGTGACTTTGAAGCAAGGAAAGAAGATGCTCTCCCAACATTTTTAGAGCAAGTTGTGAAGTGTGAGCTGTGGCTCCGTCTTGGAGGAATCAGATTTCTGTCTCTTGATGGGCCCCCAAAAAAATGGTTTGCTTTCGATAGGATGAAGGTCACTATCACGTGATAGTAGCAATTTGAAGTTCGCATTTCCTATAGGTCATCGTCCTCGAAAGAATACAGACCACGCACATTAAATTAAGCAAAGACGCATTAAACCGTCACACTAGGGGTGTCAACTGGTTGTTGGTGAAGTTCTTGAAAGTTTTCTTCTGCCCAATAGCGGAAATTTTGTTTATTAACAGCACCTGACCAATAGAAATAGGACGCATCAAAAGAAAGCAAACCAGTACCACCACACACGCGAGCAACTCTATGAGTTGCCAAATCTCTATCATTTAGTTCTTGCCTAACCACGATTTTGTGGAATCTCTGTGCAGCATTCGTCTTAAACTCAACCAGCTGGATGTTTAAGTATTGAACGTTCTGGTAAATTCACTTCCTCACTTCGGCAAACTTTTGTGCCTAGTAATCACCACAACTCACATAGCGGCCTTTCCAAGCGTGAAAGGTCTTTTTGCCATGTTGGTTTCAATATCAGCCGAAAACAAAACGTCAAAGTGCGGCATTGAAGATATCAGAGGAGCCAACCGGAGGGGAAAAAATTACTCTTTCAGACGAGCAAAATCAAGACAATGCTGACCGTTTTCTTCAATTCAAAGGAAATTATTCACACTGGCTATTTCCCAAACTGAAATAAGTGATCAAAGAAAATCGTTTCGATAAATTTATTAAACACTGCGCTGTATTGACTGTGGAGGAGACTATTTTTTTGTGTATAATTTACTGTCTTTCAGTTTTACTACAGTGAAACATAACATGATCTATACACGATCAAATTGATGACCAATTAGGAATCAATCTTTCAACGACTAATCCGTTTTTTTTTTGTTAACCGTTGATTTATTTACAGAATCACATACCAGCCATTTTATTCTCATCGAATAACCGGCAAGAATTATTAGTAGGAGAGTTAATTACAGAGATTTTTATTAATAAATTGAGTTATTAATTACTACTGGCTATCATAACTTCCCGTATCGAAAGCTTACGCATACATACATACATATATGTTGCACACAGGAGGCCACATAATGTACCATTTTTTTTTTATTTCGTACACCAGTCATCACGTCGAACGCTACTAATAATGCTTTCTCTATTTGGTCTCCTGATTGATCTGAGAATGAAAACCCGAGGCGATGGAGGTTTTCTTCTTGAAATTTCTCACGTCCTTGTTTCTGTACGTCCGATCCGCACTGGTCTGTGCACTGACGTGCCCTTATAAATACACGATGTGAGTTACTTTATTCCATGTGTAGAAGTGCAAAAACTGGAACGTTACCGCATATGAGTGAAATAGGTTTTAGTGCTTTCCGTAAATTTCAGGTTCGTTATATAAAAAAAAAAGAAACAGCACATCTTCCTTCTAAATAAATCTTGATGTGTGTGCGCAATCTTTATTAAAATTCTTCGCAGCTTTCGCATTTGTTCACAGATCTTAACATGAATATTAATTGGAATATATCGGTTCTTTGAAGTAGTAACATGTTTACGTAACATGACAGGTGTCTGCACAAAATCAGCGTAGAAGTTGTTTTAACTTTCATTTACCTTTTATCTGGCAGGGAATTTTATCCATATGCAGGAAGTTTTCGGATTTAGAGTAAACTTTCTTGGGTGAAATTAGAAAAAAAACATGAAATTCATATTTTTTATAACAGTTTTAATTCCTTGATAACAGTTAAGATCTGGATTTCTGGGCAATATAGAGGAGAACAGGATCACTAGACAGGTAGGAGCCTGCTACTTGGAGTCCTTTCTCGCTAGAATATATTATAAAAAAAATTTCGGAACAATGAAGAGCAATTTACTGACAATCTCTCGGCTGTGATTTGACTATGCAGATTGACCACCCTGCCACCTGCAACGAGGTAAGTCCAAGAATGGTTTCTATTGCCATACAAACGCAGAAAAGGTAGTCGCTCTTCTCTGCAGATTCTGATCTGCAATTGAATCCGAGAAAGCGGCTTTTGTGGTATCAGCTAGAATTGTGACCATCAGCACATCCGCACCAATTTCGGAACTTCTAATTTCTCCAAAGCTGCGATAGGAAGAGAAACATAAACAGTGCAGTTGCAAAATTGCAACACAGACATACACACATCATAGAAACAGGAAATTGAAGAGAAACTTCAAGGCAAAGGTAAGGGAAAATTAATATATTAAAGAAAAGGTCTTATCAGGTCTCTTCAGATGATTTCAAAACTGATGACGAATAAAAAGAAACAAAGGAAGAATATGAAGAAACACATTCATTTGTAGAAACTAAGCATGTGTCTTTCAAAACTTTCAGAAGACAATTATAGAAAGATATAGATAGCTAGAAATATTGCTGCCAAAGTGTAAGAGGAGATCCTTCTGAACCTTTTGAACCTTCAATTATAGATATTCGCTTATTGATTAGGTAATTTTTGAGAGTGCGGGGGGTGGTAATAAAAAATAGATTATAAAATTAGTTTTATTATCGTCTTGACAATGACAGCATTGCTGTCGAAAGACGTCGGTGCTTAGTTTTTGGTGTTTATAGTGGGTTAAAGTGTGTAGTGTATACATTGTAGGACACCTAGTGATCATTGAACATAACACATCATGGTCTTCATTTCTTTGAGTGGGCTGAATCTTGTATCCAACAGTGTGCTGAGGTATTTTAACCAATGATTCCTCTTAATGGTTGTTCTTGTCAGAATTTGCGGGAATTCTTCAGATGGCTATCATTATCTCTAACTTCAGCTCGAGGTTAAATATCCAGTTTGCGAAGTAGGATTCGTGGAAGATGTGGTGCTCTGATTTCTACAGAGCTATTTCTGGGTGGTGAGAACAGCAAAATATGCGGATATCATCAACTCAGTTTAGAATTTTGGTGCTTGATCGGGTAGGTAGCTTGTAGAAAATGTTATACAAGACACTCAGTCGAACCCCTACAGCTTAGTTTGCCTTTACTGAGAAGGACTTGTCCTTGGAGACAGTTATCCAGAAGGTTGATGATTGCCTTGAGCGTAGCGGAGTTTCTGCATCTAAAATGAAGATGCCATAATGATAGCTCTGAAGCCAAGCTGTTAATGATAACGAGCTTAATCCATAACTTCCATTTACGCTGGACCATTCCTAATGTTGTTGAGGGATACTTCCTGGGAATCCATTCAAGTCAAGTAACGGTGAGATGCCGTCTGTGGTACGCAGTGCGTTTTGCCCATCACCTGTCACATGTTGGAAGGAGAAGGGAGGAAAAGGAGGGACTGAAAATGGAGAGTTACCTTGAATCTCGATAGATCTGAGCTCCGAGTCACGCAATGATTAAGAAATATTAAAGCTTTCACAGAAGTCTGACTTAAATGCCTATTATCTAGCCAAAAGCCATATTACGTTATCTATAGGTCCAATTCGATAGAAGGTTAACGTTTGCACAAAGCAATGCCACAAATTTCATTTCAATTCATTGCTGGATTTGGATAATCTCTATTACGTCATGTGGATTATTCACGCACAATCCGTTTACCAAAAATGTTATAAAGAGATCTGATAGGAAAAGAGAAGATTACTATAGATTAGTTTTAAAAGGAACTCTAACTACAATTCCGACGATAACTAATTAACCTAGTACCTGCTTCAGATGTAGCATGCTGGGTCAAGCTGGGTTTCAAAAGATGGTGGAGAATCAAGTGAAAAAAAGTTTAGAAGTGACGAAAGGGTTCTGACATAAGTCTTGTTTATGAAAGGCGTTAGGAAGACATAGTTAAGTCAACGAATAAATTTGCAGAGAGTTGTTTAAAATGAGAAAAAACCAGGATGGATGTTGTGTACAATTGCAAAGGCTTCATATGCTGTACTACTTCTTCTGACTGTTTTTTTAATGTGTGGTGGGTTGCAGTGACTCCGTAAGCTGTCTTTCCGCTAAACCAGCAAATAGACGTTTATCAGTAGTTCATGCAACCGTATTGGGCTATTTGGAGCAAAACACCAACAGTATAATATATTATTGTACTACAGTACGACTATTGATAGAAGATTATCTGACAGCAATCATAAGAAAAAGAGTTTGTCTTAGCCTACTATTTTAAAATTGAGGTTTTCTAGAGTCGATGACATAGTTTTTTATTTTGACTTGCTTCAATAAAACTAAGACCTCTAAACTGTGTTTTTTTTTGTTTTATATAGGTACAAGTAAACTGTTGTATGTTAAATAAATCCCAGAAATAGCTATACTGCCGACCACCATCTACGTTAACTAGAAGAACATACATACATACATGTACGCATTATAATCACGATATTCAAAGTATCATCATCTCTAGAGGGCGCTGCTATCAATGAAGAAAGCGACGACGACAAAGAACAAAAGCCGAGACACGTAAGAAATGATCACGTACTGGACGTCCGCGCGGTACTAAATTAAACAGCGGACATAAGTGATAGTAAAATGTGAGCTAAAACAATTGAAACGGTCTCGAGCCCGGAGATATCGTAAAGTGAAGGTCTTATTTACGAGAGTGATGTTGGGCCCGCATTCCGGCCGTGTGGCGCGATCCAGATAAACGTGGATTGATAAATTAAAAGGTGCTATAACACAAATTTAATGGAGTATCGTGTGGGTGAACCCATACGGATTGTATTGTTAATCTACAGGGTCTACAGAAAGTTTAACCACCATCTATACTATTTTGAAACTTAATGTATTCTGTGAGACTTAACGGATGCAACGAATTGGAACTAATATAGAATGTAGTGATAAAAGAACTGCCAAAGGATATTTTATAAATTTATCTATAGTGAAAATAGTAATAAGTACACGACAACTTTTTAAAGTATGTGTAGTTAATAATTACTTACCTTACAGAATCATCTTGTCAGAGAGAGGCAACATAAAACGTAGATAATACCTATTAACACTGTTGAAACGTACCCACGCTTAATTTATTTTTTATCAGTGTTACAGTCAAGTTTGTCCGTTGAGTGTAAATATTGATTTCGTCGAAGGGCGTTTTCATACGAAGAAATTACTTAATATTTCCTGGGTGCTGATACATATAAGCTGATAAAAGTATTATTAAGATTCCAGCTTCTATTGTTACAAGTCATTGACCCCAGAATGGCAATTTAATTCTAATGGATTATCAACGTAAATGGAAGTTGTGGACCAACCTCGTTATCATTAAAAGCTTGGCTTCAGTGCTATCATCATGCCATCTTCGTTTTAGATGCGGAAACAATTAAGAGCAGTACACCGCTACGACAATAATCGATCTCGATGGACAAATCTTGGTTAGCAAAGGTAAATTACGCTGTACGGCTCTGGTTGAGGGTCTCGAATAACATTTTCCACAACCTACCTACTCAACCAACTACCAATATGATATCCACACATTATGCTGTTTCCACCACTCAGCAATAGCTCTGCAGCAATTGAAGCACCACATCCTCTATGTCGAATCCTCCTTCGTAAACTGGAGAATAATATTGAACCTCGAGCTGAAGTTAGAGATGATGGTAGCCATCTAAAGAATTCGGGCAAATTTTGACAAGACTAACGGCAAGAACAATAATTAAGAAGAATCATAGGTTAAAATACCTCAGCATATTGTTGGAGACAAGATTCAGCCCCCTCAAAGAAATGAAGGCCAAGACCCATGACTCACAATGCGCACAAAATAATATGTGTGAGATTATAACAGCTACATCTCGATTTTGCTCCAATAAAACTGGTCGTGACTTAGAAAAGAGTAAGAACGAACTGGACAATTATTTATGAATTGATCTAGTAAATAACAGAACAATGAGATGTATTCCATGCCAGAACATCTAATTTATTCAGCCTTCAACTATAGATATTCGCTTCGAGGAGGGTGGTATCTTCGTATCTCATAGGAATCTCCTCTTACACTTTGGCACTAATATTTCTAGCTATCTATCTTTTTATAACTGTCCTCTGAAACTTTTAAAAGACATATGCTTACTTTCTTCATGCCCTTCGGTTGTTTCCTTTTATTAATCATCAGTTTTGAAATGTTCTGAAGAATGATCGTTTCATTCCAGTTTCTTCTTTATTGTAGGACCTTTTCTTTAATATCTTAATTTTTCCTTACCTTTGCTTCAAAGTTTCTCTTCGATTTCCTGTTTCTATTGCCATTTTACAACTGCACACGTTACTGTTTATGAATCGCTAGCTTTAGGGAATGGTCTCATTTATTCTACACTTACAAATGTCCTTGCTCTATCTGCCGTAGACGTTTTGGGCCCCATATACTGGGGCTATTCATTTTTCTTATTTTGAAAATTTCGACCTTGATTTGTATTGGAAGCATGAAGGCCCTCCTATCTAAGAATATTTCTGTTATATAGGTACATTCCTCAAACTTCTCATTTTTAAGAACTTTTTTCGACCTATTCTAAACCAGAGATTGCCGTGGGAAAGCCACGTCCAGCACCTCGGCATTACTCTGGACACGAGGCTAACACTGTTGCCATAGTTTCTGCGTATTCGTGGAGCTCTGGCTCCACTCTTGTGTTGGAGAAGCTTTTTTAGTTTGAGGATCAAGCTTCTCATTTTTAAGACCTTCCTCCAACCTATTCTACCTACGGTGCCCTGACCAGGTCCAGCGCCAGCATTTCTCAAGTGAAAAGACTCAATGTACTTCAGAACCGAATGATGCGAATCATAGTCGCAGCACCCTGGTTCATGACTAACTCTCAGCTGGGCAGAGAGTTGAAAATACCGTCTCTGACCAAGTATGCGCTGTCGCTGGCCAGGGGAACTCTTCACAGGGCCTCAAGATCGGAGAAGCCGCTGATCCAGCACTTGGGGGAGTTGGACCTTGATTGGCCGGTTTCGATTTACAGTCCTTTCTTATTTTGTGTTTACATTCCGAATTTATTCTCGTGTTTCCTACATTGCTAACATCATTACCATGCTAATGACAAAACTCTGGCAATTATGTTTCGATTCTATTGTAGGACTCACTGACATTTGCTAACTTTGTTCCCCTCCTTTTTTGTCTGGTTCTTGCTTTGCTTACATGCTCTTTTTGTTGTGGCTTTTGTTTGATTATGTACACAGTTAAATACAGGAATTCGCTTATTGATATTCTGCTGTAATATTACTCACCCACTCCCACTCACTCTCCAAAGTTACATCAGCTTTAATGAAGAAACAAATAATTCCACTTGAATAACCTTAGGTTGGTTTGAGATTATAAAATCAAAACAAGACGACTACAAAATCGAAAAGGGCGAGAATTTTGAGTGTGTCTATTTTCTGTTGTAATCTAAACCGTCTTCACTGGCCTCTACATAATAACCGCAGAAGAATATATTAGGGAAAGGTAAAACCAGCACGATCTACCAACAGAAATTGCGAAATAGCCGAGAAAGAATCAGAACATCGTTTCGTGCGAGCCACTAACGATTTTAATTTTATAATCCTTTAATAGGACAACATTAATTAAATATAAATTAAAAGCAAGTCTTGTAATAGCCGTACGCCGATCTCTATAAATTTCAGTGACATTTACGTAAGCATCTTCACGACGATTCTGAAGAAAAAAAAACATGCCTCATCTAGTCCATCCACCTCGTCTATTAAATGAACGCGGTTTTAAAATGAAATATACCGTAATAAACGCGACATGATTTAGTAATAGTGTTTTTTCTCTGTCGTTAATTTATATTAAAGAATATCGTGGAGGTAGATATGAACAACAAAAAAATCTTAGATACTTTCACTTAAATAAGGTGGATTTGATATATTGTTTAAGTGTGACAAATTTATCTATCCTCAAGTTAGAAAAATAACAACTCACAATAGGTAGGTATGTACATTCGCAATTTACATTTTTTGCTATTTATAGTCTAAACTCAAGTTACACTTCCCGCATCATTATTGCCTCTTACCGGTTTTTACAAGCTAAAGTTCTGTGAAAATATGCGCTAACCGCGGCACGCGTTCTCATCTACTGTTTGACCGCACTTTAGTTCCACGAAATGACCACCGACCATTCAGCGGCAGCACTTTACAGGGATGCCACTCTTCTCGTATCATACCAGTTAACTCGACCGTCAACAAATATTTCAAATATTATTGTGATCATTTAAAATACTCTAAATGGCAATATAGCATAACGTTCAAATAAACAAGTATGCTCGTATATTTTACAAATATAGTCGATATTTCAAGTAGATCGCCGCCGATTACGGCTGTTGCTTTTTCTACTTTGTTTTTTGTCGGGATTTGCACGGGGTTCTCTGATATTTACGTTAAGAAATTACGTTGGGCGCCAAGTCTTGAAATATTTCCTCCAGTTTTAGAACGTTATCCGCTTATTTAAATTGATAATGTTGTAGTGGAAATATGAAGCAAAATACTTGAGCTGGTTTCATATTTTTTCAAATTAAACCAAGTTTGTTGTTACTCCTAGATTTTTCATTCTACAGATATTTAAATGATCAAGTACACATTACCCTTCCGAGCAGAACAAGACAAAAGAGAAGATATTTGTCTGCATTTTTGTAGGCAGGCACAATTTTAGTAATGGGTGCATTCAGCAGAAGCAAACAATTACCAATGGAGTTGTAGCACCCTGATGTGATTGGTTACAGTTTGAATTTCAACGAATCATACCAGAGTGCTAAACAATCCATCAGTAACTGTTTTTTTTCTGCTGAATCAAGCCAATTGTTAGTTCTTCTAGAACGTCGTCCTCTTAAACAGAATTAGACCTATTCGAGGTTGGATTTCTAACGCACATAGTAGTAATCTCAGAAACATTCAAAGTACAGTAGACTCCCTCTAGTTCGGCCACCTCGGGACCGGACCACCGGCCGGATTTCAAAATGGCCGGACTATCCGGATGTACTATCAAAATTTAAAATATCCCTATTAAATGCATTACCTATGCTTACGATTCAACAAAAGACATTGTTTCAACATATTTACAACATTATGTACTCATCAAAGAGAAGATACCGTACTAAGGATAAAACTGAACAGGAAGACACGTACGTACTGTAAAAACAAATCAGAATTTTATTGGAGGAAATTATGTACTGTACACGAACATATTACTTGTCTCATAACCTATAAAAATTAAAAGACATCTGGTATTTTCTTCTCGTACATATCACGTCAACAACTGTTGCAGCGGCTTGTTGCCCTACGTACATCGTCGCACGTTCCAGTGCTGCCCTTCCCTCTTCATGGCTTAAATTTCCCTCACTAGTCCTTTTTTTCCCATCCTCTTCTTCATCCTCGTCATTAGCTTCTTGATTCATTACAGCTTTAACAATTTAATCGTCATTTAATATTTCATTGCCAAGCTCATCATCGTTCCTTACAATCCATTCCGTAACATTGCTCTCTATAAGGCCACTAGAATTAGCTTCTGGCAGTCGTTGGAGATCTCTTAACATTCATAGACTGTCATCTGGTTCCAACACCTGAATAGTAGTTTCATTAGCTTTCGAGTTGTCTTGTTGCGCCTTGTCAACGATCTCTTCTACACCTGGCCAGACCTTTCTCCAAGACTTTGTCATGTGGATGAAGAAATCTCATCATATGCTTCAGCTGCCATATAAATGACATAATTAGTCCTGTGTCACCCTCACTGTCCAATTTACCTAGGATTCACAGGGAGGTTTCCTGTTTGGTCCATTGATTGGGAAATACTTGTTACGTTAGGTGGCATATACATAAGCTTAATACCACTGTGACCTTCACATTCTAGGTCCTCTTCAGGATGTGTAGGTGCATTGTCAAGCACGAGAAGTGCCTTAATCGGCAAGTTCAAAGATGTTAAATGTTGCTTTACTTTAGGCACAAATTCGGCAACGAACCATTCTTTGAACAAATAAGTATCAATCCATTCAGATTTCTGTGCCCTGTAGTACACTGGTAGACAATTCATATTCAAGTTCTTAAATGCTCTAGGTTTTACCGATTTTTCAAATACAAACAGAGGCAGCTTATGTGACCCTGACGCATTCGAACACAAAGCAACTGTAATTCCTTCTTTGTTCACTTTAAACCCTGGTGCTGACGTTTCTTGTGCTGTGGCAAAAGTTTATAATTCAGTCCCGTTTCATGGATATTATAAATTTGTTCTGGACTATATTTTTCACTAGCAATAATACTACTTTTCTGACAAGCCAGTTGCTGCCGGCTGATCTGCTGACATTTTCCCCACATACGCTGATAAAATGAACTCCGTGGCGTTTTTCCACCTTGACAACCAGCCATCACTTGCTGTGAATGAATCTTTTTCTCCAAGTTTTGCGTGAAGAATGATTGCTTTCTCCTTTAAAATTGGCCCATTTATTGGAGTACTTCGCCTGCGCTCCTGTGTAAACCAGAGGCACAAAGCATCATCAACTTGTTCAAGTTTAGGCTTTTTTAAGGTACATCGAGTAGACAGCACTTTTTCAGCTATAATCTGAGTACAAAAAGTCTCTATATATATCTGGTTCCGACGCCAATCATTTACACTACTTTTACCGACATTAAATTGTCGACATATAGGGGAGATCGGTGATGGTTGTAACGGGTGTCGATTGTAACATTCGACCTACATCCGCCATCTATGAAGTTAAGCCCGAGAAAGTTGTACACATCCAATACGTGGCAACACTGTACATGGTGGCAGTCAGTAGTTTATGAATCTCGAACGTGACCACGTGGAATTTTAGAAGATATTGTTTTTGCAACATAAAGTAAGTTTTTATTTTTAGATTCTTTTGTGAATATCTTCCTAAGCATGTACTTTATGTGTAGTTCACTTAGACCATTTAAATCAGCATATATTTGTGTATGAAATCAACAATTTACAATATTTAAATTTTAAGGTTAGATAGTTTGTTTGTGAAAATTCGGTTGATGTGTTCGTTGGTGTCAGTTGTAACATAACCCTGGGGGTCGATTGTAACATGTTACAACCGACACCAATGAAAAATTCAATGTAAACTCTTACATTTTTTTGTTCTAGGCAATATGAAACCAAGAGTAAGAAAAACGAATCGGGGCAATATTCCGCAAGAAACTTACCAAGAGGCTGCAATGAAAGTAATAAATGGAAATGTTTCTGTAAGAGCTGCTGCAAGGCAATGTGGAATTTGTCACGTCTCTTTGCACCGTTACGTAAAATCTTTAAGAAATAACACGCTGCCACATGTTGGATACTGGGCCCATAACAAAGTGTTTTCTGTGGAGCAGGAAGACATCAGTTTGCTTCTATGAATCAATTGAATTACCCAAAAAACTGGGATACATCTGGAATGGCTAGTAAAAACTGGTTAACAGCATTTCTCAAACGAAACCATTGTTTGTCTATTAGAACGGCTGAATCTACAAGCTTATCCCGAGCAATGAATTTTAATAAAGAAAATGTGGGACTTTTTTTTAACAACCTCACTGATGTGTTCGATCGGCATCATTTTGAGCCACAAAATATTTATAATGTGGACGAAACAGGCTGCACCACTGTACAGAAGCCAACAAAAGTTCTCGCTACGAAAGGTGTTAAGCAAGTAGGTTCTATAACTTCCCAAGAAAGGGGTACTTTGGTGACAATGTGTTTAGCTGTTAATGCGATTGGAAACAGCGTCCCACCAATGTTAGTATTTCCCTTAGCTGGATACCATGACCATTTTATCAGGGATGGTCCACCTGAATGCCACGGAGCATCTAACAAGAGCGGCTGGATGAAGGAGGACGATTTTTTGGTATTTATTAAGCATTTCGCAAATTATGCTAAGCCCTCGGAGAACAGTAAGGTTTCGGTTATTTTGGATAACCATTCTTCCCACCTATTCCTTCCAGTGATAAATTTTTGCCGGGATAATTTCATAACACTGCTCTCCTTTCCTCCCCACACGTCCCACAAGCTGCAACCGCTTTGGGCCATTGAAAAGAGCTTATAATAGCGAGTGTGATAATTGGATGAGAAACAATCCCGGCAAACGAATGACTATTTATAACATTCCAGGAATAATTCGAAATGCTCTACCGCAAGCCATAACCCCTCAGAACATAATGTCTGGCTTTAGATGTACAGGCATTTTGCCGTTTAATACACATATATTTACCGATAATGATTTTGCGCCGATTTTGTAACCGATAGGCCACTTGAAGATAATAATACCAAGGATCCCACTGATGATCCTCCAGAAGAATCAACCAAAAAACAGTGTTCATCGATAAGCTCCGCTGCCCAGGTATCTTGTCCACCTTCCTCAATATCGTCTACTTCGAAACTAACATGCTCTTCCTCGTCAAAGCCTTCATCATCAAAAGTTATAGACCATTCAACTCCACCTTCTTCCCCAAAATCTAAAGAAGAACTTGTTCCACCACCTATTAAGAAAGGTTTTACTCCTGAACAAATAAGGCCCTTACCAAACTTCCAACACTTTTCTAAACCAAAAAGTGTTGGAAGACAAAAGGGAAAGACTGCCGTACTCACTGACACTCCCGAGAAGATGCTAATAAAACAACGTCTTGCTAATAAAAAGACTAAACTTGTCAAGAGGAGAGTCATGGGGAAAAAACCAGTCAAAAACGAAGGTGCGTAGAAGCGAAAACCTAAACAAACTGAATCCTCAACGTCTGAGGAGGAAGACACAGCGTGCTTAGTTTGTATGGGTTCGTACAAGAAAAGCTGTGAAGACTGGTTACAGTGTCGACACTGTAGAGAATGGGCACATTCTAAATGTGCAAAGAATGATCCACTTTTTATTTGTCAGAATTGTGACTCTGCGGAATCTGCGAGTTCTGACTAATTTTGAAATAATTTGCCATTGTATCATTAACTTTTGAGTTACATTTTATTTTATTTTGCTTCTATGTTTTAGAATGTTTAAAAACTTTAATATTTCATTTATTAACTTAAAAATACATTTTTTATTTCTTCTTGAAGAATGCTTCTTTTTGTTGTTTTAAAAAGGTAAAATAAATACAAATTCTGTTATTATGTAACTACTATTTTTGGTTTCCAATAAACGGCATTAAAAGATCTAAGTGTTTTGTTCAAATTATCTTCTGACATAATATGCTTGTTACAATCGACGCCTACCCCTGTTACAACTGACACTTGTTGGGTGTCAATTGTAACATTTGTCACCGGCGTGTCTTTAAATTTTTGTCTAAAAAACCTTAGGTAATTATTTTAAAAACTTTAAAGATACCAGGCTACTCAGAAGATTATATTACCTTTACTAAAAAAAACTGCTTCAGCTAGGGCCTACTATAAGGTAAAAAAAAAAATGTTGTATTATTTTTGCTACAACCGTCACCGATCTCCTACTTTGGACCGATTCCCCTTTATCTAGACGCTCTAGGAGTTTTTGTTCCATTATCACAAATGTATGTTTACGTTTTTCACTCATTTTAGAAAACATTTTTCTCAAAGCTAACTCGCACACGTACAACCTACACTTATGTACTCACAACGTTCACTCCCGAAAACAGTCCTACATATGTACTTCTATTCTACGGCCGGATACTAAACCAATTTCAATCCAATTTCGGTCCATTATTAATTATAATTTGCATGAATGATCTGATCTGATCTCACTGAACTGTAATGCATTGGCGTATGCTCATGATCTAAAGATTTACGCCAGAATTTCCAACACAACCGATTCTGAACAACCTTCAATACAACTTGGACTGAATTTGGACTTCATAGTTGACTGGTGCCAAAGAAATAAGCTACAACGCAGCATTTCCAAGTGTTGTAAGGTCAGTTATACACATTAAACGATTCCAACTGTTACAGCGCATAATATACGAGACCTGCCTCTGACTTCAGCCGAATCTGTATTGGGCCTGGAAGTGCTATTTGACTCGAAACTCACATTTGTTCCCCACATCAATGACCTGTGTAAGTCTGCATCTAAAGCTCTTGGTTTCGTAATCAGAACTTGTAAGGAATTTACGGACATCTCGTTGATGAAAAATTTGTATTACACGTTTGTAATGAGCAAATTAGACTATGCTAGTTTTATATGGTATTCTATATACCCATCGAAGGCTTTTCAAGCTTATTTCCTATAAAATGATAGGTGTTTATCCTGATCGTGGAACTAATTTAGATGCCATTATAGTTAAACTACGCATGAGTACGCTAGAGTAAAGACGAGAACGGTTATCTGCATCTTTTTTGGCGAAGATAATTCAAGACAAAATTGTCTTATCTTTAGCTTGTAGTTTGTATTACTATTATTATTTTGTTGTCATGTACAGATTGTTTTATTTTAGGTTACGTAAAGTATGCTTGCTTTATTTGTAATGCTTGTCCTATAAATGGGTTTCGTGTTGGATAAATAAAGGTTATTATTATTATAATATGGGCAACACATCTATAGACCTATAAGGAACATATGCTACAGGCTACACCACTGATTGCCCAAAGAGCTAACATTAACCGTAACAGAAGCGAAATAACACTAAACAGGCTCCACAATCACTTAGAGTCGACAACTGTTTTGTCAGTACCATATATCCTTGATTGCAAGCCTTATTTGTTTTGATAAATTGTGACATACTTAGAATTTATCCAAAAGCTTAGAAGATACTACCAAAAACTAAAGTCTTACCACCCCCCTCACGCTTTTCAGGAAATGTCTGAAATCAAGAGATTTTTTTTTTTTTAAAAGCCGGAGCCAGCGAAAGTTAACTTTTGTCATTGTTATTTTGCAAAATATACTGTGCAGAAAAGCTGAAGCTATGGAACAATATAGATTAAACCTGGAACAACTCAAAAGTTCGATTTTGCAAAGGAGCGAGAGGGGTAGGAAAGCTAAAGCGTTGGACCAATGTTAAGCACAACTAGAACAAGCTCCAAAATTTAAATATTTTTAAAGCAATGGAGCGGGGGGAGGAGGAGTGGGGGGTTGGTAATTTTTGTTTATTTCGAAACCTCGGAAACATATTTGGAAGGATTAAAATAATCTGGAGCAACTTTGAAAATGTCGAGTTTCGTAAAAAGGTGGGGGAGGGGGCAGAAGCGGTACACAGGCCAAAAATTCCTCTATTCTAACTGGTGATTTGTATTTAGAACAATTTCCACATTTTCTATTTTGTTATCATTCAACAAGCCTTCACATAGCTTAGTAGATGAGTTTTTAATTTTTTCTCTTCTAGTTTTCCTTTTAGGATAAGAATAAGTTTGACTGTTACTCTGCTTCTTGGGAAGATTTGCTTTTGACATTGTTAATTACGACATTTAACATTGCCAACGGTTTGATCTCTTCAATCTTTTCTATATTTATTGAATGGTGAACGGTTCTGTCGAAGTCTTCGTTTGTTTTAGGAACTGTTTTTTAGCTGCTTGTCATTTATTTAAGTTTTTTGATTGAAGAAATTATGAATAAGTGCACTTTGCAGATTCCATAGCAAGGTACTTTTTCCTACATGCACCAATTAATTCATCAAACATGATTCCCTGCAAAAACCGATTACACTCTGTAAATTTTTCAAAGTGTCCGCTTTAACGAGGCGGAATATATGTAGATGAAGATATCCATTCGCGTGACTGGTCAGGCGGTTTTGTAAAGTCGATTGAAATCGGGGGCAAACGTTTAAAAAAGGCGTACGGCACTTTGCGGGCGGCAGAAATGACGTTGCATTAGTTATATTTACCTCCGCACAAAGAGATACGACGCTGCTTAATATTCGTGTGTATGGCGAGTGTAGATGCATTTTAACCGTGGAGTAGATTAAGTACACTAAGCGAGCCTCTTAGCTGATGTTTAAATCGTCCTATCTAGATATAGCTGACGTTCGAGGTGAAGGAAAAAATCGTGAACAGGACTTGTAATTAAGTGCGCCATCTATAGGTGGGGAACTGTAAAACGTCCACCCAACCGGCATAAGTACCCATCATTAATGTAATCTTCTACGCAATATGAATTTTAATTGCTAGCGAATGCGAAGAAGTCGCGATGTTAACTTTCGATAATTGTTTATTATCGTCGTGTTATACATATAGTCGTAAATTATGAGCTACTAGTTATATTTGGCGTCTATCTAGAGGAATTCCTCTCAGCGAACATATATATAGATCTTAATTTTCTGAAGGGTACATATCAACTTCATATCCAAGTCATGTTTCGCTTCAATTAAAGTTCGCAAGCAAGGATTTCCTGTTCGTTCAAGGACATTCATTATAGTATGGTCTTTACGCTTTAAGAAATAACCTAACTTGTGTTTAGCATCTACACCAAAATATTCAGAAACTAGGAAGCACGTTGCAATAAGTTAAGTAAGCAACAGGTAGATCTTTCTACTAATTTATAGCTTTGCATCTTTAGATTAAGTACATTCGTTTAAAAAAAGAGAAAATGAGAATGATTCGAAACTTGAACACAGAACGATGTAACTGGAAGTGTAGGCCGCACTTAAAGCGATCAGTTCCGCAAATGCTGAATCAAAGCTGGTTTGTGATTGCGTAAGGGGCCTAAATGAGGTGGGCACCCAAAGGAAATTAACTTTGGCCTGGCCCCTCAGCCACACGGGCGTGAAGTGAAACGAGGCGGCCGATCAGCTGTCCAGACGAGGTTCGTCAAGGCCTTTCATAGGAGCTGGACCTTCCTTCGGCATCACCAAATCGCAAATTAAAAAGTCCATCTATGAATGGAATATAACAGGTCCAATGAATGATGGAAAGATCACCAGGACAAAGACAGACAAAAGACTTCCTAAGGGAATAGAGGCCTGAGATTACTGAAGACTTACTGAGTAAAGACAGGAAGACTGTGGAAGTGACAGTAGGTCTGTTGACCGGTCTTTGCAGACTGAATAGGCATATGTTTAACATTGGCCTGGGAGATGATGCTGTCTGCAAATTCTGTCAAGAGGTAGAAGAAGCGAGGACAAGGTTTGTAGCAATGGGCGTAGAAAACCCCACAGCTAACGGCTACGTAAAAGAGCCGCTCTTAAAAATGATAGGCCTAATTGAAATGGCAAAATTAGAGAATTCTATGATAAAAGGAGATAACAATACAACTGCAAAGCTCGCAGTGAAACAGGCTCGCAAAGCCACCCTATTCCTAATCTAATCTAATCTAACTGGAAGTGTATCCCAAAAATAAAATTGGCCCTTAGAGACCGGCAAGTCGACCTCTCATGGTGGCACTTAATATGTTCCTTGTGTGGGGAGTCCATCTGCCTCTTGTGGGTTAGTTGTTCTTTAGTGCCGATATTATGTTCAACATTTCTATAGGTTCAGTATCGTACAACACCATCGTACTGGACATATTTCGTATCATGTTCAAATTGCATCTTAGATTAACAAAGAATGAAGTTATGGAATCTAACATTTGCTTGCATGTTATTTTATGGTGTTCAATGTTGACTCATCTACTGGAAGCTCTCTTGTGATGAAATGTAGAATAAAGGAAATTAATTATTTGTTCAATAATTCAAGTAGTAAATAAAAAATAACCAACGCCTTCCTTTTATACGACCAAACTTCAAAAATTACAAAGATTTGGGGAACAATAAATTAGTAATTTCTTTTATTGTGTTGAATAAATAGTGGGAACGTTTTCGACGAATGAATTTTTATAGTTCCACAATAATACTCTTAAATAACAGTATACAGTAAAAATCTCTTCCCTATAGTCACCTATAAATACGCGTATTATATATAGGTTTGTATGTGTGCGTTCGGGAAGAGAGCAGTGGGGAGCGCGGAGTCGAGCAGCGATGCACGCCTTTCTCGAAAAACTACAGCTAGACATTAGTAACAGTTTACTTGCGAAGGTGTATGGTTTGGTCAACTGTTGCGAATAATTTTCAGTTACCTTTATTTTTCTTCTACTAGAGTTCCAGTAGTTTCCTCATTATATTTTAGGGATTAGTATTTGCTTTCTTGGTTTTACTAAATTTATGGTTATTGATTATAAGCTAGCGTATAAGCTTACTTGTTTCGGTATACGATGGATATTTTTTCCCTTGACCAAAAAAAGTTTGTTATAAAACAGTATCATCTTGGTCGCAGCATAAGAGAAACTGCACGGGTATTTCAAATTAACTTTCAACATACCATTGCGTTTGAAACAATAAGACATATAATTAAAAATTTTGAAAAATATGGCTGTTTAAATCCGTTAAAACATACAAAGGCAAAGATACCGCAAAATGAAGAACGTGATTTTTTGATTTGTGCTTCTGTAGAGGAGCAGCCACAATCGTCTAGCACGAAAATAGCCGAACATCTTAACATTGCCAGCTGCACCGTTCGTAGGGTTTTGAAAAAAATAAGTACCGTTCGTATAAATTAAGCAAAACGAATGAGATTTTTCCTGATGACAAGTATAAACGTATGCAATTTTGCGAACAAGTTATGGAACGATGTAATAACGACGATAATTTTGTAAAAAACATATTGTTTACTGATGAAAGTTCATTTCCGTTATACGGTCGCCATAATCCAAGCGTTACAAGATATTGGTCAAGGGAAAATAAGCATCTTGTTTATAATGCTAGAACTCAATATCCTGAAAAATTAAATGTTTGGGCTGGCTTATTAGGCAACAACATAATTGGTCCATTTTTTATACAAGGAACCCTAAATGCAGCCAAATATTTAAGTCTTCTGCAGGATAATATAATTCCTGCTATACGAAATGTAGCAGACACAAATCTTATTTGGTTTCAGCAAGACGGCTGTCCTGCTCATAATGCCGCAATTGTCAGAGAATATTTGCGCAGTATATTTGATGATAGAGTACTAACCGGCTGGAGCGGTATTCAATGGCCTCCTAGATCACCCGATCTGTCTCCTAATGATTTTTTTCTCTGGGGTCACCTTAAGACATCAATTTATGGGTTTGCAAATAATAGACCTAATAATCTGCAGGAATTACGGGCAAAAATTATTGAATCTATTCAAAATATTTCACCGCAAATGATTTTAAATGTTCACAGAAACTTTTATGACAGATTAGGGCATTGCTTGTTTGCATTAGGAGACCGTTTTGAGCATACAATACGTTAATTAGTTCAAGTCCGTTTAAGTTTACAGTTCTCTCTTACAATTAGTTTTGTTTTCTTATAGCAACTATGATAGGCGTTGAAACAGATTACTTTTTATTTTTTAATTCAAGGTTTATTTATTATGTATAGAAAACAGAAGTTATTATGATTTACCGCTTTATTTATTGTTATTGTTATAAGTATATCTGGCATTGTTTTAAACGCTAAAAATATTGAAATCTTCCACATAAGTCCACACTTATTACTGTTAATTATTACATAAAGTCCCTATTATTACCGCTAGCTCGACGTCCATCGACGTTTATGTATGTCTGCATCGCTGCTACACCATGCGTCCCCACTCCTCTCTTCCCGAACGCACACATACATAACTATATAATACACGTATGTATGTACATATTTATAGGTGACTATAGGGAAGAGATTTTTACTGTATACATACATATGTGCTAACCAAAAGGAAAAATACATACATACACATACACACTACACATACATACATATATATGTATATATTTTTTATTGTCCGATAGAACAACACGAGTTGACCATTTAAAGGACAATAAATTTTACACTTTAGATCGTTCGAGAATGGCTTTATTACTCTTTTAGAGTCTCCACTATCTACGAGGTCCTGTTATTCGTCCCAAGAGTGGTTTGGGACGCGCTCACTTACAACTTCATTTAAAATTTGTTTTGGTTGAACTCGGGCATTGTCTTTTGATGTAGGTGTACTGATTACTCGCTTCTTCGATCACCTTGAATACTAATTAGATGGTGCGTTTTTTTTTTCTCCTCGTGGTATATTGGGAATTAAGTATCTGTACGTATATACTTGCCGTCGAGTAACGCTTGCTGTCCACTCACGTACGCTAAGGAACTGTTAACTCTGAAAAAGAAAAGCAACGAATAGAAGTGAACTAAAACAGGGTCTCCGTTTGTTCTTTACATGTATTGAAAACTAATTTAATGTGTTAAGGTTTTTACAGAGTGATCAAAATAAGGTTAGGTAAAAACTTTTTAAATCGTCGAATCTCAATATAAAATAGAAATATAGTTTTTGTTGCCGAATATCCTACCAATTATCCTATATTTCAAATCAATTTCGCGATTAGATTAGATTACTGTGGAATTGTTGCTTGGCAATTTCAATCATTGAAGATACATAATTGAAACCAACAGACAGAAACAATTTTACAAACAACTCAATCTCCGCTATACAGATTACTATAGTAGCTAATGGGTGTATCTATTTTCTAAACTATTCAAACGTAATTTGCAATTTCTACGTCTAGGGATCCTAAACAAAGTTGACCTCTTGAATGACATTCCGTACTGTTAGTATAGATTAAAAACGATGTGTGGGTGTGTCAGGGAATGTCTATTGTGTTAGGTCAGCTGAAGTGCATAATCTTAACCCAGGTGTCCGGCTATTGTCACCTTTGTGTTACAAAACAATTACATTTAAGAACGTGGTACATATTATACGTAAATGGAACGTATATGTATGTGTTGTTACATGCATCTGACACCTACTTTTTCCGAGTTACTTGGGAATACTTGTACTTTCTGTTCTCATGAATTTCAACGCGTCATTAATTCATTACATTTAGGATGAATCATCGTTGTTACATCTTGAGTTCTTTTTATGTTGCAATATTTTAATTGTTGATACTATAAATTTTATTTCTTTGATGGTATCCTATTGGTTGTTGTTGGCATATATCTTTGTTGCTAATATTCACCAGAGGCATCTGATGGGGTTCACGTCTAGGAAGTGATCTGGCCAATCCTTTGTTAGTGTAGAAATATGAAGCGCAGCATTACTTTGGAAAAATTCCCACACTTTCATCACCGTACCGACATTTCTTCGTCAAAATTTGTCAGAACTGTTTGTCAAAATACTATACATCAAAGTAAAAAGTTTTCAAAGGTTTTTGTACAGCTCGGAAACATGGCATTGCTTCTAATACGTACGAACCAAAGCCCTGCTCAGCAAGTGCGTGACTTGTCGATGCAAACAAGTGGTAGTCCTAAGATGTCAATTTATTTATTTATTTATTTATTGGGATAACAACAGGACGCACCCAGGAGCGTTATCCACAAATTACAATGTCAGTAATTTAAATTAAATTTAGTAATTAAAACAAATACAAAAAGAATGAATACCTAAATAAACATATGAATTAACATGTTAAAAAAACGAATAGCATGCAGCATAGTGTGAAACATAGAAAACTAACTAAGAGATAAAAGAAAAAAACAAAGTAAAATGTTTGCTTTGAAAATAGGCTCAAGTTTTTTTTTTAATGTTAAATAGATTAATGAGAAGTAGCAATCAGAGTAAGCTTCAGCGACCTTTTGAAGGAGAACAACGAAGTGTTAAAAATATCCACAAGCGGACAGCTCTTATTAAAAGAGTACATGCTTCTAAGTAATGGTGAATTTTTAAATGAGTTGGTTCTAAAGGCAGATAGTCTGAATGGCAGGACTGAACGGACGGCATAAGAGGGAATATTGAAATTTATTAATGCAAGCAAATTTGGACAGTCAATGAAATTATTACAAATCTTAAATAAAAACATATCAGTTCGAACACGGCATGTCTCGACTGAGAGCATATTAAATTCTAGTAGGGAGTGATTATAGCTGTATGTAGGCATATTAAATCTCGCAGTCACGAATTTGATAAACTTCCTCTGAACATATTCTATTTTATCAATATAAAGACTATATTGAGGATTCCACACGACACTGGCGAAAGAGAGTGCGCTATGGACATGTGCGTAATAAAGCGTAATAAATGCTGACAATTTAAAAAACGATTTCGTAATGCGCAACATAAATCCAAGCTTTCTCAATGCTTTGCCGACAATGAACTCGACATGTCTGTCGAATAAAAGCTTAGCGTCAAATAAAACTCCTAAATCGCGTATCTCGCTGCACGAGGAAAGAGTGTGTCCATCCAAGTGATATGGGTAACTGCACACAGTTCTATTTCTCGTGAATCTTATTACTTTACATTTTTCATAGTTCAAGAAAAGTCCATTTAACACACAATATTCATGAAATCGATCCAAATCTTGCTGCAAATTATATTGGCCTGTAATAGAGTGAATTTCGGAAAATATCTTAATGTCATCTGCGTAAAGCAGAAACTCGGAAAAATGAAAACACGAGGCGATGTCGTTGATATATACAAGAAAAAGCAGCGGTCCAAGATGCGAGCCCTGCGGTACACCCGATGTAACATTACTCGTGTCCGAAATGTAATTAGCCAATCTAACTGCTTGAGTTCTATTGCTAACGTAGGAAGAAATCCATCGCAATAGATCGCCGTGGACTCCAAGTGATTCCAGTTTACTGATTAAAATATTGTGGTCGATCTTGTCGAAGGCCTTGCTAAAGTCAGTGTACACTGAGTCTATCTGCGTCCTTCGGTCCAGTCCATCTAAGATGTAGTTAGTGTACACCACTAAATTAGATTCGACAGATCTGCCGCGGCAGAAACCGTGTTGTTGAGGTATTATAAGAGATTTAACTGTGTTGTGTAAATATTCATATACAATTGACTCAAGGACCTTAGACAAAATCGACAGCATGGAAATAGGGCGATAGTTATTCACCAACTGTTTCTTACCTGATTTAAAAAATTGGGATAATGTGAGATTTTTTCCAAATAGAAGGAAATGAACCAGTACTCAAGGAAAGATTGTAAATAATTTGGAGAGGTGGTGCAAGGTCGTTGGCACAGTTTCGAAGGAAAACCGCAGGAATCCCATCAGGGCCCGCGCCCTTACGGACATCAAGAGCACGCAGAAGATCAGAAATATGGGTGCAGGAGACTGAAAACGACGCCGTCGTCGATGCCCTGCCAGGGCTACCTGAAATTTGACCGTCAACAAAAACAGAGCTGAAATATCTGTTAAACAAGTTGCAAATTGAAGCAGTGTCGGTAGCTTCCTCGTTGCCATAATTCATAATGTTGGGTAAACAGACCGAACGCCCCCTAGATCTAGCGAATTCCCAAAGAAATTTAGCATTTTTAACTATATTGTTTTGAATACTATTCAAATATTTTTTGTAATCCATTGAGATTAAAAATTTGGAACGACCACGCAATAAGCTAAAAGTTAAATATTCAACTGTATTGCTATATTTTTTCCATTTATTATGATATTTGTTTCCTGGTAATCCTGGTAAGTAAGAGTAAGCCGTATGGGGTACCACTCCCCACCGAATCCAGAGCATCGTCTTTTTGTCAAACCGATTTGGCGATCTGTCTGATCTGTTGCATCTAGGATTTTCATGGAGCCAAATTTTATATTTTTCCGCGTCTCTCTCTTATGTGGTACTCATCTGGTGTCTTTTGGAATCTTTTCCATACCTCCTAGGTGTTTGGAAACAGTTTGCTAGCTAATGTTTCGTTCCTCTGTGCGTTATTTTTTGTGTTTAAGTATCATCTTCGTTCAACAATGATTGCAAATGTGCATCTTCTTGCCTTTTCGACGGTTTTTCAAATTCCTTACAGGCAACATTGAAACGACCACTTTTTGAAACATCGACACTATCGTTCACATTTTTCTTGCGATGGAGCAATCGGTATGATTCGACAGAAATTTTATTCAAATGAAAACAAAAAATTAGTACTGTCCGCAAAATGTCATATAGAGGAAAGTACCCTAATATGAGATAGGCACTTAATATGAGATATGGCTGTTTTTCCTTAGGTAGGTGTCATCATCTACCAATACCCTAAATAGTGTGCAAAAAAGCAACACATTGGTTTATATCAAGGAGTTCTATTTTTTTAGCCGCACAAGCGAGGTGTAAGTGATTTTGTGGTTATGTGTATCAAGAAATTTTTTATAGTATCCAGCTTATGCTAAACTTTGATCCGTAAACGTAAGTAATTAAATTTTTCTTTCTATATGTTTAAAGCCCATTAGTAGACAGAATCCCTTTTAAGGGACGCCTAAAAATTCCTTTACTTCGTTTTTGTAGTGGGGATGTGAATTGATTCTACGTAGTACACACGTTGTGTAGACTCTAGCAGACATGTTGGTGCTTGTTTGTTTTAATTTAGTCAACGTATTGACGTTTATAGAGATAATGGATTCTTCAATTTATTCAATTAGGAACGGAGGGTAGGTAATTATTTTTTAAATTGTTAATATATTTTTTGTGCCAATTATCGTTTGTGAATATTGAAATACATACCTTTGGTTCATATTAGTGTTATATTTCTGTAACGACACAAACGTAATGTCCCTTTTAAGTGACGCTGTCACGTCATTTGGAAGATTTTTGTACTTATTTTTCAGGCTTGCATTGGCTCAGCTAATGGACTGGTTAAAGGAGGACGACGATATTCAAGAAGCAGATGTTTATATTTTACCACCAAAAAATGGAAATGAGATAGAAGTAGACAGTGATGGGTCTGATGATGAGCATTCTGGAGATGTAATCCACTTGCCAATAGGAATTTTGTGCGAGCCATGTGAAATTGTTTCCGCTAACCACGATGAATTCGAACCTGACGACCTTATGCCACTTTCTGAACTATAAAAGAAGGAAAAAGCACAGAGAAAGATCAGAAATCTACCTGGGTAAAGAATCCTAAAAAACTACCAGATAACGACATTGTTACTACTTGCAATCCACTGCCGTGCTCTGCTGAGACAGCAAATGCATCTACCCCATTAGATTTTTAAAGTCTTTTTTTGATGAATAATTTATGAATATTAGATGAGAGCGACAAGTATGCTCCTCAAAACAATGAAGAACTTGCGCTGACATTGGAAGAGCTTTATGTATTTTTTGGAGTACTATTATTATCAGGCTATGGTAAATACCCAAACAGAAGGTTGTATTGGTCCAGCGAAGATGATGTACCAAAAATTGTACAGAACAGTATGTGACTAAAAAGGTTCGAAAAAATTTTGGCGAAAATCTGTCGATAGATCAAAGTATGGTTCCATGCTATGGAAAGCACTACGCGAAACAATATATTCGCGGAAAGCCAACCAGATTTGGTTATAAGAATTGGGTCCTTTTTTCTAATATGGGATACATGTACGGTTTCATAATATTTACATTCGAACAAAGAAAAGCATTTTGGTGTTGGGGGAGATATTGTCATGTCTCTGTTGGAACAAGCAAATGTGCCAAAAAATAAAGGAAATAAGGTGTATTTCGGTAATTATTTTATAGGTTTGCCGCTACTTGCCCATTTATCCGATTTTAAGTATTGTGCCACTGGCACGATCAGAGAAAATTAAACTGAACAGTGTCCAGTACCTTCGAAGAAAGCTTGGAACGGTGTCGCGAGAGGAACATACGAATTTTTCAGCAATAATTATTCAATGCTTGTACAGTGGAAAGACAACAAGATTGTCACACTTGCCACAAATTTTGAAAAGAATGGAGTTCTTCAAACAGCTCTCTGGGACAGGACTTCTAAAACGAGAAAAACATTCTTCAGCCAAAAGTAGTGACTTCTTATAACAAAAATATGGGTGGAGTCGACAAGTTGGACTCTTTGGTTGCCGTTTATCGAACACGTATCAGACATAGAAAGTGGTATTGGCCTCTCGTAGTCTATTTGTTGGATGTCTCTTTAGTAAATGGTTGGTTACTTATGAAAACGTTGCTGCCGAAAAGTCCAAATGCAGAAAGTTTATTATCTTATTTATTAGGGTACTTTCCTCTGTGTCAAACTCTAGTTGGGTGCCATGTAAAGGCTACTGGTAGCCATTACAATATGTAGACACGTATTAGCACCAGTCATAAGCATCACAGCACACTATCTGATTTATTACAAACAACGATCAATTAAAATCCAAATCTATTAATTACCAAAATATTGGAAGCGCTAACTTCGACCTTGTTCTCTAGTAAGACATGAAGCTTTAGATTGTGTTGCCACGACGGAGCTTTTAGGGTGCTGATAAAAATGCGTCTTCTAGCCGAGGTCGAGTAGGAATCAACATTATCAGTTATCATTTCCAGTCTATCCAACATCTAGGTGATGGCATTATCAGGCAGTCGTTCGTAAGGCTGTACTAGCTACTCCGTCGGAACTAGGAACCCTGCTCTTCTTAATGAAATAGATGGATTGGGCCACGTTTTCATGGCCAAAATCATGAAACGGAATAGCAACCAACCTTGCCGTATAAAATCCAGGGAAAATTGGGGTTGGTTCTCTACCTCTTAATCAACACTGCGAAGACCTCGGTCCTTTTCTTCGCGAAAAAAGACAGGTCACGATCTATGTTCTTGGTAACGGGTAATTTTCAACTGTTTAACATTATATCCGTTAATCTTGAGCGGTTGTGTTTGAATTGGTTCCGACATGGATCATTTTAGTAGCCAGCTTTAAATATTTCAGTAGCTTAACGTTTTATAATTAGGACAGCTTAATTAACTTAATTTTTGTTCAGTAAATTAATGGTTCTGGACTGAAATCAGCACCTGTTCACTAAGCTTGAATTTAAATTTTATAAAATTGGTTCTTCCAATTCATATAGAAATGGGAACAGGATGGAAGATTTCCTACTAGTTAATATGTTTAAGGTGTGTGTCCTGTCGAATTCGAGTAGGGTGATGGACTATACCACAAGAGAGAGCCTATTCTGTCATTTTTAAACAATTGCGACCGATTAAGTTAGTTTCAATTCCTGTTTCCCATAAGGGAGTTACTTTTTTTCTAATCTGTTATGGGTAGGTACCTATTTGCAGCGGTTTCTTACGCTGTATTACCTACCTGAGTGTTGCTGCAAGTTTTGCTGAGTAATTTGTGTGAGTTTAAATGTGATGAACGGCCTTGTTACAGCATTATCTCGCCGTTTATAATGGAGTGCTTTCAATCACGTTCGATCAATCGACCATCCCTTCGGAGAATTGAACCCCAGCTGCGAGTAGTCTTTCACAGCACTGGGCATGTGCCTAACCATTATGTTTACCGATGCATAACTTGTAATATTTAAATTCTTTCTATAATTGACGTGTTGTTCAAATTTTATTTTGTTTTTATTAATACATTCTAAAATCTAGACCCAATTGTACTAGTAGAATAAACAGCAAAAGAATGCACAAACGTTAATGTATTTTTTTTTACTTTCAGGTTCCAGGTGAAGAGAAGCTTGGTACTGGCCATCGAGATAACCGCACCATCATTTAATGTCAGGACTTGGATATATTTCAGTTTCAAATCTTCAAATCTTTGATGTGTATTTCTTTATTTATTTGACGCTTGGTATGTTTTCGGATTTTTATCTTGTTTTCTGTACCTGCTGGCAATCAAAATTCTTGAGTTTCACTTTAGAATTTTCTACCCGATTAGTTATAACTCATATTGCTTCTATTGCGAGCTAGATTATTGATATACCTACGTAATAATAATAAGAAGAAGAAGAAGATCAAGTTGATCTACAGAATATGCAATTTCCACACGAATCGCATACCTTTAGACATTGCTCTGAATACACGTCGCTAATATTACATAAGAGCCGATGTTGTCAATTTTATCGTTTATAATTACGGCTTCGAGTTTTATTAATTATAGTAATAACTACTATACCACGCCTAAGACGCATTGAAATTAATAGCTTAACGCCTTTTTCTCACTCAAAAAAGCATAGCGAATTGAGATTAAGTGCAGCTTCATATGAGACCACCTCTCAACATGTAGAAGTTTGTGCGTTTTTTTACAAATGCTTTATGTTAAAACTCGTTTACTAAATTAGCAATTATATTACGTAGGTATTCCAGGAAAGGGTTTTAACTACTGTTACAGTAGCGTAGATTGAAGATTTATTTGGGAAATTGTATAGCAGAGGTTGTCTATGCTGAACGCAATTTTAAAGTACTAAAACACAACGGGAGAGAATTAGTGCAAAAACCCGGAAAAAATTGCATCATTAAATTTGTAATGGATCCATTTAAATTGATATAATGTAAGAGAACGACTGACAAGAACGTACCAGTTTATATATTTAAAGCGATGGTCATTTCCGACTGACATTCTATCCGGACCTCATTACTTTAGATACTACGTTTGAATCGTAAACAATAAAAGATCATAAATCTTAATAATTGCAAAGGGTTTATGTATGGTCAATTACAATATATATTAGTTGTTGTGTATGTAGCTCGCGTACCAATCGCAATTCATTACTACAATAAAACGTGCATTAGCATATGCAAAAACTCAACAATATATCCGAGATTTATGGGCGACTTAATATTGAAATTCAATTTACTTGTATAGAGTTAATAATACCGCAACATGTGTTAAGATATATTGTTGTTATGGATTCGTAATGGTGATTCGATGGTGAACGCGTCTAACGGAAGTAGATTTCCGCCGCTAAACTCGGTGAGTGAAAAAGATGCCTACAACACATTATCAAAACGCGTCTTCACTTCAGAAAGGTCTTGGAAAAATGAGTGCCTACGTTGCCGTCTAATAAGCAAAAGAAAAAAATGAGTTGATGTTGCTCATTCGAATTTAGACGAGTCTGACAATCTGGTAATTGTCAATGAGACTTGAACCAGCACAAATCCGAAATTCGGCTTCAGAGTAGCAGCTTCCTGGTCAGCTACTGCCAGAAGTCGAATTCACCAAAATGACGCTCAAAAAGATCATGGCTATTGGGAAAACATAGGTACTACATGAACCTTCTTGTGGTGATCAATGCCAAAATTTCGGATTAGTTTTTGCCAGGAAAGAAAGCTACAATATTGAAAATCTGTCCCCAATTGCACTGCAATGATTTAAGCAGCAATTCAGCAATTATTCTAGGTGAGGTAGAGACAGAAGAGGTTCTTCTTCCTTCCTTCTTCCTGTCAATGGAATAGTATTGAAGGAAATTTTATGTTCCAATTCGAGCAGGTAGATAGAGACAAAAATATGATAGAACAAGAAGAAATATATATAATAATTTGTTCGTAGGACGGTGATCTTTTGAGGAAAGGTTTGTCATCTCCAGCTAAACGCAGTAGCTTAGCGCAGGGGCTGAAGAAGCCTTCGATTCGATCTAATTTTGTCCGAGCAAGCTGGCTTGCGATTTCGGGACTGCGATTCGAGGTGCCCACGGTCTGGAAATGTCTCCGACAAGAATGCAGAATAGTACTGGTCCCAGTACTGAGTCTTGTGGAACTCCATATAGAATTTGCGTCCTAATTTAATTGCACTTTGCATCTCAACCTTATTTGTACAATACCTCCGATATTGGATTAATTCCAACCCCATGTTCAGTAATGAACAAGATCGGAAGTAACACTCCTCATGGTACTACACAAAAGAGGTCGGCACACCAATGGGATATGTCTATTCTGGAGGTTCACTTTGCTCCCAACAGCGAATGGCAAGTCGATCCGGGATTAAACTCTCTGAAAAAACGTCACCGTCCCTCCAGAGAATTGAACCCCGGCGCCTATCGTCCTAGTAAATAGTTCTTCGTAAGGTAGTTGATGTTACTGGAAGGGATCGGATAAGGAATACTGAGACAAAAAAATGGATGACTCTACATGTGGAACCACTACTAAAATTAATTGAAGATCATCAACTTAAATGATTTGGACACCTAACCAGAATAGATAACGAGAGACCCGTTAAACAAGTATGGGAAGCAAGGAGGCACGAGAAGAGACTCAAGAGACGACTAAAGAAAACCTGGGACGGTAGTGTGGAACAAATTTTGACAGAGGGATCTGTTGGACGCAGGCAAGAGGTTTAGCGAAGTACAAAAAGAAGTAGAGAAGTTTTATTTATGGAAACTGAAAAATAGCAGAATGGGCATAGGCCCTACACCTTCGGGTAGAAGAGGTTTAGATTATATACATATATATTTAAAAGTATAGTTAAAGAAATGGAACCTACGAGCTTCAACACAATTGCTTTATCCAACATTTCGAAAACGTTTTTGATTAATTTTAGCCATTATGTTGTTAATAAACTTGCAAGAAAGCAAGCTTGTATTAATTGGATGTAATAGCTGCAAAACAATAGAAAAAATATGTATTTCCAGACATACATTTGGTAAAAATTACAAGAAGAGTGAATATGTTAAGGACTGTGCAAGATAGAGATATACGAGGGCGGTAACCTCACCGCCAGATAGCACCACTATCGCAAGAGCAATTTTTTATCGTGTAGTACATTCTCGTTGACAGGTACTGTCAAAATTTCAGCCAAATCTGAAGCGTAGTTTTGTTTTTATCGCGTGTGGAAGCAAGGGTGTCCGTGGATTTGAGAAAAATACAAACAGAGAAATATCGTTCGGTGATTTGATTCTTGCTTTTGGAAGGAAAATCGCGCAGCGAAATTAAAGAGCGTTTGGATACTGCGTAGGGTGACTCTTCTCCTTCGATGGCTACCGACAAAAATTGGTTTAACAAGTTTCAACATGGTCGCACGTCGGTTTTTCATGAACCACGCCCAGGTGTCCCGAAAACGGCTACCATATAGCCGATAGCTGAGGCAGTAGGCTTCTCAAAAGACCCTCCTGCATGAAGTATTGGGCATGAGGAACCTGTCCGCGCGATGGGTGCCAAGTTTGCTCACTTCGGACAACAAGCGCAACCGTGAGACCATTTCAGAGGATTATTTGACGATGTTTAAGGGCAATCCGAAGGAGTTTCTGCGTCGTTTCGTGACCGTCGACAAAACATGGATACACTGATACACACCATAGATCAAGGAACAATCGAAACAGTGGACTTTACCCGGCGAACGTGCTCCAAAGAAGGCAAACACTGCCCTGATCTACATCGACTTCCTGGCAAAATGGTCACAGGGGTCTACTATGCCAAATTATTAAGCCGATTCGACGGCAAATTTCGGAAAAAACGGCCCCATTTGGCGAAAAAAAAATCCACTCTACCTATTTTCCGTATTTGGCCCCGTGCGACTTCTTTTTGTTTCCAAATTTGAAAAAATCACTCGCCGCTCAGAAATTTGAGTCAATTGAGGAGGTTATCGCCGTCACGGAGGCCTACTTCGCAGATCTCCAGAAAACGTATTTTTCAGACGTGTTAACGAAGTTGGAGCATCGCTGGGTCAAGTGTATCGAATTCAAAGGAGATTATGTTGAGAAATAAATCGCCACTTTTCCAAAATTTTTGTTTTTCTTTTGTAAGTATTTATCGGACCACCCTTGTAACTGTATACATAAAGCCACTTTAAAATCTCACAAAAACTTCAAGAATATAAAAATATGCAGCAATAAGATGATTACGAATCATGTGACTAAATATCTCTGATTCGCCTGGAAGCTGCGTGAAGATGTTTCGGTTGCATTAACTATCATTACATAACAACCATTATAAATTTTATTAGACTGTCATCATTTCGCTAGAAGTTTATGTAATATTTACGAGCAAAAAAATTCTGTAATACAACAACGCTAGGTAGACCACCCACAACAGTAAGCATTTCATAAAAATCCGAAGCGAATGTCGTACTTAGACGTTTAGAACGTCTTTGCTCAAAACAAAGATCCCATGTAATAGCTGCGTAAAATATTTTTTCTTAAATTTCACGCGTGGAGAAAATTGCTTGCGCGCCACAAACGCAAAGTGGTTTACCATGTACTGCGGTGGCATGCGTAGATACAAACCACCACTATTTGTTACAAGTCTTAATGTTATCTAAGTTCAAAGATTAAATAATTGTGCTATACGGTAATTCCGACGGACGTGCACATGATAAATATATTTCTTTTATTGGTATACCGAGGCATTTATTTCTGTTTAAGGAACATTTTAATACTGCAGTTTCGTGTTCAAGCTGTTCCGTTTAATAGTCTTATTTTCTTAGATAATGCTTCGAGAATGCATAAAATCTCTATATATTCATGTCTCGACTTTTATTGCTGCATACTTTATGATACTTTATTTGTCAATTTTTTTTTGTTTCCATACTTTTCTGTCTATAAGCTAGCTTATGCTCTTTGTTTGACTTTGTAAACGTTTAAACTGATGTTTCCATTTTTATTTTATTTAATGTGACATTTCTTATTCAGCTTACGTAAAATATCTGTTTACACTTGTGGACTTAAATTGTTTCTTTATACAATTTGAATGCGTAAATTTTGAAAAAGATGTGAATGGATTGCATCAACCTTTCGTTTACTACAATTATTTTGATCAATGGAGGAGAGTCGGTAGTAATGTCTCCGTCTTTGCATTTAGTTGATTACTTTGTAGACAGCAATAAAAATCTTAGATGTATGTATTGTGTATTCATGTACAGTATAAGTAAACATGGTACCTCTACTGCCCCATCCCCTTTATTATATCAGTTAAACAAAACTTACATATACGAGGGCGACCTAAAATGTTTCCGGAATCGACAAGACGTAGTCTCCTCGCAGATCAATACACTTTTTCAAACGGTGCTCCAGTCTCTTCAAGCCGTCGGAAAAGTAGGATGTTTCGAAGTCTACAAATCATCAGTAGCGGCGATGACCTCCTCATTTGAGGCAAATCTCTTGCTACGGTGCATTGTCGTAGTGGAAAAGCACTATTTTCCGCTGGAAACCAAACCGCTTGGTCGTCCTTCCCTTCTGCAGATAATCGATGAGGATCACACCTTGAAAATCCCAGAAATGGTCGCCATAACCTTTCCAGCCGACGGAATGGTCTTTGCTTTCTTGGGAGCTGATTCACCCGGAAAACTCCACTGCTTCGGCTTGGTCTTCGATACGTCGTAGTGGATCCAAGTCTGATCCACGGTTACGAAACGCATGAAAAAATCCTTTGCATTACGTTGAATCCTGGCCAGACACTCCTCCGGAACGATCACCCGATTTCGTTTTTGCTCCGGTGTGAGCAAACGCGGTACCCATCGCGCCAAAATCTTTATCATGCCCAAAATTTCGTGTAGGATATGACTAATGGGATGGGATATTAGCGACATTGTTCGATATTGCTTTGGAAGGAGCCGGGAAATATAATATCAAAATCCGTTCAAATAATAGCATACCGAGATGATATCACGGTAATATCGAGGAATAAGAGACATTTAGAAGAAACGGCAACAACGCTATTATATAAAGCAAGAAAAAGAGGACTAGAGCTTAACCAGCAGAAAACGAAATATATGAAAATAAGTAGGACAAACAGAGAAAAGACACATTTAAAGATCAAAATAGAAGAAGAAAATATGAAGAAGTGAAATCTTTCATATACCTCGGATTCATGATAAACAACAGAAAAGACAAACGTATGGAAATTATGCAAGGAATACAGTGCGGTTACAACGCGTATTACAAATATAGATACATCATAAAAAGTAAAATTATAATCAAGACGACGAAACTAAGACTATATAAAACGGCAATAAGACCTGTGGTAGTTTATGCAGCTGAAGCAATGTGTTTAACGAATAAGGAAAAACAACAGTTAAAAGTGTTTGACCGAAAAATAATTAGAATAATATTCGGCCCCAAGAAAGAAGACGACGAACAGTATAAAAGACCAATGAACTTCGAGATAGTGAAAATTCTAGACGGAGAAGATATAGTAAGAACAATAAAATCAAAAAGAAGATGGTATGGACATATGTGTAAATAGAAAGAACAAAGAGACAATAATAAGAAGGATAATGAATTGTAAATCGAAGGATTCCAGTCCCAGAGGAAGACCAAAAACCAAATGGGAAGATCAAGTGAGGAAGGTTCATGCAAAAGCAGACATGTCCATTTTACTCCTAAATTAACTTTTTGTCAGTTTTGTAATACTTGAAATGGTTTCTATGACTTGCATTTTTCAGAATCTCACAGTATTTTGTATTAAAAAATATCTAGTTCAGACAAAAGCAGACATATCCCAAGTAAAACTAAAATCGGACATCGAATCCTGTTTTACCGACGTCTATTCTACTACTTGTTGAACATTGCACTCGAGTAAAACTTGAGTGTTCTTCATGCTGTTAGAAGGTGTTGTTGAAAATAAACAGTAATAAATAAATACGCAATGAGTAGGTACTAGAGTTGCTGCAAAGAAAAAACGGCAAAGGTAAAAATTAGTGTTGAGGTTATGTTTCTCTGTATCATTATTTACAATTTTAGATATTCTAATGCCGATCCAAATTTAAGGCACTATGCCTTGTAATCACAATAGTAAGGCGTATAAGTGCAGTTTGGTAAAAGTAAACGATATTAAAAAGGCTAGAGACAAGTTTTACGAAAATCCTTCTAAAATTGTTCAAGATCAGAAGTTGTGTCATCTGGTATCTGTTTGTGAACCGAAAAGGATGGGGTGTCTCCCGAAAAAAGGAAATCAAAGTCTGTACATACTGTTTACTTTTTCCGTTCATGCAGGAGTAATAACAAATCACAAACTTTGACGGTCTGCAGAAACTTTTTTTGTCTGTAATCGATATTACAAAAAATCGGTTGTGTACCATTCAGAAAATTATACAAAAAGGCAATGTACCAAAAGAAAACCGAGGAGGTGATCGTTGCGGTAATAAAAACATTGAAAAAAAGCAAAAAATTGGAGGAATTTCTACAAAACCTTGCAGCATCTGAGAATCATTACAACAGAAGCAAATCCAGCTGTGTTTATGTGTCATGTGAACTGAATATTAAAAAATTTAGGAGATGTATAATGCGAAAAGCCCTGATTTTACCACATCACAATCAATGTTTAAACGATGATTTTTTACGGAGACTTTAATATTGGATTCGCTTCGCCAGCTTCAGATGTTTGGGGGACGTGTATCAACTTGAAAAATGTAATAAAACAAAAAGGACCGAATAAACCACAACTAATTACAGAATCAAGAATTCATCAACTTAGAGCAAACAGTTTCTACACTCTGCTAAATGAAACGCCTGAAAAAAGTGTTACATTTTGTTTTGACCTCCAGCAAATACATTCACTACCAAAAACACCTATTCAGGATGCATTTTGTTTAAGGCAAATTAGTTTTTACAGTTTTTGTTGTGTTGACGTACAATCAAAAAATCCTATTTTCTATACCTGGTCTGAAAACCAGGCGAGCCATGGCTCAACAGAAATAGGATCCGCATTACTAGCAAAATAAAAACTCCCACATTATCCATATGTTGGCCTATTGGCTGAGATATGAAACCCCAGAAAATGTTAAGGAAGTTATAATTCATTTTCCAGTAAGAGGACACTCATACCTGCCGGCCGAACGTGTTTTTGGGCGTGTCGAAAAAATTCTGAAGAAGTACAGTGTAATTCTTAATCCTGAAAAATATAATGGTTTTTATAGTCAAGTTGGAAGAGTTCGAGAATTAGGCAAAGATTGGAACCTGTATAATATCAAAAAATTTTCAGAAACCTACAACAAACTGACGAGTATCAAAGATTTAAAGGAAATTTAAATAAAAAGAAAATGTCGAGGAACACCATTACAGTCCAATACAAGGAGTGTCAATTTTTTCGTATTGAAAATGACGGCGAAAAATATGGCTCCCTGATAAAAAGAGGACGTAGCGAAAATAACTGCATATTAGAAGAATAATGTTACCCTATTGGAAAAGCAATTTAATAAAGATGATGTTCAATGGCAGAACCTTGAATTGAAGTTTTTTAAAAATATTTTGAAGAAAAATGTCATGCAGTTGGATGAACCAGAAGAAGAAGAAGAAGAAGCTGAAATATGTGATTGTATTGAAGAATACAAAGAAATGCACATTTAACATTATTTTCTATTTTGTTTAGAGTTTTTAATAAAGCTGTAATATTTTTACTTTATGCAACCGAATTTTAACAAACCCAGACATATATGCAAAAGCAGACAAATCCATTTTTATTTGTTAAAAATATCTGAGGAAAATATAAATTGGTTTTGTTTTTATTGAAAAATTAGTTAAGAGATTACTTTCAGATCGATGTGTTAAAAAAAAAATTGTTAAATAAAACGTCCTTTGATGTAAACGTTTTTGCTGTTTTCTCGAAACTTGTGCGTATGGACATGTCTGCTTTTGCATGAACTCTCCTCAAGTAGTGAGTGATTAACAAAAGATGGGCGTAACCGGATGGAGAGACAGGGTGAAGGAGAGAAAAGAATGGAAAAAAGTCGCGGATGAAGCAAAGAATCATAGCAGCCTATAGATAGAAAATACGAAAAAATGGGAAGCGGAGTGATTCACCGCTTTAAAAACGATTGCTCTTTTGCTTTTGCTTGTTTTAGGCTTTTTCTCCACTCTCTGTAAGGACTCCTGTCTGGCCTGGTATTTTTCTTTTGCGAATAGTTTGTGTTAAAATAACAGCACAAACACGGGTCTGGTGGTTTGGAGAAGTAACTGCTTGTCCTGTAAATAGGATCAAATTTTGGAGGGTGTGGTGGAATTGTTGCTATGGACGGTTTGTCATAGTGAATTATAAGGTTTATCAATATAAGGTTTCATAAAAGCTAAATCACGAGCTTTCGCAGCAAAGTTGAAAATATTGTAGAGTGTGGCAGGATTTCCTGGATAATTTTGTTAAATCCTAACGTCCTACGGTTCCAGCCTCTTACTATGGTGCGGATAAAACGCAGTTAAATATACTGGAGAGGCTTATGTTTTCTCAATTAGTTCGTTCTACGCTAACAAAGCAACACTTAGTCATAAACGGTCCTCTTTTGATTGAAGTCTTCTACCTCTAACATCATCAGCCGGCACAAATTTGTTTCTGAGTCCGAAACCGTTCGAGAGAGTCTCCCTGGTTTGAGAGGGCGGTCTTAATCGTCATAGGATTTTTCACTTAATTTCGTCAAATTAATTTTGCAAATAAAGCTTGAAATTTTGATCAGGTAGAGGTCGACACAACATGAAGTGATCATCTATCGTTGATGATGCTTACACTTTTCGGATAATCCTGGAACGTTAACATCTCAAGATTTATTTAGGTATCCGCTATTAGCCAAATTTATATTCCTATATATTTTTCTAACTATGTAGTCGAAAAATATTTACTTTAAGATCAACCACCAAACCATAACTGTACAAAATATCGCTAGAGGGCGGCAATAAATAAAGATGATCGTATAGCGTTCACGCAGCCGCCGTACTTTTTTTTAACGTGCTTTTATTATTTACACTTGTATAAATCAATTTATCTTTCTTTTAATTACCAATAAGTCGAGTCCTCCGAGGCATTATGCTGTGTGACCGACCGACTAGCTCGTGCGTTATGAGTTATGTGGTCATTGTTTCCCATGAGCATTCCCGTATCGTTATTTATTATTTTCAACACTTAATTTCTATGAATACGTTTAAACTAATCGTTAACAAAGGATTTATACTCACACAGGTACTTATTTTGTAAACGCACACGTGAATTATTTACATACGTAGTATGGTATGGTCTCTTCATACCCAGCGTAATAATTCTCGGAAATGTCTTGTTTAGACGCTGTTGAAATAAAATAAGTTTCATTCGCGAGATAACAAGCTTTTTGTGGAGGATCCTACAACCTACAAACGCATCTATGTAGGGAAATTAATACGTACATAGACGCGTTTAGCTTAATGCTGAAGAATTATTTTAGAATTCTTCTTAAATACGTCTAGAATAGTAAAATATCTGGAACAAAATTGAATGCACAATCTAGTCTCGCTCAAAAATTACGACCACATCCCTTTTATAAACCGAGACGAGAGCTCCAATGAAAGCAATGCTTTGCTACCGCTAACATTTGCAAACAGTAACTCACACTGGACTCCGTAAATAGGAACAGCGTTCACTGGTATGGTATGGGAACAAACGCACACTAATAACTATAGCACAACGTATAGCATAATATATGCCGTACTATAAGACGGTCGTCCGTAAATATCGATGAATATCGTCATCACCGGGAGAGATCTGACAGTCCTTGATAGACATACACGGCGGTGTGCCGTTCCAACAAAAGACCAGTACGGAACCCGACGACATCCAGTTTCGCCGAGAATTACGTAACAGCGTATAAGGCTAAAGTGCGCCATTAGATTTCTAACTCTATGATATTTACGGAAAATTATGTGGGACTCGGTATGTTGTCGCCTTTATAAAAATTCCATCGGATATAATACGACGCCGCAAGCGGTAGCTAATGAAATAAACTTAGGTTTAATTACAGCGATATGATTTCTGTATATAGGCAATGCACGGATGTATATGTTCTTAGAAATAATTCATCTATGTTAGCGTATATGTAATTGGAATTTAATGTTCTAGATCTAGATCGCACAGCTAGAATGGATTATTGTAGAGATGTGTACATTCCAAAGAAATGCAGTGTTAATAAATCGATCTTATAAATCAATAAACTATTGTAATATCTAACTCAAAATAAAGGGTATTGATGGATTTATACAGAAATTTAGTTCCAGAGCTTTTGTTATTAGAGTTAGAATTTCAATTTTCCTCCTTCAGTTCTTCAAGATCCGAAGCATCGGAAGAAATGACAATGATAAATGATTTAAAAACAACACTGCTTTATCCCAGAAGCTACGAGCTTGAGCTACTCGACAAGCTTCAATAAGCAAAACCTAGCACAGTTTTTTAGGAGATATTACCTCGTAACTCCAAATAATGTTCTAAATGCTTGATAATTTGCGTTTACTGAATCCCTTCCTAGATTCCATAACTGTCATTTAGAAGATATTTTCACAAGGATTAATATGATATAAGACAAAAATTTGTTGATCTTTAACCGTTTAGGAGATATTACCTCGTAACTCCTCGTAACTCAAATAATGTACTAAATGCTTGATAATTTGCTTTTACTAAATGCTTGATAATTTTCATATAATGTACTAAATGCTTGATTACTGAATCCCTTCCTAGATTCCATAACTGTCATTTAGAAGATATTTTCACAAGGATTAATATGATATAAGACACAAATTTGTATCTTTAACCGTTTAGGAAGATATTACCTCGTAACTCCAAATAATGTACTAAATGCTTGATAATTTGGTTTTACTGAATCCCTTCCTAGATTCCATAACTGTCATTTAGAAGATATTTTCACAAGGATTAATATGATATAAGACACAAATTTGTATCTTTAACCGTTTAGGAGATATTACCTCGTAACTCCAAATAATGTACTAAATGCTTGATAATTTACTTTTACTGAATCCCTTCCTAGATTCCATAACTGTTATTTAGAAGATATTTTCACAAGGATTAATATGATATAAGACACAAATTTGTATCTTTAACCGTTTAGGAGATATTACCTCGTAACTCCAAATAATGTACTAAATGCTTGATAATTTGCTTTCACTGAATCCCTTCCTAGATTCCATAACTGTTATTTAGAAGATATTTTTACAAGGATTCATATAATATAAGACACAACTTTCTATCTTTAACCGTTTAGAAGCTATTACCTCCAAACTTCGAACAATGTACTAAATGCTTGATAATTTGGTTTTACTTAATCCCTTCCTAGATTCCATAACTGTCATTTAGAAGATATTTTCACAAGGATTAATATGATATAAGACACAAATTTGTATCTTTAACCGTTTAGGAGATATTACCTCGTAACTCCAAATAATGTACTAAATGCTTGATAATTTGCTTTCACTGAATCCCTTCCTAGATTCCATAACTGTTATTTAGAAGATATTTTTACAAGGATTAATATGATATAAGACACAACTTTCTATCTTTAACCGTTTAGAAGATATTACCTCGTAACTCCAAATAATGTACTAAATGCTTGATAATTTGGTTTTACTGAATCTCTTCCTAGATTCCATAACTGTCATTTAGAAGATATTTTTAAAAGGATTCATATAATATAAGACACAACTTTCTATCTGTAACCGTTTAGAAGATATTACCTCGTAACTCCAAATAATGTACTAAATGCTTGATAATTTGGTTTTACTGAATCTCTTCCTGGATTCCATAACTGTTATTTAGAAAATATTTTTACAAGGATTCATATAATATAAGACACAAATTTGTATCTTTAATCGTTTAGGAGATATTACCTCGTAACTCCAAATAATGTACTAAATGCTTGATAATTTGGTTTACTGAATCCTTCTAATTCCATAAAAAAGATATTTTCACAAGGATTAATATGATATAAGACAAAATCCTTCCTAGAATAATTATCTCTCCAAATAATTTAAATGCTTGAAGATATAGATTCATCATAAATTTTAAGATATGGTTTGTAAGGCCTTCCTAAAATAATGTATCTTCCTAACCATTAGGGAATTTTCACAAGCCTTAGAAAAGAATCATCTACTTAGTACTAAATGCTTGATAATTTCGTTTTTCCGCAGATCTTCTTGTTTGAATTAATTATATAAGGTATCTTTAACCGTTTAGGTATTACTAACCCAAATAATGTACTAAATCAGTGCTCTTCTGTCGTTATAGGCTTCATAATTCAACAACCGCTTAAGAGATTCTCTCGTAGCTTTCTGTTGATGATTTAGAAATTTTGTGGTCTCGGTACTTAGCAGATCCATTTGAATGAAAGACGAGGCGCAAAGCGTTCCAACATTGGTTGGACAAAGACTTTTGAGCCGGCCAGAAGTTCCAATTTATCTAATCTGCTTCTCATTGAACTTGAAGGTCTTCTGATTAAAAGTAGAAGTTTGCTATGCCAATCATGAAAATAGGGTTAAAGGTTAAAAACCACAGTCCTAAGGGTCATATTTATAGTTCGTGCTCGAGGTCGTGTGGATGTTTGAGCACGCGATTTTGACATATTTGTAATGAAATTTACGTCAAAAATGCGTACTCAAGCATACACACCACCTCAAGCACGAACTATAAATATGACTCGTAGTCTTATGCTCTCATGACTGCGTTAGCAAAGTTAAGGAAACAAATTTTAGTGTTAAATTTGATTTGGCAATAGCGTGGCGTGGGGGCGGGGGAGGGTGAGTTGTAGGTAGACGAAGATAAATGCAGAACAAGTTGCCGAGACCTATGAGTCAGCATTTAAGTGAAGGTTGGACGTAATTTGGTTTGCAGGTTAGCTGACGAATCCTCGTGATAGTGGAATGTTGGAAATTTCGGTTGGTAGGTTGTGGAGTTTATGGATTTGTAGAATTTGTTTTAGTCTTCTTTGGAATTTTCGAACTCGATTTTTCAGTAGATTTAGGAGAAAGTTTTAAGATCAGTAGGTTTCAAACTTTTTAGAATGTCGAAATAGGGAAAGTTTACCTAAAATGGGATTCTTAAGGTGTGTATCTAGTTTAAAAAATATGTACAAGTACAAAATAACGAACAACCTTCATAATGAATGTACCAAACATAGACTTTATTCAAAAAATAAACATAACATATTAAAGTATTAAACATAAAACTAAAAAAAATGATTTCTTGCGCGAGTCAAATTTCCCATTTTAGGAACACATATATCTAAAACGGCATCAGTAGTGTTTCTAAAATGGGAACATATTTCCAAGCACAGATCACGTATGAAATAACTGGCCTCGTTGTCTGACACACCGCAAACTTCGTGGACCACTGGTCACCAGATTTGCTGCTTAAAAAATCTATTTCAAAATAAAAGCACACAGGATTTTCTTTATCGTCACTGTTTTCTTTGGTGGTGCCTATTTTCTTGGTATTTTTGTCTTTGGTCTTGGTTTTCCCAATCACATCATTTTGGTCTCTAGTCTTGTTTGTTGATTCATCAGTTGTCTTTTCGCTCAAACTATTTTTCTAAGATTTGAAGCTTTTCTTTACTGATTTTCCCTTCGACAGTCTTGTTCCTTTCATAGATGGCAATTTACTGGTTGGCAGTTTACGTCGTTTTGTCTCTATACTGGCATTCAATTCATCCCTATAAGGTGAGCTCGTGAAGATGGCAGCTTTACCTCTGTTTGCAGTTTTTGCAGGCTTTCTTAATGCTGCTTTTGTGTATGGTTAAATCATGTTTAGTGAAACACAACGTTGAAAAATATTGGCCAGAGGTTTATCATCATCACTAGAGGAACTCTCATCTGACTCATGAGGACGAGCTGATTTTGATTGTGGTAGTGTGTGGGTCGAATATGAAGTTCATGGAAGTGGTGTTTGATGCCAGATTGGCAATGGTGGTTCTCTTTCTGGTGAGCTCCTTTCCGTTGAAGTTGATTTATTTTCTGGCTGATCAGTAGGATTTGCAGCTATAAACATATGGTCAGGGAAAACGTGGCGATTAACGGGAAATAAGCCCAGTTTTCTCAAAACCATGAATTCCATTATTGGATGTTGCTGCTCTGAAGAAAGCTTTTCCAAATAATCTGCCCATAATTATTCCTTTAGAAATAGGTCTGCTCAGGGACAGCTGATTTCTTTCCTTCATGATCGAGGCCAAACCCAACCGGCCATTTTTTCATTTTTATTAAAATAGTGTTTACAATTTTTCCTTTCCGCTAACGGAATCGCCAACCTACGCACAGCTATAGACGTTAATCCAAAAAACATGCTCTCCATAGTTTTTACGTAGTCAACTAGTTGTTCTTCCATTTGGCGCGAAAATGTACGTTATCTATTTTCCAAGCTTTTTTCATGGCCGTTAATTTTTTTATTCAAGTTTTTCACTCTCTGCTGGAGAGTGCTTTTTGGTACCGAAAAAGTTTCTGCCGCTTTTAAGTAAGCATACTTGCCACTTGACACCGATCTAATTGCTTTCGCCATTCCTTCCTCGGACCAACACTGACGAGTTGTTTTTCGAACTACACAGAAAACAGGTATTGTATTTCTAAAGTGGGATACATCTCGTTATAGAAGCACATGCTGTGTCCCATTTTACCAATGCATTAATATGTCAAGAAACAATGCCTGAATGTTTTCCGTATAAGAATATAACTATAAAATTTCATAGGGTATGTGGTCGTTTATGTCCAAGCAACTAGTAAAAAAACTGATCGCCGTCATCTCATTGGCCATAAAGACAAGAAGCTCATGTTTGTAGATCTAAGTTTTTACAAGAAATATGTTAAAAACTTGAAAACTCACCTAGGGGTGTTGCACCAATCACGATTTTAGTCAAATTGCTGAAGGTTATTCATACACTGACCGGAAATATTAGATGGAACTGCATGTACTACAAAATAATTAGGATATCTCGTTTTACCACAGTATCCCATTTTATATAAACTTTCCTTACATAAATTTAGTCTTAAACATGTGTCCAGAAGCTGTAAAATTCTGTTCAATCAAACCCCAAAAAAAAAACAAGTTCCAAAACACTCAATCAAACCTAACTAACCAAAATCTTAACAATTTCCAATCAAACATCCAACACCATTGCAACATCAGTTACCAGGCTATAGAACAAGAGCGTCGCCTAATTAATAGCATTTTTTAAAAGAAAATAATAAACTAGTGATTGAAAAAAAGGGAATGTAACCAATTTCTACAAGGCAGTAAGACCCTACGAAGAAAATTTGATTGATCCATTGAAATCTCAATATTAAACCAGCAAAACCTTCATTCATTTTTACAAATCTATTCAGTCATGTACGTGTCATTACTTCAGACATTCATCCTCCGCATAACACGCCCAGTACTGAACACTGTGCAATTTACCATAACTACATTAACACCTTCAGAGGTCGCCGAGGTTATCGCCTCATTACGTGCGATATCATTAAGGTTAATGAGATCGCTAACAATTTGAGAAAAATACCACGTCGAATTATACATTTTACAATAAATTGTAACACACTATAGTCGCAATAAGTGGACGTGAGTGTGCGGCTAGTTTCTGATTGTGTATCATTATATCGAAGTGGTTCAGTGATTGTTGCAACGGGCGGTCACCGCGATCAAGGAGTTACAAGTATACGTGCGCAGATGAGAAAAGATAATATTTTGATTGGATTCACACGAGCTCAATTTTCCACGCCCGATTCGTAAAGAAAAAATTAAAGGTCACTTTTTCGAGAACGGGGAGTAATTTTACCGTGCCTAGAGATTTTCTAGGAAAAGGAAATAAAGCTCCTATATCATTAGTGAATAATATCTATTCACAATCATTAAAGAAGGTATAAATTATTTAATTAAAAATTGTTCTCTACTTTGCGGAAACTAATCAATCAATAACAATAAAATTTTCAAACAGATTACTCCAGAACAATTATCTAGGCTTCATAAAACAAATTAGACATTTCCTAATACTCTACAAGATTATTGCTCTCATTTACAACGTCCTACACTCCTACGATCTCATTGTAATGAACTGACAGTTTCTAAATTCCATGTTAAATGCTTTGCGACTAACATGCAGATTTAGCACACGTTCCTAATACGATTTCGTTTAAAACATTCTGCTACAGTTCATCAAACGCCAATCTTAGTAGTGGCAGTTTGACTAAAACTTATTAATCTCTGTAAATATCTAGCATTACATAACAAAAGCTTGTATTACCATGTTCTCACTCATAACTCTTAATGATTCAACTTAATGGTGGTGCTATTCCGTTTACTGTAATAGACTAGAGTAACCGGAGGAGTGAAACAATTATTAATGATTTGATCGTAAGAAACGTAAGTTTTATAAACATTAATCTGTGTTTTTGTAGCGGCAATATAAGAATGATAATAATCCTTTCGTGTACTTTTAAGATAATAGATAGTATGACAGTGAACGACTAATTTCTACGAACATTCTCGCGTGTGGGATATTGAAACCTTTATATCATGTGCACGATGAGCGATACTTTGTCCAAACTACCAATTACTTCGCCTTATTTGAGATAAAGTTAAGACATTTCATACAATCGAATGAGACTAAATGTGTATTACTCCTTCTGGTCTCGTAGTGAAAAGGAACTAGTAGACATACTGTGATCGTTGTGATTGAACACAAAATTGTTAAATGTCCCATGGGATATGCTGTATAACTTTATTTCTTAATTAAAATTCAGACGATAACTGTGTATTTGGTTCAGCTTGGGAATAAAATGATTATTGGCGAATAAATTTCGTTACAAACTCCTAATATGTTTGTGCTTGTCACGGTTAATGTTAAGTTATCCTTTGAGATTGGTTGTTTGCTTCTTTTATCTTTAAATAGAACAGTTAGAATAAACCTCTGTTAATACTTTTTCCCATCTTTATAACTGTAATCTTCAATCAGCTGGAATGACCTATACTATGGTGGTCAAAGTCATTTGGATGACTGGAATGGTATCGATATGATTTCCTTTCATCACCAATTTTAGTTTGGGAAACAGACAGAAAAGATTTGTGCGATGGTGGATTTTCGTGTTACAAAATTCTGGTCGAACTCTGGTCTACAATCGTAGTAGCACTCTCAGATAATATTCTGCGTTCACCATCTAACCTTCTGGAGTGAATTTACAGTGAGCAATTCCTTTTGAATCGAAGATATGGGTCAGCATTGTCTTAAATTTGCTCTTCTGAAATTTTTTTCTCTTTTGGCTCTTGTGACGACTTCCACTCCACACTCTGACGTTTTAATTTTGACTCGTATTATAAACATGACATTCCATCACACAGTTGCAATAGCTGACATACTTGCCGGATCACTTTGGGACATTTTTGATATAGCCCTTGCAATGCTCAACTCCCCAATGTTTTTGGTTGTCAGAGTGTGTGGCACGAAGCACGCGCAGACTTTCTGTTTGCTCAAATCTTCAAAATTCGGTAGAGTGTGCTTTTCGGTATTCCAGTTTGCCCTTCCTTTCGCTTTCTTGATACTTCCTTCATTGGTAGTGATTTTTGGTGTCGCTGCGTGGTAATCGTCCTCACAATTTCCCTACGACCCTCAAGGAACCATCCAAAGCAACGGTAAACTTGTGCAGGGGACGTGCATTCATTCCCGTACATATTTTTAGCGTTTCGGCCACATTGCAATCTTTATTGGATTCTAAGGTATCTAGAAACTGTTCATCTGTGAAGTAATCTACTAAAAAGTAGTATAGAATGCAGAATTTCCCAACTGCCTACTTATTAAATTTACAGAACCAGGAAACACATATTTATACCTTATAGTATTCAGGAGATCATCCCATGTCATATTTTTGTTCATTGTACAGACTGTTTGAACATTAATGTCACTTCCTATACTAAAAGTTATGTCAAAAATTTATTATCCTGAAACTGTAGTTATTAGTTACAAACGGTTATGGCTGTGCATCTTGCATTTACAAATAAAACTATAATTTTTTAAATAATTTTTTAGCGACAATATTTCTGATATAAACTGCACCTCAAGTACTTTACATACAATTTCTCGGATTCCATAGAAATTATTTATGAATAACGGTAGTACCATGCAAGATTTTTATATGTAAGCAAGCGCTTGGTCTTACCACGTGAAAGTCTTTGTTTCTAGTTTCATGTCGTGATTTGTGTCGCGCTGTTCGAACATTACTTACATTTACGCTTACAAGTTTACTGTTTGCAATATACACAGCTATGCAGCCAAAGAGATATATCTCATAAAGCAGTTTCTCGTGCTAAAATATATATCCATATCGCATTGCAAAATTGTGTTCTGAATGGATGAATGCGAAAGTATATTTATGTCATAGCGCTTTAATTGGCACGGAGTTAGTTTAGATTTTGTCATCGTTCAAATTGTAGGCATTTATTGCTGTGGGAGCATAACTGATTTCCTTTTTGCTTTGACGATATTTTAAAACATGATTAGTTGTGAAATGTTGTTAAATATTGACAGAAAATAATTGTGGAGGAATAATAGGAAAGCTCATTTAAAATGCTGCATTTAGCTGAGATAGTTGAACATCTGCAGGCTTTGTAATTTCCAACCACTGTAATTAACATCTAGCGAACTGTAAAGACAGTTATTTTCTACAGTTTTAATACATTCAACTACAATAGTATTTCTTAGAGCTACCACGTTTTCAGACTATAGAATCTGTTAATTTTCCACAGTTAATTAGAAGCAGTAATTGTCAAGAGCATATTTTTGACAGCTGTCAAATTATAAAAACCATTACTTCCTTTTCCTTTTATTTCGTCATGTCCTTCTTTTGTCAAACTATGGTAGTCATTCTTGATAGTTTCAACTATACGATATAGAGAGTCACTATAATTTTATTTTGAAAACTGTCAAACTATAAAAGCACATACTTCTCTTCTTGACTGTCAAAATATTTTTATGTAATATTTGAAAGTTCCAACACATGCAGTCACTATATATTTTCTACTTACTGTTCTTACTGTTTAGTTGCCAACCTCTAAAAATTAATTGCCAAAGTATTTCTAATTTCTATTATTTTGACTTTCTTGTAAAATCAGTTATATTTTTGACAGTTGTTAAACTCAAATCGTAAATCCAAATTCTTTCTTGGTTATCGAAATATCTTTGACATCTGTCAAACTTCAATATTGTTTATTTTGCAGTCATTGTAATTTTTTTAAAACTTCTGAAAACAATTGCCGTCAACCTATAAAAGCACAAATTTTTGTTCCAAATTAACAAAGATTTTTCTTTTATCTTGTTACATTCTTCCATTTTATTATTATTATTTTGACTTTCTATATATTTTTGATCTGACATTAACATAATATATGCTCATTGTAATTTCTGATAAAAGCACTTTTGTTCCAAAGTAATAGTTTTAAAAGATAACTGTCAAGGTATAAAATATACGCATTTTTTTACAGTTTTGATGATTGTAACTGTCCAAATGCTTTTGATACGTATCAAATTGCAAAAGCAATAATTTTTGTTTAAATTTGACAGTGATTACTGTTACAGTACGTCTGACAACTGTCAAACTGTCAATTAAGAGCGTATCAGAGCTTTTAAGAAGAGTTCGACTCCTTTAGTTCCCACTGTTGATAAATAAATTCGTAAAAATGTCCCATAAACTTATATAACACTTTCTAAATAAACTGAATTACATGATGTTGTCTAGGGTTAGGGGTGGCATTATTTCTGCGCGTTTGTATACATATCTAAGATAATAAGTAGAACCAATAGAAATGCGCTGCTATTTGTTCTTCGTAGACATTGTGTACACAAATAGAAAGAAAAGCTGTTAAAGAATATTTAGTTACACGTATTTACAGATACAAACATGATTCTACACAGGATTACAAGGCAACACAAAGTTATGCGAGGTGGCATTCACGTATCTGTTGTATTATCTTCGCCGCTAAATACCCACTTCAAGGAAAACAATGTAAGATCAATATCTAGTGGTATTCAAGATTGTTTTACTGTATTTAGCGAATGCTTTAAAACAAAGAAACAAATGATTTGTAAACTGTAAAGTTGGATACAAAAAAGTAAGTGTAATTTGTTTCTGCGTAGATGATTAACACACACAGCTTCATATTTAGATTTTTTTAGTTTTTATAAAATAATTACAATCTATAACAAGATGTATTTGAATCCTATTAAATCTAATAAATCCAGGAAACAGGTATTTAACTCATATGTATATGCAAATAAAAACGAACGATGATTCATCCATTTCAAATTTTCGTTTATGTAACGTCCGGTAAGTCTACCTGCTTTCAAAAGCGATTTTTTTTAGAAACTTATTTGCATAAAACAAAAGTGCATTGTATCCCGGAGGCGAACCAATTAATTTCCATAGATTTATTAATGCTCCAGTTACAGACGGGATTGGTGAAATATTAGAAGGATGTTAGAAAAAAATGCATTTTAATTACCTACACTTCGGTTTTATTCGAGGGCCCGGAGAAACAAAATCTTAAGCCGGATATTGCTATAAGAGAAGAAATAAAAAGCGAACGTAATATTTGATTTAATGAAACCGACAATCGAAAAAAAAAACAGAACAACAAAAGATTTTAAACCAAAGCTCGTACATTATATGCTGTACGGTTGCATTAAATCAAAACCGATTGGAAATGTTAGCAAATCAGAGAGGTAAGGAGGATTAAAAAAAGATATAAATCCAACGAAAAAATCTAGACAGGATGGAGACCTCTTTCGAAAGAAGCTTATATTTACAGGATGTATCAATCAAAGTTGTTGTAGTTGAATATAAGCAAAATTAATAGCATAACTAATTAAATCAAATGTATTTAATAATTTTAAAACGTATTTTACACCAAATTAGTCTTGACTGTATGTAAAATTAAATTGACGTCGCTGTATTTATTCTAGATACGATTCATGGTGTAATCTTCGAGAAGAAAAAAAAATGTTGGTGAAGCTTTTACATGTTTAATAACATCTTGTATCAGATTTTATCGATGATGATAAGCAATATTTTTTAATGTGAGAACCGGAAACAAAATCGATGAGTATATAATTGCACTACTATTTTTATAGGTATACGAGAACATGTCGGAAAATATTTGAATTGTGTGTACTGTAGTTTTCGACAATTAATTAATATATAATTTTTCTTTCCCAGGTAATATTTTCGAATGATATTCAATGCTTAATCCGGTTTATTCTAGAGATAGACTGGATTATAACCCGGATGTTGCATCAAGACTTCTATCCTGCCAGCTCTACTAGAGTGGTCTTTAGAAGCCTTAGAAACTTCTATTTTTACCATCAAAAAAGTCAAATTTTCTTCTATAACTTTGATATTAATTCATGTCTACTTCGGTAATACTGCTCCTGTACCTGCATCATGGCTGAACAGTTTTCTAAGTATACAGTTCTCCGTTTTTGATCTCCCACTTTGTGATGGTTCTGATTACCTTAGGGATGTTGCTCTCCTCAGTTGGCCCAAAAACTGGTAGCTGGGTTGGATTATGTGCACTAGAAAACTTGCAGTAGTATCCGACCTGACGTATAGATGGCGGTTAATTGAAAAGAATGACTATGGTAGAAAATATCAACTTTATAAAGCTTAAGTTTGAAGTTTGACGTCTCTACATTTTTCAGTATTTGTTTAACAGTCATCAATAGTTGACATTCTCAGCGAATTTGTAAACATGAAAGGCCTCAGAAGGGGTTGGGGACTCACAAATTGGCGCAATTTACTATTGTTGTACACCTTCTTATCTTCACCATCTTGACCATCAACATAAGTTCAGGTTATATTTTTTAAAACGCAAAACAAGAAATTAGTAAAATGTTGATAACAAATGTACACTCAAAGAAACGTGAGAGCATGTGGAAGTACTCTTCTCTCTTCGGAAATTGGAAATTGTCAACAAATGACTGTTGGTGTAGTAGTTGCTCCTACTTACCAACTGTTCGCGTTTACTTACCGGTCAAGATAAGACGGTGTGCAACAATAATAAATGGCGCCAATTTGAGAGTCTCCAACCCCTGGGCTTCAGTCTAACCGATATTAAAGCGGAGCTAGATTCTGCTCTGGAGAGGCAAAGGGGTGGGAGGAAGGGTTTCCTCCGAGGTCGTACGAGCTGCCAAGATGAACATCGCAGTGGGCGACCAAATGAGCGCCAGAAATTACGAAGAAAATCCGCAAAATGGTATTGGATGATCGTCAAGTGAAGCTAGCAGATATGATCGGCATTTCAAAAAAAAAATGAAAACTACGTAAGCTACGATTCAATCGACTGTTTGGCGAAGTTTCACAGCAATAAAGCAGAGCTTTTGCGACGATTCATAACAATGGATGAAATATGGGTCCATCACTTTACACCTGGGACCAAGAAACAGTCAAAACAATGGACTAAAAGGAGAGAATCGGGTCCAAAGAAGGAAAAGTCAGTTTTCTGGTATGTGCTAGGGATAATTTTCATTGAATAGCTTCAGAAAGGGAAAACAGTCAGGTACAGTCAGGTTACAGCATGGTTTTGTTGACCAGATTTCAAAAAAGAACCAAAATCTTCATTTTTCTGGTAACTTGATTAGCTGTTGGGAGGCACAAAACACATGAATCCTATTTTTTACAATGTAATATGGTAACCAGTGTTGCACCTGCTAACAGTAGTAAGCTTTGTCAACAATCTGAAAAGAAAATCATTTTAAAGAAATTTCTATGAAAGTGGATTCTTTTTCTTCTTTTATCCTAGTTGTCGCATTTCGTAATTATTCATATCAAACAAATTCTACTTTATAAATAAATGATGTTATTAATATGATCACAATACTAGTGCACCTTTAGATGAAACTTGAACGATTGACATTTGATTCAAGCGTACCAAATTGTAAAAATCGCAATTTTCAGATTTGAAAATCGCAGCTGCCAAAGAGTAGCAATTGTAAACATATTTCTGGCAACCGTCAAACCGTTGACATCTGTCAAATTGTAGGAGCAGTTATATATTGTTTATTTCGTTTTTATTTTGACAACACCTATTTTGTTACCAACATCACCAGTGTAACTGACACCCAGTAAATTGTAAAGACAGTTATTCCCTACAGCTTTAATACATTCAACTACACAAGTATTTTCAAGAGCTACTAAATTGTGAAAAATAGTGTCAACATATTTCTGACAGCTGCCAAATTGCATAAACTATTATTTCCTTTTATTTTAATTTTGTCATATCCCGTTTTGACACCTGTCAAATTGTGGTAGTCATTCTTGATAGTTTCAACTATACTACATAGAGGGCACTATTTTCTAAAAACTGTCAAACTATAAAAGCACTTACTTCTCTTATCAACTTTCAAAACATCTTTGACATCTGTCAAATTGTAGAAGCAGTTATGTTTGACAGTTCCAACACATGCAGACAGAATATATTATTTTGGAAGCTATCAAATTATAAAAACATTTATTTTCTTACTGTTTTGACGACTGAAGCAGTATAAAAGCAAATATTTCTGATAGTTGTCAAACTCTAGAAACAGGTATTTCTTACGGTTTAACACGTTTAATTGCCAAAGTATTTCTAACAGCTATCAAATTGAAACAAAAACGTAATTTTCGGATTTGACAGTCGCAGCTGTCAAAATATAAAATTGTAAAAGCAGTAACTTTTTATAGTTTTAATAGTAGCAATTTGCAACATACTTTTGGCAGCCGTCAAATCATAAATCCAAATTCAGATTCTTTCTGGACCATTCGAAATATTCTTGACATCTGTCAAACTGTAGAAGCAGTTATATTATTGCCCTTATTTTGACGGATGTAACAACGGATGTAACGGCTCCAACAAGTCTACCTCTCAAAATATTTCTGACGGTTACCAAATTGTAAAATTCGATAGTTGCAGTGATACCTGTCAAATTTGAAAAAGATTAATTTTTTACAGCTGTCATTAGTGTTACTTTCTCCTATTTTTTTTATTTTCACATTTTGTTTTAACATATTTTCGTCAGCTGTCATTGTAATTTCTTTGAAAGCTGTCAAATATGTAAAGGATTTATTTTCGTACGAGCTCTAATAGCAGCCTGTGTAAAGATATTTCTGACAGTTTGCAATTGCAAAAAGATTTATTTTCTTCTATTTTGATTTCTGACAGTTAATTCAAGTATTTTTTTACAGTTTTACAGCAAATTCTACTTCATAAATAAATGATGTTATTCATATGATCGCAATACGAATGCACATTCCGATGAAACTCCAACTATTGTAGACATTTCATTCAAGCGTACTCTGACAATAATCGAGAGCAATATTCAAGTCATGAATCCAACACGCGTGCACTTGCTTATCAATTTCCACGCGTATAATATTCAGAAGTTAGTGCGCTCTTTAATTTCACGACCATGCACATCGGTTCTTACCCGGTACATCGGGATACACCTTAATGGAAATCGTGATTGATACATATACATACATACAGTGAGACAAAAGGCGCGAGATCTGGTCGTTTTTCCTGTTCGAACCCCCCAGCGACGAATAAATTTCGTAGTAGGGCCGGCAGAAATACGAAATAGAGATACACACGTATATAGGCGGAAATCGTGCGAATTCCACAAAGCGCAATAAAATCTGGAGCTCCGTGAAGGGGCGAATTTACATCTGAAAACAATAAACCCGCAGCATTAGGGTTCATAATTCCGCGTGCTCTGATCAAAACACACAATAAAATCGTACAGTTTATAGCTGGCAGATATCTTACCATAACGTGTATAGTGTGTCTGATAAATAATGACACCACTTACGAACAACCCCAATATATAACTCTAGTTTGTTTTTATATCAATTTTTGTGTCTTAGAACTTGAAGAAGGATCTTTAGAATATAAAAAATAGTACGCATTATAATATGTATCTTTTCGGAGGTGGGGTCACAAATATTTATACCAATTGTACATACATATATACTACACACAACAAGGACTGTGCACCCATGAGTCCAGGTCATTGGCGATACTGCAGCTCACCTTAACACTTTGCCAGGATAATTTTATGGTATGAATATTGATCGTAAAGCTTCTTAACATTTAACCTCTATCCACCGCGTTAAATTACACTGTCGTGGAGGTGAGCGAGATTAAGGTCCGATAATGTGGAAAAGATCTAGGAATTCAACCTGTACGAACTGTTGGCATCTAGTAGAACGGTGACCGTAATATACCACCGTACAAGACTATTTTACACATCTTCTACATCTGGATGAACGCTGGCGGGTCCACATAATAGTACAATAGCGTTGTACATGCGAGAGTCTGGAAGCTATAATTACTTCTCCACGACAGAGTCAATAAAGTACGTATGTCTTTGTGCAAAACAGGGAAGTGTTCTGAATAACCCACGCATATTTCAGTTCCTGTGGACTACTATAGGGAGATTTAAGTAATACAACTTACAACTCTCGAGGATGTGTTTTATAATTTACTAACGAGAAAATTGCTGCAAATTAAGTTTCTACATTCCTTATTATTTTCTGTTATCATACACACGTAAATCTCATAAAATTTTACTTTCGTGTGCAAGTATAATAACCTAACCTTTATAATTCTATATCCCGTTAATGCTAGAAGTGAGATTACGTCCAATAATCTTCACATTATCACATAAACATATGTAGATTTCCTGATAATTTTGTAGGAAGAAGGGATACGTTATTTACTAAACAGAATAACATAATCAAATTATATGGTCCGAGCCAATTTTGTTGAAGAAAACGTACCTACGAGGTAACCATTAAATACACAATACAATCAGATACTGTAATTAACTTATATGACTGTCAGACAGTAATTGCTGTTCTAATGGAGTACTAAGTTTAAACAGGAGTTTTTAAACTGCTATAAATAACAAATAATACACAATTTATTGACTTTAAAGCCCGTCAGATGCAACGCTGCACTCTGTGCAGGATCATTGATCATTGAGTCGGTAGTATTGCTGTATTAATCGCTGTTAACCACCCCCTTTATCCAATTTAACTCGCAAAACACTTTGTTCTAAATGAGGAAGCAAGATCTACACTAACAAGTGAATTTTTTATTCAAAACTTTGCAGATTCCTTGCTGTCGAAGAATTACATATAAAATTGAACTCTTCTGAACATTTCTGTGAAATTCTTGGAAGCAATAGCCAATATCTTTTTCAGACATAGTGTGAAGCAAAAGTCCCATTCTTTCTTGAATAGTACTTTATATTAAACATCAAGAAAGTCAAAGGGATTCTTCGAAGCGACCAAAAACATTGGAGAATTGAGCATTGCAAAAGCTATGTTAAAAATGTCCCAAAGGAAAGCATGTCAGCCATTGTACCTAGAGATGAAATGTGAATAGGTACCAACCAAAAATAAAACGTCAGAGTGCGGCATGGAAGTCACCAGAAGAGCCCAAAGAGAAAATTACGCTTTCAGGAGAGCAAAATCAAGACAATGCTGGCCGCAGAATATTTTATGGGAGTTCTACAACGATTGTGGGCCAGAATTCGACGAGTTCGACCGGAATATCGAGAGTCAGGCAGTTGGTTTTTGTTGCACGGCAGTGCAGCATCGCACAAAGCCATCATGGTATGTGAATCCTTGACCAAAAAAGGCATCATTGTTATCGATTCCACCGTACTCATCTGATTTGGTTCTGTGCGATTGGCTGTTTCCCAAACTGAAATTGGCGATGAAATCGATTCGATACCATCCAAGTTATTCAAAAGACTTTGACCCCCCCCCTCCCTATACTATAAATAAATTTGACAGTTGCTTAATAACTGTTTTTGTACTTTGACAACTGCGAGGAACCATGCCGGCTGTTTCAGCTGTCAAAATAGTAAGAAAATAGGTTTTCATGTTTAGTTCCATAGTTCTCAAAGGAATTATTAAGGCCTGTATACGTTGAAGCTGTCGAAAAGCACTACTTCCGTGATTGGACGAGCGTCAAAGATATTTTGGGACGTTAAGAAATCAAGATAATAATAATAATAATTGGAATGCTAATCGCTTTTACAGTGCCCCACATAAGTATTGGCGCAGCAGCACCATTTAGAGCAAAATGTGTGTAAATAAGTTAGAAATGGCTACATGCCATTCTTTATATTCCATATATTTAATAAATAAATTAAATTTTATTTCTAATACTCAAAAAAAATAAATATATTTTCTGTACCTACAATATAAACATCAACAAAAGTATTGGCACATGCCCAAATAATATACAAGAAAATCAAAATATGCTAAAATTAATATTTGGGTGAGCCACCTTTTTGTCGTCAAACTTCCCTTAATCAATTTGGCATCGAATGAATCAATTTTTTGTAACCTCGGAGTCTATTTTGGCCCACTCTTCTGAAAGGATCCGTTTAAGCTCTGGCTTACTGGAAATATGATGTTTGCGAATCCTTTCTTCTAGTACCGCCCATAGGTGCTCTATCAGGTTCATATCTGTAGACTGTGGAGGAGTGGATAAAGTGTGAGGTCTGTTGTATATGATCCTTTGTTTTACAACATAGGTGGTGGGCTAAATATACTATTTTTTCCATAATTTCAGCTCTCCAACATCAGATGACGTCATGCAGCGCCATATCATAACTCCTCCTCCCCCATGTTTCACATTTTGGTTTTCTCCAAACTCTTACGCGACTGTCACAGCGAAAAATATTAAATTTTCTTTCATCTGAGAACATGACTGTATCCCAGAAATCTTCAGTTTTCTTTACATAATTATTTGCAAATTCCCACCCTAGTTTCTTATCATGGTTAGAAATCAGAGATGTCTTACGCGCAATTCTTGAACTAAAACCGACACATTTTAAACCTTTACGAACTGTTTCGGTGTGAATATTTATGTTATCATCTACCCTTAACACTGTTGAAATCTCTAATGCAGTAATTTTAGGTTTCTTTTTAAGTGTTCTTGCGATTTTTCTTTCCTTGCGTTCTGTTAGTTATCGAGGGCGACCTGTTCTATGTCAATTCCTTAAACTATTTTCGCCTTGAAAGCGTTTTATTATATTTCTAATTGAATATCTAGTTCTGCTTAATACTTTGGCAATTTCTGTATATCTCTTGTTCTCTTCGTATAAGCGCAAAACTATTTTTCTCTCTTCAGTAGTTGCCTCTTTACCTTTCCATCACATACTGACAAAAGTGTCAGTTAGACTGCAGTTATACTTATTCGATCGACGAAAATAAATATTAAGCAGAAATAGGAGATCCACCTGGCATTTATTCCAGAAGTGCAAATATTTAATACATGGTTACAACTTATTCTTTAAAGTGTGCCAATACTTTTGTTGATGTACATATTGTACAGAAAATGTATTTGTTTGGTTTTAATGTTATAAATAAAATTTAATTACTGATATACTTATGTGGAGCACTGTATGTAACAAGGCCAGTGACACATTGTATAGGAACATTACAAGGCAAGAACAATAGCAGTAGTAGTGACAAGCAATACAACTCAGAACGAGATGCAGCTTTCAACACCATATCCAATCTAAATTAAATAAATGTGGCATGAAGATCGTTTTATTTGTTGATGAGGGGTGGGGTGGCGAGAAAAATGTTTTATATATATTCTTGAGACATTCATTGGCAAGTAGAAATAGGTGGCAGAAGCATCACAGCAGATAAATGGTTTACCATCATACTAAAGAAAGTGCGAGCCAAATTAATGAGGTAAACAAGCCTGATCTAAGTCTAGCGTGGTAGACAAACTGCGTCTAACATTAAACTTATAGAATCACAAACTGGAGGCTTTTGGTCGTTGCCTTAGCTGTTTTTGACATAGGTTAGGTTGGGCAAGGATATCATGATCTTCTGAATTCACATTTTGAAATATAATGGCTATCCTAAGCTTTGGGGTTGTTTCCAATGGAACTATTGTGGGACTGGTTGGATTGAAAAATATGCAAATCCTTATTATGAATGTCTGTTACACCTCAGAATAAAGCACACACATACCAGTAATAGAGGTGGAAGTACTGGCTGTACAACGTTAGTTTCAGAGACACACTATTGGGGAAGCAGCCAAATAAAACTAGTAATTCCTTATTACTATCTAAGCTTTCGTAAAATTTATTTACTTCATCAGAGACACAAGCTAGAAGACAGTACAAATAAGATACACTTTTATGATGCATTACAAATAAACTACTTTAATCGGAATAATAAGACAAGCTCAAGTTAACGCTCAATTTTGCATGAATACACAGTTGATGAAATGACTAGGAAGTGATTTATACAATAACTTTACGATTAACATAACAATTTAAAAATTTTAACTTTAAAACGACCTATCTGTCTTAAGAGGTTAAGGCGAATGCATTTACTTGCTTAAATTCGACGAGAATCAGCTGATTGTCGCAGAGTCAGTCATACGAACATGAATTCCCCCTAATCGGACTAAATAAAGCACGGTGAATAATATACACCGATGTGTAAAAGTAAACGTTATCTGTTTAGATTATTGAGGATTTGGTCGGGATTATTATCTAAATGTAAAATGTAGGAATAGATATTACTTAAATTACCCAAGTCAGTCCTGAAATTAATGTGGTCTTTCTGTTTGTTAATGTGCTATATTTCTAAAAATAAACGTTTGAACCAGTTGTTTTCGTGGGCTAGTATCTTAACATCGTCAAAGTCAAAAATGTGGTTTAATCTTTGACAGTGGTCAGCTAAGGCTGTTTTGTTGGATTTGTGTACGCAATCTAATTTGTGTTGTCTGAGCCTGTTAGCCAGATACTGTGAAGTTTGACCAATATACACCCCATTGCAGTTAGTACATGAGATGCTATACACTACGTTTGAGTTTAGCAATGTGGGAGTGGGAAATTCACCTCTGCAGAACAGATTGTTTGTCGTAACTATGTTATTGGGAGCAAGTTTTATCTGGAAGTCAGAAAACATTTAGATATTCTATTAGTGAGAGCTTCTATTAAGGGAAATTTGCAATAAGCACTGGAAGTGCTATTGTTCCTATCGGAAATAGCGAGCGGTGGTGTCGAATTAGATTGACAAGTTGTCTCTCTCGACTCTGAATAATTAATGTCCATCCCAGTGACCGGGGAGTTATATAGAACTTTCTTTAGCAGGCTATTGGGATAGCCGTTGTTAATGAAAATATCGTGTAATTTGTTGATATTTTTACCCAGGTAGGGGGTGTCAGATAGTCTCGCGACTCTATTTTTCATATTTTTTACCGTATTAATCTTCATACTGAAGGAATGATTCGTGTAAAAGTTCATATATCTTCCGGAGAAGGTCGGTTTAGTATACCAATAAATGCTGATAAGTTGATTGATTGTGTTTCCTTATTACCAAAGTGTCTAGGAATGGGACTGCATTATCTGTCTCTATCTCAACAGTGAATTTTAATTTGGTATTAAAAGAATTAAAGGTATCTAAGATTATCGAGATATTATCTACTGGGACAGCAGTGATGATGTCATCCACATATTTAAAGAGGAAGGGGAGGTTCAACTTGATGTATTGTAAGGAGACCGTTAATAGCTCGTCCATGACTATTTGGGCTAGAATAGGGCTCAAGGGACTCCACATCGGCGTACCTGACGTTTGGCGATAATATTTTTCGTCAAAGACAAAGGAAGATGAATCGAACAGAAAAATGATAATGACTATAAACGTGTCTCTATCCATATTCGTGTGGTGAGTAATTTCATCCCATTCTCTAGTAATGATGTCGATAACTAATTCACGTGGAATGTTCGTAAAAAGTGATATCACATCCAATGAGATCAGGACATAACCCGGTCAGTTGGCATGATCATTAGGAGATCCTTACTGTTTTTGTTGATGTTTTTATACCAGTAATTGTCGCCAGTAACCTAAAAATGCTGCGCATTTATTAATTCATTTGGTTGTTAAGTCAAACGTAAAGATGACACATTTTTTAGCCGCTAAGCGTGGATCTTACATCTCTATATGGCTTTATTTACTTTACAATATATCATTATCCACAATAAAACTAATCAATTAAATACCACGAACCCATATAACTTACCGTAAACTGTTATTATATTGTTTACAAAAGTGTCAGGTTATAGTTATCGATACAGCACGTAAAACTTGAAAATCCACCTTACGTAACCAAGTATGGAAAATATTGTCAGTAATATGCGGCTTAATGCCGCCTTTAATGTGTCGTTATAGCTGACCAACGCAGTACGCGGTGTGGTCCACTACCAGTTGCGTTCGATAACCACGCACTCGGTTATTTTATCTCTAAATCAGATCGGCCCACAATATAAACGGCGTAGCTGCAAATATTAATTTTTATTGTGCGCGCTACCGTGATTTTCTCCCTAAAATGTACAATAACGAGCGTGTCTTGTCGTTTACGTCCAAAAGAGGGCATTAGTGCGTCGCCGACGTCAGAATACCAATGCCGATCGTCACATAACTCCCGGATCCGAAATTGGTCATCATTACAATTAGCTGTTGTAATACGTATCTTACGTTTATTGCCGTACATTTTCTATTCGCCATTTGCAATTCAAACAGGATTTTTAATGTAAGGACGTTCGGGCAATAAACACTAGCTAGAAGCGATCACATCGACCAAATAGGTGATACGATATCAGATTTGGATTTCATAAAGTTTCTTTGTTGTGGAAATAATTTTATTTTTATTTTTGAGCTAACTTGATATTACAGAATTAACGAATTCCTGGAGCCTCCTGAGCTAAACGGATTTAATACTGCATGCTGACATTCAGGTCACAAGATGGCGAAGCATTCACCAATCTGAAATGCGAGGAATTTAAGGTTACATAAAATAGTACCCTGCGGTATTGTTACTTATCAGAAACCTCTTTTTTTAATAGTGAATTTTGCATTTTAATATATTCTTATTCTAAATAAAGTAGCCGTTCTTAGTTAAGCAATTTGTAACTGCAGTATACATGCAAGTAAAGGGAAAAAAGCGAATCCAATCATTTCCATCTTCTCCTTATCTCGGTTAACGATTACGTTTAACATTAAGGAGACATTTACACTCCTACACCATCCATATCGAAAGCTAAACCATGCCAACCGCATACTTCGCGGTCTATGTAAAAACCATCCAGGAAAGTAAAGTGCAAACAAGTTGCTAATTCGATGCAAATACTGACATTAGAGCAATTGACTTTAGTATGGTACTTAATGGATTTAATTAATTCGTTTTATGGTAACCGATAATGTTATACACGTATCTGAATTCTCTTCTTCTCATTAAGTGTGTAGTTGAGTAAAGATTTTAATCCTGGTACGGTAAATGATACGACTTTTATTAGCAAGAAACATCGGTAAGAAGCATAGCAGGCACATAAATAATTTTAATTAAATAATGTTGCACAGGAATAAAACATGAATTATTTTTTACCTTTCAATTTAAAGAAGACATTTCAATAACCAGATAAAGATATGTTGTATAGATTTCAAACTTGTAGTGTGGGAAAACAGCGTTTCGCATTTCTAATTAAGATATCTCGAAATATCGATGGAAAATACTTCTTTCTAGGTCTTGGCTGTCTAAAGAAATATATTGTATATATCAGCACTGCGAGCCTACGAGGTCCATGGCTTTATTGGTAATTTTCCTCTTTCGGTTTTTATCTTTCGCTACTTCTTTCCATCTTGCTATCCTTTCCTCCATCTTCCCATCGGTCTTCCTCTCTTTTTTTCTTTTCCCCAACTGTCGCTGCCATTATCATTTTCGGTGTTCTTGACTCCAACATTCTTTCCATATGACTCACCCATCGCAGCCTCTGCGCCTTCACCGCCCCCACTTGCTTCTCCATAAAGTTCACTCAGCTCTTGGTTAGTCCTTCTCACCCATATCTCTCCTTCCCTCTTCCCTCCAAATATTTTCCGCTCCCATATCGCTAGCTTTGCTTGCTCCATCTTGCTTAGGGTCCAGGTCTCACAAGCATACAAAACTACTACGGTTTTATATATCTTTATCTTCAGTTTCCTTGATATACCTCTCTTCCTTAGCATCCCATTAAGTGCTCCAATACATCTATTTCCTGCCATTAATCTAGTTGGAATTTCCATTTCCAAACCTGGCTTTCTAGTAAATATCGCTGCTAGGAATGTAAAATTCTCTGGTACACCTTACCATTCTCCCTGTCTATTCCTAGATGCCCCCCCTCTTCTAAATTCGTTATCAGACCATTCCATATATTTCTTCTTCTCCTCGTTTATGTATAGCTCAACTTTCCGCTCTTGCTCTTCTAGTCTCTTTATTATCTTCTTGAATTCTTCCCTGCTTCATGTTAATAGATATAACTAAATCGTCAGCAAACGCCAGGTCAATATCTGCCTCTTTTATAACTCTGTCCAATACTAAACTAAACAATGTCGCCCGTAGGGGGTCACCTTGTCTTACTCCCTTCTTTACTTTAATTTTTGTGTTGTTCTGTTATTTATTCTGACCATAGCCCCCCATAGGAAAATTGGCATCTTCGAGGATGAGCTTTTTTGCAGACTATATGCAATGAGAAGGAGAAGTCTACCAAATTATCTTTGCAAGTGTTGCATCGGAACGGCAAAGACTGCCACTGCTAGGAGCAAGAAACGTATTGACAGGACTGCCCGAAAAAGATTTACCACGCAGGCTACTAAACCTAGTTAAAGGGACTAACCTGTTCATCTAAAGCTAGGCACATAATAATACAATAGGAGGTCGCGATGTTAAGTAAATTATCTTAACTCGTGCCTAGTGACAAACAAGCTAGATATCGTCTAGCTTGTTTTTATGCAGAATGTCTTTTTTATCCACCAAATCAAACAGTAGACCAACTCGAAGCTGGTTTTCAAAATATGTTCTACAAAGATTGATAGAGTTGTGCATTTGTTCGAACCAGTTTTTAAAACTGTTATTCCAGTTTTCAGTTGGGGCAGTCAAAATCACATTCCCAAAAGACATCTATTGCTTCTTCTGCCAATTGCTATTGCTATTGATCATGCAGTCCATTCTTGATCTTTCGAAACGTAAAAAATAGTTGAGATTTAAAAACTCAATTGTCTTTCAGACTGTTGTGGTGGTGTAAAATGCTTTGATGTTGTGGGTTGGTTCCTCGGAGCATGGCGTTTAGGTCTGGCAAACAAACGTTTGGGTGTTAACCCGCATTAACAATTCTTTGATTTTGCAAAGGAATTGTAGCTACACGTTACATGATTCACTTTGCTAACGGATAACGTTTGTTGGATTCTCTCCATTTTGAAACATAGGAATGAATCCATGATTTGTCATCACTCAAGATACCACAGACGTTTTTCAAATGTGCTTTGTTGAATCAACAGAAAGTTTTTCGGCATCAATTAAGAATCTAAGGAAAAACTGAAGTCCTCACACTCAGTTCATCATATAGAATAATCTTGATTGATGTATTCCTCGATGACTGCTGTTCTTGGCGTGCCTGTCCTTGAATTGTCGATGAAACTGGTATCAATACAAAATTTTTGATTAATGTGGTACTTCAAAACCAGAAACAGACTAATCAAGATATTGTAGGAGCAGAATGCCTTTCTTGTAGGTCGATTAATCCAAGTCCTCGAAATACCTCTATTTATTGCAGCAATTGTCTCGAAATTAGACAAAAATGTCTTCCACCGCCCAACCATTTTTTTGGAAAGAGATGATAATCGTTGGGAGCCAAAACTGCAGAATAGAGTGAACGAGGGAGGTCGTTTCTGTTTGATGTTGTGGCTTAAATATTGCAACAAATTGGCTTAATTATTGATTTTCCCTTTCCTAAGTAGCTGACCAAGATAATTTTAAAGTTTCTATGTCAATTATAGTATTTATCTAACATTTAATACATAAAATATTTACATTACATTATTACATTATTGAATACATTATTGAGCGGTACAGATGTTATCCCTAGTTTTCTACTACGAGACTGCGCCGAAGTCTTTACGGAGCCTCTTCAGTATCTATTTAATTTAATTTTGAAAAGTGGCATTTTTCCTGAAGTGTGGAAAATATCATGGTCCAGTCTTCAAACGTGGTGACAAAATTACAGGTCAATTTTCATACTCTACAATTTTGCCAGTTTTTGAGACTATACTATACAGGGTGTTTCATAATATATGGGCAGGACTTCAGGATGTGATAGCTTGTCCAAAAATTTGAATATTTTGAAGGAGTAGTGGTTGTTTTTCTCCCCAACTTCTACGCCACTGGAAAAAGTACGATTTTTGAGAAGCCCATTTGAACCACCAATGTTTTCTACACAAAAAAGGTACTGTTGGTCATGAGCTCTAAAGTTGACCGTTTTCGAGAAAAATCAACTTTTATGTTGTTAATGATGGCTTTTCTTACTTGTTCTAATGTTTTACTAAAATAAAACTTTTATTAAAAAAAATTTACCATGTTTTTCAACACAAAAGTTGATTTTTCTCGAAAATGGTCAACTTTAGGGCTCATGACCAACAGTACCTTTTTTGCGTAGAAAATGTTGGCGGTTCAAATGGGCGTCTCAAAAATCGTACTTTTTCCAGTGGCGTAGAAGTTGGGGAGAAAAACAACCACTACCCCTTCAAAATCTTCCCCAATTATGACTTAAAAAAAGATTTTCTGGCACACAACTTAGCTTATTATAAGTAGAAAATGGTTACAAAAGCTGTTTTCTTTATGATAAACGGTTCCGGAGATATTTCTAAAAACAATTTTTTTAATTAAATTTCAACACCCTGTATCTCGAAAATGGTGCATTTTAGAGGGTAAGTTGATCCTGAAGTCCTGAACATATATTATGAAACACCCTATATAATAATAGCTTTGTTTTGGTTCAGAATTCAGAATGATTCTAGAGTTGTTGCGCACGCGCATTTACAGTTTAGCGTTTTGGTTATTTAAGAACGCGAACCGAATTTTTAGTCCGATGTTTTGGTTACTGACAGAATCGATTCAGAATGATTCTGGAACCGTTCAAACAGTTCTTGCACTTCCATAAGTACCGATTCTGAATTATTAGTTCGAAATTACGTCATCAGTGCACGTGTTCAGAAATTCGAGTTATTTCGATATGTTCGTCATCAATGACATTGATATTTACGTTGTCTTTTAAAGATTGAGATTTTCTTCCGTTTGTATTTGATTTTTTTTGTTAATTACTGTCCTGGGAATAAAATTTATGGAATGTGAGTGGTATCCTAAGACAGAGACAGGATTTGAAAGACTTAGCGCAGAACATTCGCTATTGATATTTTGTTGGTTTGTATTTTAGTCTGTATCTAAAAGATGGCAGTAACAGGCTCCTAAAATGTGTTTTGGTTATTAAAAGTTCGGAACCATTCTGGAATTATAATGTTGTGCGCTTACGTTCTGCGCAGTTCTGTTACTAATCCTGAATTCCGAATCAAAACAAAGCTAATATCTACAATTCCGTAGAAAAACATCAAACACGGATTTGTTAACAAACGATCAACAATAACAAATCTATCTTGCTTTACACAATACACGGCCGAAATTCTTGATCTGGCGTCCCTCAAGGATCAAACCTAGGGCCTTTATTGTTTTTGATCTTTATAAACGATGTTATCGACTGTTTACATTGTGAGACCTTATTATTTGCGGACGACATGAAAATATTTTATAGAATTGATTCTTATAATGATTCCATGATGCTGCAGAAAGATTTGTGCTCTTTAAATTAATGGTGCCTCAATAATCGTTTGATACTCAACATTGCTAAGTGTAAAGTAATGAGCTATGCAAGAAAACATACTGGAATTGGGTATGATTATTCGATATGTAACACGGTACTTGATCGTGTTAATAGTGTCAAGGACTTGGCGATCACCTTTGACAGAAAACTCATCGAACATCATCGAACAACATCGAATGGTATGGTTGCAAATGCTGAGCGTACTTATGGATTTATTTACCGAAACTGTAAAGACTTTACAAATCTTAAATGTCTTTTATTACTTTATTTCTCTTTTGTTAGACCTAAATTAGAACATGGTGCAATTGTATGGTACAATATTTATAATATTCACTCCTCCAATATAGAAAGAGTACAACGAAAGTTTTTGAAATATATTATGTATGTATCAGATGGTGTTTATCCTGAAAGAGGTTATTGTTATATTCTCATGCTTGAGAGATTTAATTTGATGTCACTTGAAAGTAGAAGATTTGTTCCTAGTATAATGTATTGCAAGACAAAATAGATTGCATATGAATTGTGAACAGAATCAATTTTAATATTCCTACATTTTATATTGATAAAGCAAGATCTAATTTGATGTACAGATCACCAATCTCTATTATGTGTAATAATTTTAATTTTATTTGCTCCTCTTGTAATATTAATTTTTCGTCATTCTCTGATATCCTCGATATTATTAGAAATATGTACCTAATGTATTTTTTTTTACCTACTTTACCAATTGCCTACATAACTTAGGTATCAGGCTTTCTCATAAAGTTGTAATATGTTACAATAAATATTGCTTAGTTGATCTGTATCATTTTTAAAGTTAATGGTGTTAGATGTTTTATTGATGTGAAACATCTCCAGAAACAACCTATTTTTGTACCTGCTTTCAACATCCAGAATCACAACGTTGTCAAAATCGAACAAATTACCTGTTTCTTTACTGTGATTGGCCAATGCGCACGCTCTTTTTTCCTTATTGCAATCGTTTTTATGCTGACTAATGCGGCGTTTTAACCATTGAACAGTTTGTCCAATATACACACCCTGACAGTGTGATCATGGAACTTTGTAAATACAATTAGACTGAAGTAACAACGGAGTTTTATCTTTAATCTGAGGTAACACATTTTTGATTTTAAGAGAGTTATATTGAGCTATTTTTATGTCAGTAAATGGCTTAAAGAACTGTATAATTCTAGGTGTGAATTTGTCAATAAACGGTAAATGTTTGTATTTGAATTCAATATTAGGTTTTTCCATCTGTTCATCATAAAAATTGGAACTGTATATTAATTTATGAAGTAGTGGCTTGGGAAAACCGTTATTTGTGAAAATGTCAAAAAGCAATTTAAGATTGTTCTGAAGGAACTGACCATTGGAAATATGTGAAATTCTAGTTTTCATCGCAATAACAGTGTTCAATTTTTGGTTCATGGTTGGAATGAATGTTTATATACCTGCCGGAGGAAGTTGGTTTTTGATACCAATTTTTTTTTTTTTTTTTTTTTTAGTGTTCAATTTTTAAGGTATTACTTGTCTGGCTATCACTGCAACTCTTGCGGTGTAATTGGCTTTGTGAATATCGCCTTTAATGCCGCGCTGTTAATCACTTTGCTCCCAACAGCGAATGGCAAGTCGATCCGGGATTAAACTCTCTGAAAAAATGTCACCGTCCCTCCAGAGAATTGAACCCCGTTTCCTCTCACAACAATAGTCAGTAACCATCGACCCGTTAAGAATAATAATATTTTCAGGAGTTCGAATAACTTTGGTATCCAAGAAGGGCAAACTATTATTCGGTTCAAGTTCAATAGTGAATTGTAAGTGAGTGTTAAACGAATTAAAAGCTTGTACGACTGATTCAATCTTGTCTCCAGGCACGGAACAAATAATGTCATCCACATACTTGTAAATGAAATGCAAACGAACATCCAGCTTGGTCAAGACAGTGTCCAAGAGATTATCCATAACAATCTGTGCAAGGATGGGACTGATAGGCGATCCCATCGGCGTACCAAACGTTTGTAAGTAGAAGCTACCTTCAAAACTGAAGTAGGAGTTGTCAACAACAAATTTGAGTAGACGTGTAAACGATTCTTCAGACAAACCTGTATGATCAGCTATTAGATCTCAATTGTCATGAATGCTTGACAGAACAAGCTCCAAAGGAATGTTTGTAAATAATGACACAACGTCAAGGGAGATCAATACATAGTTATCAGGAAGCCTAAGTCTGTCTACCAAATTAACGAAAGTGGAAGTATCTTTTATATTGTAATCTGTGCGTTCTGCTAATGAAGTTGACAAGATATTGGCCAAATGACTAGCCAGATTGTAGGTGGTAGAATTAATGCAACTAATAATAGGACGTAAGGGAATGTCCAGTTTATGTATCTTAGGCAAACAATAAAGTTTGGGAAAACTGGAATTGTATGTGATGAAATACTTTTTAAGTTCTTCCGAAATTTCCCCTTTTTGGAAGATGTGGTTGATTAACTCATTGGATTGTTTTTGAGTCATTTCTGTGGGATCCCGTCTAAGCTTTTTGTAGATAATCTTGTAATAAGATATTGACTTTAGTAGTATAATCAGTTCTATCCATAGCTACGGTACAACCACCTTTATCGGCTGTTATAATAAGTAAATTAGGGTTGTCTCTTAAGAACTTTTTTGCTTTAAAATATAAAGATAAAAACGGGGAAGGTTTGATATCCACCGAATGTGAGAGGAAATTGGCAACTCGAGCCCTTAAGACATTTCTTGAATCAGTCGGTATATCAGTAATATTTTCTATATCAGCAAGAAAATGATCCATATTTAAACTCTTACCACCGACAGGAATACCAAACTTAGGACCTAATGAAAGACAATCTGAGATTTCAGAGGGAATTTTTGTACTTTATTTTTCGAAAAGTGTCTTTAAAATGATACTGCGGTCTAAATTCAAATTCCTTGATAATGTGTAAGGACAAAAGAGACGTAAGTTGTGACTTAATGTTATGAATATTAACTCCGATTCTATCAATTGAATTGCAAGTAATCTTAATTTCTAAGTTTAAAGCCCTACCACCTACCCTAGAAGTAAATCTGTCGATTCTACTAGCTAGTGGTCCATTGTCTGTGACTAAAAGGCTGCAAATGTTCTTTCTGCCATTACGGATGTGAGTGGGAGTGATACTCTCTCTCCTGCATCTGATGAGGAAGACCCTTCGACATTGTCGCCAACTTGATGTTCAATTTAGACCAGTCCTTTAGAAGAATTGTATAGCGATCACCATAGGTGGCGCGGATATGTTGATAAAAACCCATCTGTAACAGTATTGGCAGGGAAGTACTCGACCGCACAACGTAGGAAATAGTGCCTCAAAAACTCAGGTATGCGGTCTGTGACTGGAGTCAATAAAACTCTATTTATTCAAATCTCAATATTTCGTTGTTTATGTTGAACGCCAATTTTAAACGATTCTTTTTTGTAAGTAGTTTGACTTTTCATTATTTTATTTCATTATTAACCATTGTTTTTCTTTTTGATCAATTGTAGTAAACTCCTGAAGAAGTTGTTAATAAACAACAAAATATTGAGATTTGAATAAATAGAGTTTTATTGACTCCAGTCACAGACCGCATACCTGAGTTTTTGAGGCACTATTTCCTACGTTGTACGGTCGAGTACTTCCCTGCCAATACTATTATTATTATTATTATTTATCTACAGAAATGTCATTGCCATTTTTGTTAGTCCTAGTAACTCCAAAAAGTCTATATACGACCAAACAACTTGAATAGAAAATTTTCGAATTGTCAAAAACTGTCGTTACTTTCCGACCATAGAATAAAAAAATTCATTTCGTTCGGTAATCATCATATTCTTTTTAAGAGTTAACGAACGCAAGACATACTGAGATAAACGGTTTCAGGAATTTCATTGCTCTAAGGACGAGCAGTACACTTTAGAACCGAACAGGTATTAACGGCCCGGGTAATTGACTTTGAAAATGGTTATTAGGGTCCCGGTTGTTCGAAAACAACCGGCCATAAAAACGAAATAGAACATACGGACGGTGTCAGAGCATACTTGATTGAAACATTATTACGACTAATTACCAATAGAACAATCTCGAAACCATTAATTTCAACAATGACACTACGCTCCGTTGAAAAGGCGTTAAAATTAATGATATGCTGATGTGTGTGAGTCCTATTATTTTTTTTTAAAAGCTCAATAACACGAGATTTTCCGCCGCATGCATTGCTATTAATCATTTACCTATATGAGACTGTGAGGAGCGGCGCAAACGTTAAGGCCTAATAGAAAATAATAAAAACGAATTGGCATTTAGTAGATAACAAGTTATGGTACAGTTCAAATAAGATGTTTTCCGAACGTTCACGGCGACGTTACGCAATTGAAAGGTAAATTTACGTTATGAAATGAAGAACTGAATAATCTGTAATTATCTTGAAATTTATTTCTTCCAATTCGAATTTGTACACTCGTAATCATTGATAATATATATATGATATAATAATGAGTAACTCAACGTAATAAAATCAACAAATTTAAACCTAGATTAATCTCCACGATGTCCTAATTTAGTCTTTTGCGGCTTTCCTTTGAATAATGTAACGTGACAAGTAGCTTGCCTACGTTTGACGACGTGTAATAACAACACAAGTGCACCGTCCCATATACGGTTCTAAGGTTAAGGATAGTCATTGAAGTGGCGTTGTAGGAAAGCGGAAAATTGCTGCTCACAGTCAGATGTAGTGTGGGCGGACCAGTATTTTATTTACTTTTTAATATTAGATCACCTACGCTCTACACACGTTACGTTGCAAAACACGCGATACTGTGTACTCGTTTTATGTACAGGAAGCGTCATTCAATACGAAAACGTTTCAATTCTGATTAGGCATGATATTTATTTTCTTAATTTTTAAATATTTACATTTAATGATGTTGACGTCATTGTTGACACGGTTTTAGGAAGTTTATGTTATTCTTCTAACCAATATTAAAGCAGAGATTCAGATAAACATTCGGTTTTAGTTTATATTTAATCTACTTTTGTATAAAATTATATTGATGTTATTAATTTAACATACAATGTGTACAATTTTGCGAATCTACGAGTAACTGGATAAAAATACTATGAACGGAAAAGGTACTTTATACATAGAGGAAACAGTGTCCCCTTCACTGTCAAAGCACTACATTCCTGAGGTATAAATTTGACATCTCTACGTTTAAGGTCAATGGTATTAACCCTTTATAGGTCTGTGGTAAAATAATTTACCACTTCACATTAGGTCCACAAGCTCGCTACTGGGTTATGGTTTTTCGTTGTGGATCTGTTCTGAAAGATTATAGGTTAGGTGAGATTACTAAAAATTTGCGCAAAATAAATTTGTTTTATTAAGCGTCAATAAAAGTATTTAGATTACAATTTGAATTGCTTCAAACCGCATCTTGATACCTCAAGTAAGAAAAAAGTTACAGCAAATAAAAGAAATTAAGGGATTTCAGTTTTTCTTCAATATTAAACAAATGAAACATGACAAAATGACATTGAAAATGGATTCTTAGTGAGCTTTTGAATCTACACCTTTTTGCTAATTTAACCGTCTCTCTATGTCTTCAAATAAAAAAAGTTATCCATGCTGTCCCTACGAAATCCGGGCACCCTGTCCATCTTTCTGAAGTAGTACCAACACCTTCCCTACACACAGATTCAATAGCATCTTCCTCTACATCAAGCTGTACAGCAAAGAGATGTCCGGCTAAAAAATCTCACGTCAGTTTTTAAAAGAAGGTACCGATTCCGACCCTTATTCATCAGATGATAGTTTGAAAGATCCTACCTATAGAGACCATACACCAGATGACACCAGGCACGCGAACGTGAGCACATGATTTTTCTTCAGACTCGTCAAATGAAGTTCCGGAAGTTGACGAAGACATCAAGATTTCAGATCAAACAGTGAGGGTTTTCTTCGCAATTTGACAGCTGTCAGAAATTATTAGACGTCAAGTATATTTTGGCACTAATAAAATAAGGGCTTTCATAGTTTATCATCTTCCGGAAAAGAATTGTGGTGACACTTAAAATATTCTGATAATTATAACTGTCAAAGTAGAAACAAAATTAGAAAATTTTGACGGCTGCACCTATTTTCATACCAAAAAGCAACCGTTTTTGTAATTTGACGTCTGTCAAATCTGGCAACAATATGGTTTGTATTATTTGCCCGCAATAGTTTGACAGTTACTTCTGCTAAAATTGTAAAATGTTAGGTACCGTTCTTTTCAGTAACAGCTGTCAAATTTATTTTAGCTGTACCACCCCCTCCGCCGCTCCCAAAAAAAGTATTGAACCTGTGAAGAGATGATTATTTTTACAATATTTTTGTCACATTAAGCTGTCACATGTATTTTGACGGTTAGAATTGTCAAATCTGCTGTGAAAGATGGCTTTCTACGAACTGAGTGCCTTCAAAAATATTTAGTCATTTATAACAATTAAAACTGTTAAAAAAACTATATTTTTTACAACTTTTAGATGTAATATGACAGATACAATTAATTAATTACTTCTATTAAAACCAAAAAAAAACTGTTTTCAACTGTTATACCAGCCAAAATATATTACGGAAATAAAAGCATTGTAAAAATTAGATAATTTCACAATTGTCACATGCATTTCGACAGGTGCACTCGTAAAATCTAAAATATTTACGGTTTTTACAATTTAGAATCTGTCAGACGCTTTTGAAGGTAATTTTTTTTTTATTAATGTGGTGGGTGCTTAGTTGCAGTGACTCCGTAAACTGTATCGCTTGTCTGGCTATCACTGCAACTCTCGCGGTGTAGTTTTTGTGTGTATAGGTTGTGTTCAAATGGCTTTGTGACAGCATCATATTGCCTTTTATGATGCCGCGCTGTTAATCACTTTGCTCCCAACAGCGAATGGCAAGTCGATCCGGGATTAAACTCTCTGAAAAAATGTCACCGTCCCTCCAGAGAATTGAACCCCGGCGCATATCGCCCTCTCACAACGATAGTCAGCCGCCTAACCACTGCGGCCATCGACCCGTTTACACACAGAATTGTTAAAAAAGATATTTTATTTTGCATGCGCCGTATGTATTTTGATAGCTATAATCGTCAAATCTGTCAAAAAATACGGTTTTTGCAATTTGACAGCTATCAGAACCAAAAATAAACGCTCCTATAATTTCATATGCCAAGGAGCTTTGTCATCCATGGCGGGACTCTCCCCACTTTCGGATCTGCCAAGCGACGAAATGGTTAGGAAATACAGCTTCGAAAAGAACTTTTCAACGAAGTTGAGCAACAAGAGAGAGTGGGAAGGAGAATCCTCCACCTACTCTCTAAAAGCAAACACCATCAAATGGTACACGGATGGGTCCAAAACTGAAAAAGGAACAGGTGTAGGGGTATTCGGGCCAGGAACCAAATACTCAGAGCCGATGGGAATATACCCCAGTGTCTTCCAGGCAGAGATTAATGCGATTGGAAGATGTGCTCAGGTGAATCTTGACAGGAACTATCGGAAGGAGAATATTGCAATCTTCTCCGACAGTCAGGCAGCGTTATTGGCGCTGAGTTCTAACACCATCAGCTCCAAGTTAGTTTGGGAATGCCGGGATAAACTAAACAACCTGGGCAAAGAAAACAAAGTTGCATTGTGCTGGGTACCAGGACACACTGGAATCAGTGGCAATGAGAAAGCTAATCTATTAGCAAAGGAGGCCGCCACAACATCGTTTGTGGGACCGGAACCATTCTGTGGAATAGGGATGAGCACCTATAAGAAAGAACTTAAAGACAGGGAAGAGGACGTCAGAGCTTCCCTCTGGCACAATCTTCCTGGTCTGAGACATTCCAAGGTATTCCTTGGAAATTTCAACAAGCAGAGAGCAAAAACCATGCTAGAACTAAACAGGAACAGATTACGCATTCTCACAGGTTTCCTTACAGGTCATTGTCACCTCGGGGAGCACATGAAGAGAATAGGTCTGAAACAGAATAGCGACTGCAGGTTCTGCGGGGCGGAAGATGAAAGTCCGGAACACCTGATATCCAACTGCACAGAAATTGAAGAAATTCGCGCCAACTGTCTTGGCAAAGGCGTTATAGACGAGGAAGAAATACCCTCTCTGAAACCATCACATCTGTTACAGTTTATTAAAGCCCTCAGGCTGGATGGGGAGCTGTGACTGCGGGCAAAACCCAGCAGCTTACACCTCATGTAAGGGGGCACAATAGACCCACGGTCGCGGTGCAACATCACCCTTATATCTAAATCTAAATCTATAATTTCATAGCATTCATCGTCACTATAAAAATTAAACAATTTCATAGCTCTCATATGCATTTTGACAGGTACAATTGTCAAATCTGACATATGTACGGTTTTAATAATTTAGCAATTGTCAGAAGTTTTTGATGGTTACTACACTCAGGATTGTAAAAAAAAAGTATCTTTTATTTTACATAACATAAAAGTTACTTCAGCAAACTTCAGACTAAAAATGAAGAAAACTCATGTTGACTCTAATGAAATGAAATCTTTTAGATGTGATAAGGCAATCCTCAATAATGCAATTGATAATGTTCTTTTGTGGAATTAGAAAGGTGTTTTACCGATACTGTTTACTGTCAATCGTTTGCCAAGTATTAGGCTCTATTGGGTGAATAATCCGAATCTTTATAGTAGGTACAAGAGTTTCTAATGTGATGACAATGAAGAGGTACTTGAAAATATTTAGATTTTCATTTGGTTTACAACCATCAAATTATAACAAGCTATATAAATTTCAGTCCTTACTCAGCCATCTATCGAAGAAATGCAAACAAAACTTTGCACCATCAAAATTAGTTTCTGTTGATTAAAGTATGGTAGCATTTAAGAGTCTACAACGCTGAAGAAATACAAGCCTTTAAAGCAGATTAAAAGGGGTTTCAAGGTGTGGCCAATGGCTGACACAGGGTATTTGACAAATTTTGACGTTTATCAAGGGAAATCTGAAAAGAAAGAGATCATTCAGTCATAAAACTGCCGCAAACTCTAGCTGGGCATAGATATGGTTTATACTACGACAATTTTTTCTCGTCATTTTCACTACTATAAAAATTGTTGTTGCTTGTGGAACATTTCGGATCGACATATGAAATTGTGTGCAAATAAAGACTTAACATTAGGACAATTTGATTTTGCTTCTTTATTCTCCTCATTGCAAAGTACTTCAACAATGTTGTCATAGTTACCTAGAAGATTTGAAGATTTGAAGATTTGAAATGAGGGTGATATTGCGCTGCGACCTATTGATCTATTGTGCCCCCTTGCGTGAGTTGTAAGCTGCTGGGGGTATGCCCGCTCCTACAGCTCCCCATCCAGTCCAAGAGCTTTGATAAACTGCATTAGCTGTGATGGTTTCAGGGAAGGTATGTCTTCTTCGTCTATAACGTCTTTACCGAGATGGCTGGCTCGGGTTTCTATGATGGCGGTGCAGTAAGATGTCAGGTGTTCCGGATTTTCATCCTCAGTCCCGCAGAACCTGCAGTCGCTATTCTGTTTTAGACCTATCCTTGCCATGTGTTCACCTAGGTGACAGTGCCCTGTAAGGAACCCTGTGAGGATGCGCAATCTATTCCTGCTAAGTTCCAGCACAGTTTTTGCTCTATGCTTATTGTAGTTTCCAAGGAAGATCTTGGAGTGTCTCAAACCAGGAAGATTCTCCCAGAGGGATTCTCTGAGGCTCTCTTCCCGATCTTTAAGTTCTTTTTTGTAGGTGCTCGTCCCTATACCACAGAACGGTTCAGGTCCCACAAACGGAGTTGTAGCGGCCTTTCTTGCTAGTGAATTAGCTTCTTCGTTGCCTCTGATTCCAGTGTGTCCTGGTACCCAGTATAGTGCAACTCTATTATTCTTGCCCAGGTTGTTTAATCTATCAAGACATTCCCAGACTAATTTTGAGCTGACCGAGCTCAGCGCCATTAGGGCTGCTTGACTGTCGGAAAAAATTGCAATGCTCTGCTTCCGATAGTTCCTGTCAAGGTTCAGTTGAGCACATCTTCCAATTGCATTGATCTCCGCTTGGAAGACGCTGGGGTATGTCCCCATTGGCTCGGAATATTTGGTTCCTGGCCCAAATATGCCTGCACCTGTTCCTTTATCGGTTTTAGACCCGTCCACATACCACTTGATAGTGTTTTCCTTTAGGGAGTACGTGGAGTGTTCTCCTACCCACTCTCTCTTATTACTTAGCTTGGTGAGGAAATTCCTTTCAAAGCTATATTCCTTGACCATTTCATCATTTGGTAGCCTTAGAAGTGGGGAGAGCCCGGCTTGAGATGTCCATGCTCTCTGGTGCGGAGTCTCGCCCCTTCCAGTCCCCGCCCTGGTCAGTCTGTGCATAGCCGCAAGGGCCGCTCCCTCCACCACTATGTGTAAGGGGAGAGGTCTAAAATTACCTCTAGGGCCGCAGTTGGGCATGTTCTCATGGCTCCGGTGATGCATACACATGCCAGCCGTTGCAACTTGTCAAGGGTATTCCTGATTGTAACTTTAGTGACCTTCTGGAACCAGGTTATTGCCCCGTACGTTACCATAGGTCTTACTATACTGACGTACAGCCATCGTAGTATACTTGGGTTGCAGCCCCAAGTTTTACCTGCCAGGTTCCGGCATATCATTAAGGCTCTTGTTGCCTTATTCATTGTCAGTTCTATGTGTCTGTTCCACAGAAGTTTTGAATCTAGGGTTATTCCTAAGTATTTAACTTCTGATTTGCGTTCGATCACTGTTCCATCCAAGTGGATGTCTTTCATGTTCGAAATGTTTCTCTTCCTAGTGAAAGGTACAATCGTGGTTTTTGCGGAGTTGATGCTCAGCCCCACTGATCGACACCATTCACTTGTGATTTTAAGGCTTGTTTGTACCAGGTCACAAAGAATCCTCATACTTGCCTTTTGCTATTATTACAATGTCATCGGCATATCCTACACAATGTATGCCGAAGGCTGTCAACCTGTTGAGCAGTTCATCTGCCACCAGGCTCCACATTAAAGGCGAACAGACGCCACCTTGAGGTGTTCCACGAGTGGTTCTGATTAATAAATTGTTGTTGCTTGTGGAACATTTCGGATCGACATATGAAATTGTGTGCAAATAAAGACTTAACATTAGGACAATTTGATTTTGCTTCTTTATTCTCCTCATTGCAAAGTACTTCAACAATGTTGTCATAGTTACCTATGTTCTTCCCTATTCTGCTTAAAAATACTGAATTACATTATGGCAGCTTCATATATGTGTTTAGACAAATTCAATTCATTTTTTTTTGCTATCTTTCGAATAGTTAATATAAATTTCAAGCGTGCCTTAGATATTAATTAAAAGTTTTTATTAGTAGGATATATCTAACAAAAACAGTTATATATAGAATATGCTTGTAACAATATACATATATACAAGTTTGGATAGATAACTGCAATATCTACATATATTTATACATAGATGGCGCCACGTCTATTTTAAGAGCTTTCATACATCGAAGCAGATTTGCATATTGTAAGTTAAATTTAATGCCCGAAGATACTTACGACAGAATGTAAGTGCAGTTTATGGGCTGTTAGCACGTAATCTGTCCAGATAGAAGGTACTACGAAGCCAAACAAGCATACGTGAGACGATCTATTGTTTAAATAACATACTCTAATCAAAGACGTTTTCAATACGATAATACGCTTGTAACGAGCATTTCGGACGGAGTATTATCCCGTCTCCGATGTAGGAGTTGAAAACGCATAAGGTAATCTCGTCCAATTGTCTTGGTAAACTAAATAACGCAGAGTTCTCTTTAATTGATGTATAAATTGCGAAATACTCCTTTTTTTAATTTATATTACACCTCATCAAAATTTAATTCATTTCCTCTTAAGCTATTTTCTAGTAAAGTGAATGGGATTATATTATTTTCCATGAGATAATTAACAGCAAATAATTATAATTACAATAGCGTGATGTATAACATACTTGTCCTTCCTCTCTACAAGTTTTTTTTTTGTTGTTGTTCCAATATTGCATCGCCTACATACTCCCAATACAAGAATATCGTATCTATAAAAGAACAAGCGTAACGTGGATTATACACATACGAAGTTGTAGTACACTTAGGAGCTTACTTTCTCTGATTATACCGTGCATGACTGCATTTTACATTTTAAAAAGCACATATCTAAACAATCTTGATACCTGAACCAACATTAATTGAACCTCCGATTATATCACACTTTAGTTACGGAGATTACATCTCTTTAGACCTTCATCTTGTACAGGAATTAAGTAATCGTTTGTATCGCCTGTACGTTAATGTAAATCGGTTTTTATTTGGATTTGTTAATAACAGTATAAATTGTAAATGCGTTTGAATTAGCCGTGCTGTAAAGAAAAGCTGATAAATAAGGTGCGGTTTAATTAATAATATTACCATAATTAACGAAGTTTGAGTAAATGAAATTGATCACTATAATTATCGCTAACATCACGATCTCTGTTCCTGTTTTATCTTATCCGCTACGATCTGATGGAAGAAGCCGATGTTTTAGAGTAGTTTTATGCACCATTTTGTATCATAATCCGATAACATGGTAATAGAAAGTCCACAGAGCCTAATAAGAATGTTTGCTTTGTTGGATATGACTTTGTAGTCTAAAGTTTTATATTTTTCCTAAAGTTAAATTAAATAGAATCTTTCAGTTTGGTGTCTCCACATTTTGAAACAATGATATTCGACGTCCTCAACGCTGTGTGTGTTTGGAATGTAGGATGTCTTATTATAAATGTGGTTAGGGCTCAGGAGAGAACCCTGCAGGAGAACATTCATAATTTAAGTGGGAGCTGAGAATTCGTCAAGGCTCTTGATAGACAATGTCCTCTTAGTGCGGTAGAATTGGAACCTGAAATGTAGCATTTCCAATAGTAGAGAGTCGTTCTTCTTCCAATCGGTTTGTATTTTCATCATGTTCATTTTCGCATTCTTTGTATTCCGATTTTTTCTAAGGTCTATTCGTGCTCTGTCGTTATCTTCACTTGGTTTCCTAATTTTTTTCGGTGAGCTAAAGTGTTGATTTTATTATGTATCTCCTATGACTATTCAATACGAGTATTATTTATCTTTCGATTCTCATAGGTTACTTCGTAAATCTTCCAGAATACTCTTGGATTGTTTTAATACTTTCTTTATTATCATGAATATTGGAGTTCCTCTAGGTTATTCTAATGCAACTAATCAAAAATATTACAATTCTCTTCTTTTTGGAAGCCAAATTGTTCATAACAATGGTCAAGAGATGGCCTTCAATGATGGTATCACAGAGATTGGTAAGAATAGTCGCTTCAGGTATCTTAGACATTTATAACTCGCTAGATAAGAAAGATCTTCGGTTTTGTGATTCTATTAGTTTTAGGGGCTTTGCTTGTCTTTTGGTGGAATTCTTTCTCGTCTCACAACAGGGGGTGGACGTGCCACTGCCATTTCACACTCAATTTTGCGGCATGTTGCAACATGTTTGAAGCATGAGAATCCCAAACGTTTAGTTTAGAGATAAATTAAATATAAGGTCTATTGAGGCTTTGAGTTTACTAACTCTTGATACAATTGAGCCTCATAAGCAATCTAAATTTTCTATAACGTGGATTTTGAACAGATGACATGGATAAGTTGAGGCATGATTGAATCTCAGTCTACAAATCGTTACTATTTGCCCCCTAGTTCGCTTCTTCTGAAACCATGACTTTCTGTTTGGGGCCGGATTGATATTGTGAAAGAAGTCTACCAGGATATAAACTTGAATTTTATAATTTGGGATTGCTAGGAACGCCTCCTGTTTTAAAGTTTCTGCATTTTCAGATGCCCAGGAATCCAGATAAGATGGATATCAAATCTTCCCTCGGTTGTGAAATTCGTAGCAAATTTGATGAATTTTTAGAGTATAATTATATGAATTCACTGAGATGCTTCCTGACTTAATATTGTAAAGAATACTATGCGAATGAGAGAAGATCAAGACCTTCTATAGATCTCCTCCAATCTCCTTTGACAGTTAAACCGCCACTAGAGTGGCTATAGTTTCGGCTAGGTCCATGTCTTGTTTGTTGTCAATCTTGAATGTGAATCTCCTGACGATTCCCTGAACTGAATATTCTATTGGATTCGTACAATTGAATGAATCTTAATAGGATTGTAAGTAGGCCAAGCATTCGAAAGTCGACACCAATCCAGTGATTCTAGTCCATCTCTTGATGAAGCTTCACGAAAATAGTAGACTTTATTGGACCTGCTTTGATGGTGTCGGTCATAGTCGTTGTTTAAATGATTTAATTTTCATCCAATCTCGAGTTATCTTCTTTGTAGTTAGTTATCAATTCTGACGTATTGTGTTAAGCAGTTTTTCTGATACCACAACATACTTTGGCTGTGAAACATAACATTTTTATTCTGATAAACTAGGAAAAATATTCTAATTAACACCATAGTTGCCCAAACTATAATATCACACAGTATAAAATGGTACATTTAACTTCATTTTAAAGAAGTCAACATTTTACAAATACCTCATCCTCGATCTCGTAACATTTAAAATAATAGCTTAGATAATTACATAAGAATAATCAATTTCGTTTGCGTAAGCGAGTCCAAACTGGCAGTTGCGTGTAAATAAACGGCCGTTTAAATCTAAAAAACTTCCCTTAAATTACCTCTACAACAAGTAGCTCCGAATATAATTAGAACTAAATCATGTTTTAGTTATAAACAGTAGCCTGGTATCAAAAGCACCGCTCTAAATCCTCCAGTTGAGTCTCTTACGAAACAGTAAGTATTGATAATCCCGCTAGTAAAAGAAGCACGCGATATCTGATCCAGATAACCATCGTCTTGTATCGAAATTAACTTCCTCATTTATATATATAGACCTATTTTTTGTATGGATTTATGGCGGTCCAGTGCCAGTGTCCAGAAACTATAAATCTTAACGGTAATGACTTTTATTAATCGGGTAATTTCATAGATCGTTCCGGCGAGTGTGCGTTGTGTAGAAGGACGCGAGGAAAAGGAAAAAAATAATGGAAGCATCTGAGAGACGGACTCAGAGATGTACGAAAGCGGTTTTTGTGATCGAAGTTAGTACTTGGGAATTGGAGACATTGATGATATTACTCTGATGTATATTTTATTAATGAGAATTGTTATAAATCTCTTACCGTGTAGTATATTTATCATAAACAATTCTAACAAAATAATAGAATTTGCAAACATTTTAATAGCTAACAACTACGGATAATGTCGTAGAACACACAGTATCGACATTTTGTTAGATGAGCAAATTAGTTTAGTGAAATTGACCTATAACAGTCATGGAAGACGGACAAGGCGTTGAACCCATCTTGATAGTGTTGTTGGGATATTCAACCAGATCGTCAGCACCAGTTTTTCTAACAATTTGCTTATTTTGGGGAAAACATATGAGTTAATGATTACAAATCGGTTTGCAGAAGAACTAAAGAAGTCTGTCGGAGAGAGGCTCAATTTAGATTTCTGATCAGGGAATCACCATGGTACATAGTCTGGGAGGCTACCAGAATTGTGAACAACGAAATGGATAAAAACGAGGAAAATCTTGCTCTCCGGTACATCAAGCGTGGAAGAGAACGCTGGGGTACCACATGATAGTGATGCCCTGATATTAGTCGTAGTGAAACTGAACTAAAGCTTGTCCACGAAAAAATCTGGTCAGGAAAAGTTTATCCGGAATTTAAAGTAAATCGTAGTAGCCGGGTGGGACTGTTCTAAATAAATACCAGCACATAAATAAGTCACCTGTCAAACAATATTCAAAATGTCATCACATGTATTGGCAGTTAGAAAAACAATCATGTACAAATATCTTGAAAACACCAATTTATCGACCAGAACTATCACTAAAATACTGAATATTCCAAAATCTACGGTAATTGCTACCATTAGCAATTTCCGTAAACATCAGATAATTGATAGAAAACCTGGATCGGGTTGGAAAAGCGGTGCAGTATCTCTACGCATGGAAAGACGTGTTATTACCGTTTTCACGAAAAATTCTAACATTTCCGTTAGGAATGTTGCCAGAAACGTAAAAAAGAAATGGTCTTCGCAATTACAAAGTAAAAAAAGCCCTAAACAGAACAGAAAAGCAAAACTTGGTAGCCAAAACTCGAAAACTGTATAATGGTTTATTGACAAAAGGTGATTTCATTGTAATGGACGATGAAACTTACGTCAAATCGCATTTCCGACAGCTTCCTGGATTAGAATTTTATACATGTCTAGACAAGCAGACAATAAGTGATGATTTGGAAAAAAGAAAATTAGACAAATTTGCTTCCAAATTCTTGGTTTGGCAGGCGACCTGCTCCTGCGATTCATCACAGCTTCATCATTCACAGTTTCATCACGACTGGTACCATTAATAAAGAGGTTTACATAACAGAGTGTCTTGAAAAATGTTTATACTCTTTTATTAGGCAACACAAAGGTTCTACTTTGTTTTGACCCGATTTAGCCACCGTACGACTTTAGATTGGTACCGTGCCAACAACGTTTCTTTCGTGCCTAAACACTTTAACCCTCCAAATACACCTGAGCTGCGGCCTATCGAACAATATTAGGCCATAATGAAAGGACTATTAAAGAAGAGCAAAAGAGAAGCAAAAATGAAATGGAAAAAACTTGAAAAAAATTTAGACTAGGTACCATTCAAACCATGATGAGCCGAGTCAAAAAAAAATGTCGAAAATTTAGCCTCGGAATATCACTAAAGTAAGATTTATATGTTTATGATGTACCAATTGGATGTAGACATTTGACAATGTACCTAGTAGTTGGACTTTATTACAGTCATGACTACGATAAAGAGGGGCAACGTTATTATGGTATTCACCCAGCTAGCGAGGCAAGTCAACAGGACACATAATCCGAGACGTTACCAAAAGAAAAAACAAGAAAACGAATGGCAACAAGAAAAATCTTGCTCCCTGGTAAGTCAAGAATGGAAGTGAACGCTGGGGTACCGCAAGGTTTGGTGCTGGGACCAATTGCCTCATGTGTAGTTGGTAAAAGGCCTGTCGTTAGTCGTAGAAGCAGATGACCTGATGGATTTCATATCGAAAGAGAACCAACCCCAGAAAAGATCGCAGAATGGACGGAGCAGTAGATGGAGACAGTAATCCTTACAGGTGTGTGAAAATAAAGTTTGCTTTAACCCAAAAAGCAATTGAGATACTTATGAGTAAATTTGAATCATAAGTTAACATTTAGAGGCACATAAGAGGTGAGTAGTGGCAAAACCCAAATATGACGGTTTTAGCAGCAAAAGGAAGACGATGCTATTTAGGTATGAGTGCATAGAACCAAAACTTATATGTAGTTCTAGCCTAGCCATTGGCTAGGCCCTAAACAATAAGAAACATAACAGGGCTCTTGAAAGTGCTTGCCATTTGCATGTGTCTGAACAGTTGATATTAGACACTCCATCTCCAGTTTCTCTTCTGGCAGAAGAGCAATGCAGAGTTTTTTTTTTTCAGAAGCAGACCACTAACAGCTTTTAAAATAGAAGAGATAGAATTCATTGTAAGGTGATGGAAGCGGAAGTGGGAGACGTTGAAACCGAGAGTATTCTAGACTAACACTACCTAACACAATGCCTTTAAGATCATAACCAATTATAAAAGGTTTAAATTAGTGGAAGACAACTTCTGAAGAAATGGGACCTCGTTATTAGAAGGACTACACCATAACATTGACAAAAAGGACATAACCAATAAATAATTTCTACTCCAATATTGAACAACAATTGAACTAAGGTTTGTGCTACAATGCTTAGAATTTACGGTCACGTCATCATTGCACTATTTACAAAATCAGTAGACCGATCCAATTTCTCATCTCAAGATTGACTCAGCTTGTGGTCATTTCTTTATCAAGATATCCATACTGTCAAATAGAAATTAACAAGTCTTAAAAATTAGTCCTTATTGATGATTCAGAAATTAGACAATATAAAAACCTATATAGGTACACCCGCCTTGTTTCCAAGATTACTTTCAAAAGATCAAGCGGGATTAACCATATTTGAATCTAATTCCCATTAAATCCGAATCAATCATACTTGCATATCTTGCACACCAATTAATCCACATCATAATTACATAAAGGAGATAATTATAGGATTCTAATATGTTTACTCAAAGCTCCTAACAAGGTTGAAGATGATTAATAATGTATGAATCATAAATATCGAATCTTCGAGATTAATCTTATTATAAATTATATCTTAGGCGCTTTACCACATCTAAGAAGTTTGTGTAAACAATCATTAACCTTCAAGAAACAATCGTGGGTATCGATGTTATAATAAGGCGCTGTCATTTTAATATGATTTTGGAAATTGGGTGTTTCAGGTTTCTATAAGTTTACTAACGATTCATATTAATATCAGTCACTTTTTCCTAATAACAAAAAAAGAACCTGTATGTCTGCCTTAATAGAAATAGTAATAGTTTATTCAACTGTACAACGTGATAAACATTAACGTAGCAATTAAATAAATTTATGTCCGACGCGAAAAAACAAAACATTTTTACTATGCTTATACGCGAAGGTAAGCTACTAATTGAATTTATTTTATTTTTATCATCCGTATGCTGGATAAGACAGTGAAACGATAAAAGAAAATAAAAATTCTAACTCAAACAGTCTACACAAGATTATTACTCGTGCTTTCTTTAAATAACATTTACAAGATTCTAAGTTAAAATCCTGTCAATTACGTCGTGTCCGTGAAATACAACTCCGGCTATTAGATTTGCTTTGTATGGACTGCCGCTGTAACATTAATCAAGTAAAATAGTCCTGTATATATACACCGGCGACTGAGGGGAATAAAGTTTTGTGATCGGCCTGCGTAAAAGAATTAAATGTATGGAACTTTGTTCGATGTTGTTCTTATTCGTTTGCGCTTATTAAGGAAACAGAGCTGCGCTAGCTGTAAAACAATATATATGAGCTGAAGAACAAGTGCATATATACGATGCCGTCTAGCGGAATTTCATTGTACTCGTTTCTGAATTTTTCAGTTTGATCTATCGCCTCGTTTGTAATGAAATGATGGCATTCTTTTACCATTTGTGATTAAACAAAAGATGTATAAGTTATACATTAATAGTGCAAGTAATAACTATAGATTAACGAGTAAATACAGGGGATAAAACATCTTAATAGGAATGATATTGATTTAATAATACCCTTCCGTGTGTTATCGTAGGAATCCTCCACTTGGACTCGGGCTCGACTCGGACAGGATTCGGACTCGACATAAAAAGTTGATTAGATACAAATGACCTACGAGGTGGTGACCTACGAGGCAAATTACAATAGTTTCACTCAAGTTAAATATGTCCTTATGCACATTAGCATTTCAAATACCAACATGTAAATTTATGAAAAAAAAAAAAAAATGAAGCTGCACCGTTACGCCTATAAATTACCGGTTACTACACAAGCGCAACGGTTCTATGTAAATATCTGATAAAGAACATTAAAACCCGAAAATCAATCTTTGAATACGTATATCGACATAATTTATAAATTTGACATTGAGCAGCATTGTTTCGCCCACGGGCGGTGATAAATATTAAATCGGAAATAAAAACTACGATCAAGTGGGAAAAGAGGAATTCGAGTAGGAATATACGAGATTCTAATAAAGGTAATTCGTGCATACAAGCAGTTTTATTTATTACAATGAGTCCTATGGTGTTGTTTAGTAGATTAAATGTATTCAAGAGTAATCGAAAATGTCCTCGCTTGAAAACAATTTGATATGGAATACAACAATGCTTAGATTTCTATGTAGATTATCTGATACGTGGGCTATGCAGTGCTACACATATTGTCTATAGAAAGTATATTAATCAAGAGTGCCATGCTTGTTCCTGTTAAATCACTGAACAAGAAAATATCGTAGTAAGATAAGATATTAACAACTGCTTTTTTTGGTGCAATAAAGCTGCAATAAAATAATTTTCATGTCAATTTTTTTATCATCATAACTATAGACCTTTATAGGTTAAAAAAGAAAACAAAAGAATGATTTCGAGACTGTAAAACGAATCGATCCCGTCAAGTTAAATGTCTTCAATACGCTCCCCAACGTAGAAAGTGAAACCGAATTTTGTCAGTACTTTCTTTAAGAACTCTAGCGCTGTCTATTGACGGTTGACTAGGACCTTATGCTCAGTCACCCTTTCAGTATTCAGATGGCACTGTCAACAGGTCAGTAATAATATTGCTGCTTCCTGTAAAATAGCAATTCAACAAGTGTTGGTGTTAATTGCAACATGAGCGTTGAACAGAATAAAACTTGTCGCACTAAAAACGGGTTCCATACAGAAATGTGTGTTGAAACACCTGGTTTTGACGGGGACAACTCCTTGACAAACTATAATCAACCTTGTACGTATGTATGTATGTACAGAGGACGAAACAAAAAAAAGGGCCACAAAGTTAATTACAGACTAAGGGTCATATTTATAGTCCGTGCTTGAGGTTGTGTCGATGCTTGAGCACGCGATTTTGACATAAATGTCATTACTAAATCTGTCAAAATCGCGTATTCAAGCATCGACACAACCTCAAGCACGGACTATAAATATGACCCTAGGTCTACCAGCCCCCTGACGATTGAGGAATAAAAAAAACTATACGAGATTTTGGAGTTTGGATAGAATGATGTAGATCTAACAAAATTGATCACGTGCAAATAAAAATAAAGAACTAACGGGGATTTTAGGCAAACGACCATTTTTTGGATAACAGCTTAATCTGCCAAACAGTAGCTCCAAGATGCCGGGTTTTGGTTTTTGAAACGAAGTAGGTTGTCCCTCAGAAAGCCAGAAAATTGTAATTTAGAAAGGATTTTTTGACAACTTCTAATCTGCTTATGAACAGAGGAAGTTGGTTCCTTATCCGATTTGTAGTTGTGATAAGTCGGGACCATCAACGGTACCTAACGAAACATCCGAAGTAATGTGACGAGTGGATGATAAAGGAGTCTCTAAGTTGTCTTCAGAAGGAAGAGGTCAAAATGTTAATATACTGGGTTGCTTTAATGCTTTAGGTGTTTATATGCTATCAAGCATGATATTTGCCAGGAAGAGGATGAAGCACCTGTTGGAGAATTGCTCCTTATGTCTAACAGTGATCGCTGATATCTCTGTTGATTGGCCAAAGCACTTCAAAGCCCATCATACAAAATTAAGTAAAACTGAAGCAGTTCGGTTACTACTAATCTACTACTCATTTAAGTCGTTTTAAGTCGTTTTAAGTTTTTTTACTAGTTTCTCTGCCACCCCATGCCAGTCATAAAGTACAACCTAGGGACAAGAATTTTTTTGCTCCTCTGAAAATTGTGTATTCGGTAGAGGTGGCAAAATGGAAGGCAATTCATCACATATCAATGTTATATTTAGGAAAGCTGTTAAAGAGTTTAAGGCAACTGGAATATAGGAAGATTTTAAAATTTTCTGTTCTGGAAATTTGCCAGAAGAAGAAGCAGAAGACGATCCTACTACACTTATTGATGATGACTTGATTGATGTCCCTGTAAACGCTGATGAAAGCATATTTGGGATTTCTCATTACAGTAGTGATATTGCAAGTTTAGGAATTTCAAGAAAACATGATAAAAAAGTGGCAACGCTTTCTACTGCAAGTCTTAATGAGTCCATTGTCAAGATTAACCAAAGCACCAAGGAAAATTTGAAAATAATAGCCATAAAACATTCAAAAGCGATTCACAACTATTGACAAAAGAAATTTGTTTGTTCAGATATTGATATTAACACTAAAGACAACCCAAAACAATGAATAACCATTCAGCTTTTTGATAATCACCCAAAATCGATGCCCGGAAATAGTCTGAAGAAGTATCAAGAGTATCATTTAAAATTATGCTGAAGGGGAGACACGCAAAACAGGAACAAGAACTCCGAGAAAAGGAAGAAAAGTGAATGAGGTGAAATGAAAGAGAGAACAGAAGATTTGTGAAGAGAAAATTTGAAATTGCATAAGACAAGAGGAGCTCAAAATCTATCAAATGGAAACAATACAACAACCTCAAACACGAGAAATAAACCAAAAAGAAGGAACCTTTTGGCGAAGTTCTTCACTGGATCTCTTGGTGCAGAAGTAGGGGTCACAGGGGTGAAGTGGGAAGGGAAGGTCATGACTGATTTTACCGACGGGCATTGAGTTGTCGACAACGCATTGAGTTGTCGACAACGCATCTGGACACCAAAGATTCAGCTGAACATAAGTCTAGTCAGCTATCGACATATAACGTTGTATTTCCATTTAAGAAATGAAAGTGTTAGTAGGTAATTGAAATCATGATAAGTTAAGATAAGATGATAAGTTTGCGCACTGTGTTCACTACAAAATTTTCCAAAAACTCTTGAAAGTTAAGCTATTACAGAATTCCTCGAACCAAGGATGATTTGATCAAGAAAAATATTGCAATTAGCAAGCGTAATTTGGGCAATTCTTCATAAAGGAGGTCAGAGATAATATCACCGTGCCTTTATCCACAAATTTTATAAAATAAAATATGTGGACTTAACACATAGGGAAACAGTTGCTGCCTCATATATAATTAAAGCAAACAACAAATAATATTGAAGATTGCTTAGGTTAAGATAAGAAAATATTCTAATTCTTGAATCTGTGTTGCAATCTACGTAACAACACGATAACTTGACTTAACAATCAAAAACTACATTTCACGATATATCAAACAATCAGCAACGGCAGTCGTAATTCAATCAATTCAAATTGTCATTGAAAATAGATCCGGCAAAGCCCACACGTGCTTAGTTTGATCAAACGGTACAATAGGGAAATAAACACCTCCAATAAAACAACAACTGTAGAAGGCATGAAAGGATATATACATGCTACACGGTACGAGTTAATCTAAGAAATTAATCTTGCCCATGTCGAATGGAGAAAAATCGAAACGGAAAATAAAGAGCAAACGCAGATTATGTTACGATCGACGACTTACAACTGGATGATTTATATCTAATACTCATTATAGCTATAAATAGATCTACTATATTAGATTATACATCATTAAGAAAACAGGCAAGACATTTAAGTACAAATAGATTTATGTTAGATCTAATATAAACGCCAATTATTAAGAAATTTTAATTACAAATATTTTAGGTTAAATTAGCGAATTTTTAACTAAAAAAAAATTAATAAAAAATATCTAGCAGAGCGTAGTTTCGATCTACGGACCTCTGGGTTATGGGCCCAGCACGCTTCCACTGCGCCACTCTGCTCTCCGTCAAATTTATTTAGAAATAGGTATAAACGTGATAAACAGCGCCTCCACCAATTTTATATAAATTAATGTTTATAATATAGGTTAAAATTCCACAGGAAATAAAAAGACTATTATTGTAAGATGAAAACGACCATTTTATTTTTAATATTACACATCATAATATTACGCACGCCAATGACGTCCAATCATTTCTAGGCTACAAAACAAACAATTCACCCCACTATTTTCGTTACCCAAGGCACACCTGTGCGTGTTAAATGACATGCAAAAGATACCAATCTAACGAGATTCATACAGCGTTCGCGCGAAATACATTATTTGTCGGTCCCGATTAGAAAAATAGATCTAATTTGTATTCATCGGACACTATGCCCGATGGTCGTTATTTATTTGTATCGTTAACGTACAGTGATAAACGTGATTTGCTTTCGCGATCGTTTACTTTTCCCATTTTCCACTTGATGCACGTTTCACACGGCAGGTTTTATTTCATGAGTCGGAGTTATTAAAGTCCTATTTGAAGAGTGGTATGATGGGATTCCGGCACATTGATATTCAATACGGTTAAAATTAAGAAGCCAATTAATCTCTACACATCGCATGCGGAGATACTAAAATAGAAACTTGGAAGTAAAAATGTGTATGAGCGAAATAAACCTGTCAATTAATGGATATTGTTACATAAACTGAATATTAAGTTAGATGGATCTGGGACTGTACAAGACAGGATTGTATTCAGTGATTTGAAACACGTGTTTTTAAAATTCGTTAAATCAATGTGTTATAGTAAAATTATGACTTGGGCTGGGGCACAGAATAGCAAAAGACAATAGTAGTAGGGTACATTAGGGGATAACATTTAGACAATTAAGTAATTAGGATCAAATCTTATGCCTTTGCCATATTGTAAATCATTGATGAAGTCTATGACGATCAAATACAAATCAGGATATATTGTTTGTGATACCCACACAACTGTACTTATCAATTCTCAAAAGATAAACTAGCACATATCGGCACCTATAATGCCGAGCATTGATGAAACCCCAGCTTTATCACAAGAACCACAGTTCCTGGTCAACGAATGACAGAACCACAGCATTTATCTTCATATTATAAATCACCAATCATTTATAAATATGAGGTCTGAGAGAATTATTTTACCGTTACCTTTAAATTTTGAGCCACAGTGTTTGCGGTGCTCTAAGAGTAACAAAAGAACTGGAAAAATTAAAAGTGAACCTGCAGAAGGTAGAGTTTTATTTATTGAAGAAGCTGACAATACATTTGATTCATTAAATGGCAACCAATTAAGCAGGAAAAAACTATGTTACTGAGCACTTTCTGGCAGAAATGTTGCCGAAATAATTATTATGTTATTAACATAATAAGAACTATAAAAGGGGTTGATAATAAGGAAGCAGTGCAAAGTAACCTTCTTTTGACGGAATATTCAGAAGACCGGAAGAGACAACACAAATTTACCATTTATAGAGGCCAGTATGAGGTTACTTAAAAAAATCCGACGGTTTGAGTGTTCCAGGCAACTACTTCCACCAGGACAAAGGCAGGTGAAGGCACTGTTATCAATATCGCCTAAGACAGCACAGTCGTTGTTATCTTTCAGCAAAGGGGACCTTGGATTGCTGGCAGGGTTTCTGACAGGACATGTGGCCCTGAAGTACCACCTATATAAACTCGGAAAAGCTGAAGATCAAATCTGCCGTCTATGCCAAGAAGATATCGAGACTGCAGAACACATTTTGTGGAAATCTGTTGCTGCCAGTCATATCCGACAGCAGTGCCACTGCCCTCAGATCTAAATCTAAGTCTAAATCTAAATCTAAAAACTACTTCCACATTGCTAAGCCTCACGTCTTCAATACTGGATCAAACAAAAATCAAAATTATTGAAGACCAGAATTATTAAGCATCAAATAAAGGATTCTTTGCTTATTATTTCCGAAAATAAAAAAATATACAGTTTTCTACTGGACATAAATGTCGGTAATAATAATTTAAAAATACAATTCGCAATGTCAACAAGTGACAATGCTCCTAATGTTTCTTAGTCTTGAAAAAAGGTGGTAATTGGAAAGAAGGTTTAAATTAATATTATATTTTTTTAATTCTTATTGATAAATTAACAATTTGGAATAAGCAAATGTTCAAATAAAGGTTCAATTTATGGGCATACACGCAGCTGACATAAAATCGTCAAAATCATATATCTTTCTTCAGTGTTTTAATGATAATTCAACCTGATGGTGAAAACGATCTGAATCCATGAAGGTGTGATCCGAATCTGTTCAAGTTCAATATTTTGTCCCTTAATTTTACTCCAGTTAATTAAAGTTATATATGAAAAATTTAAATAGGGCCCAATTTTTCTGCTTACTGGAACAATTATGAAGTCATATTATGGCTATAGTTTTATTAATGATATGATGAAATTGGAGAATGTGCTCACAATGTCTTATTTGCTTCATTCAGATATAGCCATAGTATTTTCAAGGGTACCATTTTGCTAAAGCCACATTGTATACTCCTCTTCGTTTTGTAGAAACTACCCGCTCAAAAGTGTCCATTTATACAGGGTGGGGCAAAATAACCTCCCTAATTTCAATACAAAATTGTAAAGCGAGCAGAGGTCGTAAAAGGGTGAGGATGACGTATATTGCGGCAGGTAGATATGCCGTTTGCGTTACAAAAGGTTTCAGCCGTAAACAAATGTGGACGAACGAGCAGCGCGCTTCCGCCGTGACGTGATTGTCTATTTCAGTGACGAAGCACATTTTCATGTTTCTGGCTGTGTAAATAAACAAAATTTTCGATATTGGAGCGAAAACAACCCGAGGGTGATCCATGAGAAGCCACTACATAGTGATCGTGTCACAGTTTGGTGCGCAGTTTCCAGAATAGGGATCATCGAGCCTTACTTTTTGAGGAGGGAAATCGGACAATTCTGAGCGCTATGTGAACATGCTTCAGAATATTTTTGCCCCTGCTCTTGATGAACTTGGTCTCCAGAATGTCTGGTTTCAGCAGGACGGGGCCACAGCCCATACAGCGCGAACATCAATGCTGATTTTGAGGGAAATGTTCACCATGCGCTTGATCTCTCAGAGAGACGATATTCCGTGGCCCCCGCGCTCGCTGTTTGAGCACGTGCGACTTTTTTTTGTGGGGTTATCTCAAAGCAGAGGTCTATAAACATTGTCCGAGGAACCTGCAGACCCTAAGGGAGGCAATCCGCACGGAAATTCGTCGTATACCTACAGAAGTGCTGAAAGGGTTATGAGGAACTTCCGAGGTCGCTTGCAGCAGTATGTAGACAATGAAGGACAACACTTGCCCGATGTGATTTTTAAAACCACATAAGCTAAAACTGGTCATGTACCTACTTTATTATATTGAAATAATTTTTTTCTATCTCTACTACTTTTTTTTAATTCACTTTAAAAACTAGGGAGGTTGTTTTGCCCCACCCTGTAGTAGCATTTGACCTTCTTTAAGAGGGTGGAGACACATGCAGTAGTTTCATGATCAATTGAGGGGAGTTTTGCAAAAACGACATATATCCAAAAATATTATTTCTCAGAAACTGAAAAAAAAATTCTTGCATTGTTTAACTTTGTGATACCAAGGTTGTAAACGCATTGAGTATCAAAATATATATTAAGTAAACAATAATAATGGCAAACAACATGAGAAAAAAATAAAAACTAATAAACCTTCGTTGTTTTTGACAGAAATAATACCAAAAAACAATTGAATAAGCCACTCAAAAACAAACCGGAAAACTCTAGTTCTCACACCCACTGCTGTTGTCGTCATTGTTTATGTCCACTTCATCAGTTTCTGGAGAATTCAACTGTTGTTCAAAAAAATCCAGCTAGAATATGTTCTTTTTTAAATCACTTAGTACTTGAGATGGTATTGGAGGTTTCATGTAAAGGATGCAAAGATAACTCTTTATGTAATCGATTTTTTTTATTGATAATCAAACTTGTTCTCCATGGACCACTGTAAGAATCTCTCAAAAAATACGTGCTCAAAGTCTTTATCTATCTTTATCATTTTAAAAAGTATTTTTTAGTTTAAATGGCGAAGGTTTATGACGTGCGTTTCTTATCAGTTCATCCTATTCTTCTGGTAATTCGATAATTCCGTGTTTTCTCTTTTGTATTTCAATATGTGCAAAATCTTGGTCGTTAGGTAAATCTGAATGACCACGTACAGGAAAAATATACATATAAATATAATAGTTATGTGTTGTTTTTGTGGAATCGCTCTAGTTTTAAATCGTGTTTTAACGCTAGATGTGCCGTTTTTTGTAGAATTTGTCCGGTGGGGTAGGTGTATGAACTATTGCAGAAAATGATGCTAAAAACTCACTTTCTGTAATTTTGGACTAATGTTGTTTTTGCTAAACACCCCTCAATTATTTCTGCAAACTTCTCCAACATTTTTATCCCGTTTTACAAGCATAGGTATGCAACTGGAATTCCTCAGATATTTAGTTCGTACTCGTCATGTTCCAAATTAGTAAAAAAACGAGCTTTTTTGCTTTCATAACTTTTTCAATAGGATTATAGAAACATGCTTCGTTTGATTACCTATTTAAAAACTTGTTGTGCATGCTAGTCGAAATTATAACGCTGCGAAGCTATCTAAGACTAGAAGGGTGGCGATTCTTGGCCAGTGTGAATAAAAACTAAGCTTTTGCTTTTAGTATGAAGTATAAGCTTAAGCTTTTACTAGGTAGATTTAGCTTTTGCTAATAGCATTTGCTGAAATTGAAGTGAATAACCTTTTGCTTTTACTTACTAGCAAAAGCTAGATATTTTAAGTATTTACTTAATTTATGTTTTTTATGACTAATCAGTCGGCCGTGAAAATCTGCGGAATTGCAGGCTCAGACCTGCCGATAGACTGTTATGTGTATGCACACACGAAAACTTTTTAAACCGAGTGCTAACGGTTTACGTTCAAAATGAGTAGTGATTCAGAAAATTCTACAAGTGATTTTTTGACGGAGGAAGTTCCTGCAAAAATTTCGTCCAACCAGAAATTGATGGAAATTTTGGAAAGTTATAATATTATATTTAATAAATCGCAAGTTCCTAAAATAAAAGAGAAGAAAGCACAAGCATACAAAGAAATCCACCAAAAATATATTTTGCAAATTGGAAGGGATTTAACTGAAAAACAACTAAAAAAGAAAATCCAAAATATGAAGACCGAGTTGAAGAAAAAGACGGACAAAACTGCAACGGGAAATAAGAAAATTGTTTTAAACGCGTATGAAAAACAACTTTTGGCGCTAATGGAAGGACAAGAAAACCCTGTTTTTCAAAAAGTACCAGATAGGTAATATAGTTAATTGTGTAACTAGTGCAAAGATATACTTTTTGCTCGTGTTACACACAACATTTTTCTACGATCGAATTCATGTGAATGTTACTTTTTATTTTTTCGCCGAATAGTATAAATTGCAGTTTTGCTGCTATTTGATCCAAAAAATTATTTCAGGAGCACTGTCGATAGGATCTGTGATGGAACAACCTCAGCCATCAACGTCCAAAACTGAAGAATTGATTCCACCTCCACCTCATGTTCGGCCTTTACCTGATAAGTCTCCAGTCACCAGAAGAACCAAATTTACGGAAACAGACGAAACCTCTAATTTGTCCAATACAGAGCTCCAACGACTGGTATTGTTGGAACAGTTGGAACTAATAAGGGATTCAAAAGGAAAGGGAAAAATTATTGTTGGAAAAATTACAAACAGAAAATGGAAACCAATTTGAAGAAATAAATAATTTGTTGTTCAGAAAATTGTAAGTAAATGAATAAATTGTTTTCGTTGTTAACTTTTTTTAAATAAATTAATAAACTTAACTCAAATTAAGGTACCTACTTACATTTAAATTTAACTTCACTTAAAAAGTAATTCAAAATAATAAAAACCATAAAATATAACATTATACATGTTGTCTTTTGATTATATGGTATCGTACTTAGCAGTATATTTACAATTGCAATTGAAAAATTATATTTTTATTATTATCGTTATTCCACGCTGACATCATTATCTTCTTCACAACTTCTTCACCATCGTGATCCTCGGCGGCTACTTCTTCTTCGTCAGTTGGTAATTGGTCATTTAAATACTTAGCAACATTATGCAGAACCACAGCGCTGACGATTACTGACGGAATTTTGTCAATGTTCAATCGTATCTGATGTTGCAAAACAGGGAATCGACGTTTTAGTTGTCCGAAACAGCGTGCTATAATAACGCGCTCTCTTTTATGTAAAGTATTATACGCTATTTCTTGAGGTGTGGTGGGGTTTCTATACGGTGTTAATAGCCATGGTGTTATGCCGTACCCTTCATCGCCTAAAATAAGTCCGTTCTGTTGACGTCTTCTCATCTTACCAAAAATATTGGATCTTTTTAAAATACGACTGTCGTGCACCGAGCCAGGCCATTGAGCATCTACGGATGTAAACCTTTCTTTTCCGTCACAAGTTGCTTGCACATTTAAACTACACCAGCCTTTCCTATTGATATACTCGTCACCATGTAGCGATGGCTTTATTATTGGTACATGAGTGCAATCAATTGCACCAAAAGCACAGGGAAATCTATACACCTGTGCCCATTCGTTGATTGCCTGGTCAGTCGAGCTTTCTGCAGGAAATTTAATCCAAATTCCTGCCTTTTCAACTATTTTTGGTAAAACGTGAGATATCGTTTTACATATTGTTGTTCGATGAACTCCTACTTCTTTTCCGATCCTTATTTGAAATCCGGGATCACTTAGAAATCGCAAAAATATTTGCATCTGTTTTTTTGGACTCAATGCACCACCTCTAGTCTCCACTTTTGGCTCCAAAAAATGGTTAGCTATCCACTCAACATTTTCTGCACTAAATCTATACAGACCGTGGTATTCTTCGTCACGACTTTCTTTTCTTTCGGGATACAATTTTACAGATCTTATATTTATAAATGCAGCCATTTCTGCCAAACTGTTTAACAATACTAAATTTTTAAGCCAGGGTCTAACAAGCTTGCAAAAATGTAATCTTTTCCTTAATATTCTTAGTAATTGCGTACTTTTATTCACACCATTTTTAGACAATGCTAAAAACTTTAGCTTTTGCTAATTGCATTTTTAGTAAAAGCTACTACTTATTTTTATTCACTGAAAACTAAGCATTTGCTAGGAAAATGTAAGTTTTAGCTTTTACTGAATTTTTATTCACACTGGCAAATGTGCTGATGTATCTGTTTTCTGCCTATTCTATTTATAGACGACTGTTTTCCATATCCAACCGGGATCGATTAGATTGTCTCCATGTTAGTGCCACCAAGAATCAAATTTACAACTCGACCATTAAATTTCTTCAATCTTATTGTGGTGGCAAGAAAATTGTTTGCACAGTCCATGGTGCTGTCTGTTTTCGTCAGTAAAGGAAAACTTATGGAAGGGCTTACGCTTGAATTGTTTAAAATAAACAATCGTGAGGTGTTAAATTCCAAATATCATGGTGACAAAACAGCATGTTTTCGTCGAAAGTTTTCAAGTGTTTTTGCCGTTTTTCACGCATTGAAATTTCTTCTCGTCCTTGGTTCTCCTTGTTTCGCATGACACTGGTTAGCTAAGTCAGAGATTGTATTACTTTCTAACTGTCTTTGATTTAATGTTACGTTAGAGATTTTTTTCTATTGCAGAATGAGCCTTATTTAGTTTATCTAAGGAAATACGCAGTATTTCATTCCACCTGTATGATGTATATATAACCAGATATGTCATTTTGCTAAGTAGATAACGGTCTTTTTAATTAGAAACAAACGAGGAGTAAAAAAAAACATAAAAGATAAGAAATATTTCTTTGTTCCAATTTGCATACATCTCTTCCGAATCATATCTAGAAGGCATATAACCATGTTTGCTTGTCTGTTTTAAAAAATTACGATTAGTTTCCTACAAACAACACACATGAGTATTCGCACGATTTTCGATTATTAAACGCCAAAATTTCTTTGTTAAATACGACAGTTAAAAATCAGGAACTATTTATAACTTCGCACCGTACAACGCAACGGTTGCACCAGATTTCACAACCGTTGAAAATATCTATTCTTACATATTACATACTAGCCAACCTGTGCGCGGATACATGCACATTTGAAAAGAAAAACGGCGAAATAAATTAATAAATCCTTTTAACCCGTGACTTTCGAAACATGTTTTCGTACTAATCTCCCATCGCTTAGAAAATTAAATACCATGCGGCGAAATTTACATAAAAGATTACTATTTAATCTATCGAATGACTCATAAACTTTTGTGCGATAGCTTGCAACAACAGACATACGGTCTTTGGTACATACAAGTGTATATACCACATAGTACGTAATATGTATATGTATAGATAAATAAAATCCACGTCCCTTTATAGCGCGGACGACCCAAATATACACTCACGTATATGGTTACTTAAATAATTGTGATTTAATGAACTACGACCTCGAATTTTATTTATCAATACCATATGAAGATATTATTTTATGTTTTTTTATGGTATTAAATTGTACAAGTTTTCAACTCTCGCGATATATGACTCAATTGTTGTTACGTGCATAGTTTTAGAACGCGTATGTGTGTACTTAACATAAAAATTATGCTTTCAAGAAAAAAAATTGTTTAACTGATCCAGCTCGTCGGTCTGGATCAAATAGCGCCAAATGTTTTGCATGTTGGTGGCGTACTGAATACGACGGTTTTTATTGGCCGGCAACAATTGTTGAGCCGTTTGCATTTTGCATGGGAAAACATGCAAATCTACTTTCAAAATTCGCCACATGGAGGTTGGAGACAAGCCAGACTGCTAAGCTCGAGGACGATACGATGTTCCGGAGCTGTCAGCAACACTGGCTCGTACGGCATCGATAACTTCGCTGCTTCGACGTGGACGCAGTTTAATTTTAAGCCTTGATGTTGCCGAATTATCTTCGGTGTGGGCACATATCGACCGAGGACTCATTTTGAAAATAAAACGTCACCAATTCTTCACGTTATTTCGGTGTGTACTAGAGTGACGCTTCCAACGCGCTATTTCGTTTGTTCGTCTGGTATCTGGATGTCAAGTTATTCAAGTTTAACATCGGTTACCACTAGATGGAGTACACTGTATATGGGCTTAAGCATAGTTGACTTCTGGAGGTGCGTCTAGGTAAATTGCAAAATTATCATTCATCATGTTCAGGTACAAATAAAAGCCTTTCCAGATTCTTACCGTGGGTAATATGGTGGCTAGTCTCCAAAAGACATTGTTTCTCTTTGATTAGGTTTCTAACTGCTGGAAAATGTTTCTCTCAATTCACAAACTATATAGGCGCTAGCAGGAACGCCGTTGCTAAGATATTTTACTGGATGCATTTCTCTGAAATGTTGATTGTTGATTGTGGTGATAAAATTAAAATATCCGAAGATGATTCTATCAGTATTGATCCAAACAAGGACTTAATCACCGATGACGAACATTTGGAGGGTATAGTAATACCGAGATAAGGAGAGCCTTAAGGAAGTCCAGAAAGGAAACATTACCTGCCGAAATAGGACCAGCTAAAGGATTCGGCCGTCTACCATCTAGGTAGGAAGAATATTGACGGAGAAGAACATACAAATATGTTTTAGTACTGCTACCACATTCAACACAATTTTTCTGGAAGTAAAGACTAATTATTAGGTACTAAAGGAGAAGGCGTCTACAAGTTGGACAAATGGGAAGAGCGATTGAACGATGAGTGAAGGAACATGAAAGGGACACGCGAGGAAAGAGAATTGGACAATCAGCTGTTGCAGAACAGCACGGACATAAAGTAAATTTTCAAGAGTCGGCAGTATTATCTACTACAAAGAACTACCACCGTAGAATTATTAGAGTAACCATCGAGGTAGTGAAAATGGCTGTAAAGTCAGCAACACGTGGAGTAGCGTACTACGAAAATCCGTCACGACCAATGGAGCGAAACGGTCACCCACTGGTGAGACTACAAGGTATATAAGGAGCAGCAACAACGGAGAGAATCTGTCTGGTAGCAGATCCTGAAGAAGCTGGCAGCATGTACAGCAAAACGTTGATTAGAATTGCGACTACACGGCGGAACCTGGAGATAATATTTATAAGATTTATAAGATAATATTTTCGGTGCTGACTCCTAGACAAGTCTTCATTTAAAGTTTCGCTGACCAGCTGTCAGCTTCTTTGGGAAGGTTTCAAAGGCTCTCAGTCTTCAGTTATTAGAATGTCAATCTTGTAAGTGCAAGCTTATCTTAACCAACCGATAATTGAATTTTTATGATTTCACGTTAACATTTTATTGATCACTTATCAGCTTATTGTGTATTTCAAAGTCGTGCCAAAGATATTTTAATGTTAAAGCGCCATATCAACTTGCAAATAATTAAATCTTAAACTCTTGTTATTAGTATAGTAATAAATCAAAAACTGTTTTTTCAAAAGTACCAAGTTCGTAAAGATGGCATCACAGCTTGCAGCAGAAATGAAAGAAGAACGCCGACATATTATTTTTTAAATAGTTATTAGCTATTCAATTGATACATTGCCTTACTTCACGCCACTTCCTCAATTTGCGGCACAAATTTTGTTTCCGATAGAGAAGCGCCACATTAAAAATTTGCATCCAATTAGCGCCGCACAAATTCCCAGGTAAGGAAAAACAGATTAATTCGGCAAATAAACAGTTATGAATTGTGATTCTTTAATGCCAACTTCACGCTAACATTCGGTGCGAATTATTTTTTCTAGCAGTGTTAAAATTTGAATAAAGCCTCATCTGTCATAAGTTAGAAAATTATAAACAATTGGGTGGATTCTTTCCAGCGTCTTCAGCGCAAGTTATGATGCCTGTTCATGATGTGAAGGGATTTCCAGATCGCGACAAACGTCTGAGTTTCGGACAAACCAAGGAGCACTCACTATAATTCTCAGGATCCTGTTCTGCTGGGCTTGCATTTTCTTGAGATGGATTTTGGCGACACATGCCCATGATAATGCTCTGTGGATGGGGACAGGACGGAGGACGACACAATATATTAAGTCTTTGATTGATTTGGCGGCACCAAAACGATTGACAACTTTATTAACGTCTTGACGTAGTGTTAGATTAGATTGGATCTGAGGGCAGTGGCACTGCTGCCTTTAGTGATTGCGACCTGCATGGGTCTATACATTGCCCTTCTAGTTATTAGACTAGTTGAGGTCTTTTAAAGAACCTTAGAATTAGTCTGGGATTTCCGTCTTGGATATCAGTAGGCGTTAGAAATGGACTACTGAAGTGATGGTGTCGAGTATGACTAGCAGCAACACATTTGCACAAAATATGTTCTGCAGTCTCTAAATCTTCTTGGCATAGGCGGCAGATTTGATTTTCAGCTTTGCCGAGTTTATCTAGGTGGTAAAGGGCCACATGACCTGTCAAAAACCCCACCAGCAGTCCAAGGTCCCCTTTGCTGAAAGATAGCAAAATGCTGTCTTAGGCGATCCTGATACACAGTTAGAAATTTAGTGTAAATAATTAACAGTAGCCGGTGTTTATAATCCATTTTTTTAGAGTAAAATATTAACAAGGAGTGCACAGGTAAATCTTAGAGTAAACATCTCTCTACGTAGTGTAAACACATTTACTCTACTCGTTATAGATATATAGGGTGAAGTTAACAGTGTTTTCATAAGAAATGTTAGACTTATTCTACCGTCTTTGTTTGGATGCATGCTTGCTAGGCCTTTCTGTTGTCCTCTTATTTGTTAACTGCTTGTTTAAGGCGGCTCTTTTGCACTCCACAACAGGGATAAGGTCCACCGAAAAGCATTTTCGCTGCTTCTTTGACAAGATTATCTGCTTTTTCGTTTCCTTTGATCCCTTGTTGGGGTAGTGCTAGTCTGCTGTCAAGAATCATCACAAGGTAAGTCAGCGATGCGCACCAAGACAGGGGAAAATTAGCAATGCGAATATGGTCATAGACTGGTCGCAGGGGCTTGGTGAAATTGCATCGGGACTGCGTTGAAGAAGGCGACATATCAAGGCTTCACTTCTTGACGACATGAAAATGGCGGTATCGCCCGCATAAATCGCTAGGTGTACTCCTTGAATCCTAGAAAGGTCATTTTTAAAAACCAGAAAGAGCGTTGGTCCTAGACGCGAGCTCTGGGGAACTTCTTCGGACGCAATTCTTGGTGAACACATTGCTTATACATAGGGTTGCCATTCCCGATACGTCGGGACACAGTTATTAACAGTGGTGTCCCGACGTCCCGACAAGCTATAAAATGTCCCGACAAACATAGTCGAGCGCAGAGCAACAAGTTTTAAAAAATTGATAAAGCGCCATCTAGTGAGCGTTAGAGCAACTAACTTTAGAGATCTGTTTACTGATCGACTGGTAGCGATTGGAAACTTGGTGAAGAAATGTAGGCTGTAGCCGGTTTTGAACATTTTTTTTCAGTTTGGAACCACCGTGCGCCGCTGCTTCCGCGCCGCTTCTCGTGTTGTTGTTTCGTTGTTTGGTCATTCATTTAGCCCGCCGTTCGCATTTGTTTTAACGTGTTTATGTTTCGTTCGACCGCTACTTGTAATACCTACGTAATTAAGTATTAAAATTAATGTGAAGTGTCTTATTACTGTGAATAAATAATGGCACCACCTAACAGAAAATGTTACTTCAACGATGACTACACCAAGGAGTGGTCTTTTGTTAAAAAAGGAAGGACAAACAATGAAGCATTGTGCACAGTTTGCAAGATTTATATTTCAGTAAGCCATGGAGGTAAGGGTGATATCAAACATCATAATGAGACAAGTGAACACAGAACCAAAATGTCATCTGCATCATCGTCACGAAAAATAGATAGTTTCTGTATCAGGACTGATTCTGATGAACATTTGTTGGTATGTGCAGCTGAACTGACAACAGCATACAAGGTAATTAACCATCATCAATCTTTTAAATCACTGGACTGTTCGAGCAAACTTGATTTCTTAATATACCCAGATTTGAAAATAGCAGCCAAACAATCTACAGCCAGAACTAAAGCAACTGCTATCATTAAGCACATTTTGGCAGCCTATTCTTTATCACAATGTGTTTTGGGTATGGAATCCATTTCATTCTTCGGAATCGGTACCGATGCAAGCAACTACAATGCAGAAAAAATATTTCCAATAACGATTCAATTTTTTGACGTTAAAGAAGGTATAAAAACAAAATTACTGAGACTGCAAGCTTTGCCGGACGAAACTTCAGACACTATATCTAGTTATTGTCTCAATTCACTAAACAACTTAAATATCTCCTCTTGAAAATTAGTAGCTTTCTGTGCGGATAACATTAATACAAATTTTGGTGGGGTTCAGAGAAGAGGGCAGTGTAATGTATTTCATAAATTAAAGATAGAACTTAACAGAGAAATAGAAGGCGTGGGTTACCCAGTTCATATATTGCACAACTAAATATCGTCAGCTGCAGATACACTAGCGATTGACTGTGAGGTAATTGCCATTAAGATTTTTAAACACTTCTCAATCTATACCGTCAGAACTGAGAGACTTAAAACTTTTTGTGAATTTGTAGATATTTCATACGAAACAGTATTATCTCATTCACGTACCAGATGGCTTTCTTTGATGCCTGCTATCGATAGAATTTTAAAGATGTGGGAACCACTGAAAGAATTCTTTGAGAACGAGGCTAATGCGCCGACAATATTGACTGAATTTTTTAAAAACCCCTTGGCGAAAGTTTATTTTTCCTTTATTCATTCCTTATCCTTTCTCTTTCAAAATGGAAAAATCTAATATTACTATCATTGAGCTCAAGCAACTCATTGATAATATGAAGAGAATGCTCCAAGAGAGTAAAGCCTCACATTTTATTGGCATGATGGCAAAACAACTAATAAAACAAATAAAAAAATTTGAAGACGAAGTTGTAAAGTTTTACAACATTGCTATTGACTATATTGAAAAATGGACGTCACAATTCGATAGTTTCAATTCATTCGACTGGATGACTTTGACCGTGGTTCCGGAGTGGACTAACATAGAGGAAACCATTTTATATTTGAACGAAACGGGGGCATCCATCGATGGCGACAACTGTTTTCCTGAATTTATTATATATTATACTTGAAAGCTGTGCAAAACACTTTTTGCAGACGTACAAGCACTGCAACTAGCACCACGCTAGTGAGCTTACAGCTGAAATATTTGCTCTTTTTCTTGTACACTATTCATAACTAGCTATACATAAGTGCCCATAAGTGAATGTATCTTGAGGAATATTGTTCCACTCCTTCTGCAAGACCGAGCAGAGATAGGTTTTGGATTTTAGTTTAATTTGTCTGTCCAGTTCGTCCTGCAGAACTTCTATCGGATTAAGATCCGGATTTTGGGGAGACCAAGTCCTCGTTATCAACAACTCAAAATTGTTGGGTATTAAGCGCAATCCGAATGGCAGACCATTTTCTTCTAATCTCACGCGATAAGTCTCCTTCTTCATTATTCCATAAATTTTGACGAGATCCTCTGTTCCATTTAATAAAACAACAACCCCATACAAGAATTGAACCACCACCTTTCTTTATTGTTCGTGTAATGCACTCAGGAAGCATTTTTTCGTCTTTTAAGACCGTGCCTAAAAAATGTTCTTGTCAGGTGCGGTTTTGACCAAACACTTCATATTTGGACTCATCAGTACTCATAGTACGTTTCCCCATCGTTCTAGTGTCCAGTCATTGTGAGTGTTAGCCAATTGGAGCTACTTTTAAACGACCTTTCGCTGTACTAATGGATATCTTCCTGTTTCTAGTCCGATTCATTTCCACCGCAATTTCAGGAGCTATTTCTCTTACTATACGCAATTTTATACATTCATCGTCGAAGTAAGAGCAATTACAACAATTGAAAGATGTATTTCCTAAAGCTGCATGTACACTAGTTTATTGTTAGTTCTTTCTACAGGAGTATGTGTTGATGTGTTGTTAGTGTCAATCTTGCGGTGATTTTCCGAAATTAATTCTAGCTAGCAGTTATTTTTACATGTCAGAGTATCATAGCGGTCATTCTCAACATACCGTTATACCAATATACATACCCATCTTTCTTTTTTTTTACTTAACACCGCAAGACAGGAAGGGAGATGTGCCTGAATTCTCCGAGAAATCGATAGATAGAAATGAAACATTCACTAACTCAATAATTACAAAAAACTAATTATTTTCAGCGTTGCGAAGAAACACAAAAACGTTTAATAACGAATCACTTCCTGTAAAATGATTAACTTGATTGTGTTATGCATATGAAAAAATCTGATTTGCATATGCGCTTTAATAAGGCAACGCCTGTCATTTTTCGGTCACATTTTTTCGAGTAGCGCATGCTGGTTTACGCAATGGATATAACGGTGGATTCAAATTGCTCTATCAAATTTGTCACCGTATTATATAAAAGTAGCTTCGGGATATAAAAGAGATTTAACTTAAAATTCCTGAAGATTTAGGGTTCTTAATCGTTTCATGTAAGTATGTGTGCTCAAATGAGAATTAAGATAATATAGACGTAGTCCAGTCGAGTAACTTTTTCTTTTCCGTAAGTAATTATGTTTTCATTTCATTTGAAAATAAATAAGAAACTATCATTCATCAATTATATCATTATATGTGGTACCTCTTGTGTGTACGTCTGATCCCACTCTTCAAACTTTTCAAATTCAAACGTTATGCAACGGAGAGTATTAACTGTGCCTTAGAGCCCGGGCATACAAATATTTTCAAGAGATAATTTTTTGTAGATGCCGACCAATCTTTTATTAACAAACTTGTCGGCGCTGACATAACCATAATTAAAGATTTATGATCTTATCTCCTGCCAAATTGCAACCTGTCATACGTTACATATTAATTCAAAGAGCTAAATAATATGTAAAATATTTCGTTTAAATAGTTTCTTTTTTATCTCAGTCAGTACTTTCGACAGAGTATTTCATATTATAGCAAGCTAAACAGGTCCTTTTGGTATGGTTAATAGCCAATAAGAGAGTGCTAAGAAATCTAATCGAGAAATGTCAACATTAATCAATAGTTTTCGAACGCGGTTTCGTATCACTGTACATATCTGTTTATATTCTTATGACTGTAATTGTATACTTCCCAGAATTGATTTCAATCCCGTGTAGTAGTCGTTGAAGTAATCTGAACAAATCTAAGAGGATGCCTACGGGTACCCTGCTGGATCCTGCAACTTGACTTTTTGGTGTAAATTATATTAAAAATAACGTCGTGACAAGTACGTGAATGCACATTTATACCAGTCGGTAGTTCCTTAACTACAGTTATAAAGAAGAAAATATGATTATTAATACTAAGCAAGTGTACAGCTATAGAGAATATTAACTGCCGTAAAACGTAACGGCCCTACATCTCGCATTCCACGTCTAATTAAGAGATTTTTATCGAAATATTTTCCATTCCCTCAGCTTCTACGCGAGTATCGATTCATCCGGCTCCGGTAAATTTAAGAGCATCTCTTAGTGGAATATCCACTTGTTAAGGTAGCCTGTTAATGTAACGCGCTGCATAACACAACCTTTATCGAGAGTACTACCAGTGCGTTATTATTAGTGAAGCTAGTTACAATCGCTTGTAAAAATATTCGGATTTCTCTTTGTCTCTTTATTGTTTTTAAATAATTAATGAAAAAAAAAAAAATAAAAAAGGAACACTAATTAAGTTACTAGTTTTTGCTTTAATAGAACTTTAGACCAAAACATTGTACAGTGGCAGAAATCTAATGAGACTTCATGAAACCAGGGGATTGGTACGGAATCTTCTGTTATTTACCACATTCCTACATTATTTAATTGTTTTTGTTTTTGTATTTAATTTTGTTTAAATCGTCATACGATCTGATTATGAATCTTAGCTCAAAAGTTAATTTCTTTCATTTAGAAACGTGCTGACTTTCACGTTCATCATTCGTGGTTTCTGACAGATACCTTTCTCTCCACTTAGTACCTGCGAAAATTGAAACTCAATCTTTAAATGGTAAATGGATGATACAGTGCAATCGAGTCTCAGTACATTAAATGGGCAGAGGGAAGGGTGCCCATCGAAGCCCAGAAAACACAATTGTGACTCAGGCCAATTCTCTTGCCTTCTTTTTAATATACAAATAAGTGTATTCAAAAAAAGAAGGAAACAACAATAGACTAAAGATTGGTAAAATAGTGCCTTGTTTAAAAAATGGAAAAGAAAATGTAATAGATAATTATCGTCTAATATATTTGCTATCTGCATTTAGCAAGATTTATAAAACTTTCTAGATAAAAATAAGATTCCATGTACGTCATAGTTTGGATTCGCGTCTCACAAATCAACTAAAAATGCAATTTATAGTGTATTGAATCATATTTACCTTAACTTGGATAATAAACATATCTATTGATGTGTATTTTGATATCGCAAAAGCCTTTTTGATGTCTTAAACCACGATCTATTGTGATGGAGGGTGTCCCTCAAAGATCTATTTTGGGCCCCACCTTGTTCTTAACTCATATAAACGATCTGCCGGGCTTGCTTGATATTTATGTACAAGATTAATTAAAAAAACATTTCAAAAAAATCTCTACTGGATAAAATAACCAAATTTCAACATTTCTTTATTTATATCAAATTTGATGCATTGTGCATACCTAATAGATAGATTTGCAAAGATATATTATTAATTGGTGTGAAATATCTTTATTTTGTTCTGATTTAAATATAAATTTCTGCCACACTTCTCGCAAATAATAGCTGATAAGTGTGAGCACTTTGGCAGTTTACATCTCTGATGAGTTTCAGTCACAACTGGAAGGTGCATTACACCGTCCAATCTAACATCTTTAAGAGGAACGTGCGTAGCTGGCCCTTTCTTTCTCTTCATTAGTAACTGTTGCTCAATACATTCTTGTTGTTGTGAGTGCAAAGCATTTTCTCTTCGATTCTTTTCTTTAACAATCCTCCTATACCAAACACAGGCATTTGCCAGAGTCATATCTAAGAGGTGATGAAATATACGCAGATACCATTTCTTACTTCTAAGAAGTGTCTTGTAGCTCCCCATTTATGCTGTCGAGTAAACCGATACCGCCCATGTGCTGGTTGTATTCTCTCACAACATCTGGACATGCTATATCAATCTTAGTGTTTTGTTTCTTATCATATCGTTCTATAGTACCACATGGATTATTGCCAGCATAAGTAGAAACAAAATTCACAAGTTTATTGTCCTTCCATATCATATCGATAATATTCCTTCATTGGCCAGATAGCCTACTAGAGATATTGTGCTGTTTTATAGTTCTGCAAAGCCATATAACTACATTTGCAGCTGCTCCTAAATCTACGTCATTTGCTTCAACACGACTATCTTGGCCTGAGTATAGTTCAAATTTATATGCAAAGGCTGACACTCCACATAAAACAAAGAACTTGTAGCCTCATTTATGGGGTGTGAGCGGCGTATATTGCTTGAGATAATCCCTAGCTTTGCTAGAGCAAATTTGTTCATCCACTGACAAATGATTTTCATGAGGAATTGTCGCAAACTTGGGGACCATGATTAGGATTAGTCTTAGGGAGCATTTTTGAGTTATCATTAAAATGAATATTTTTCCTTATACGCTCAAACCTGTTGATAGTCATGCAACTCCTTCTCATTTCATTTCCTGTAATTGGAACCCAATGAGATCTTGTGTTAGGCGCACGAACCAAGGGCATTATGATGCATACACCGATCTACTGTTGAATATCAATCGCAGCTATTCCGGCGGGTTTAGTTGGATCCTTTTGTATGCTATACCAATTGGATGCTTCAACAATTCACGTTTATTTTATGCCTGTGTGTTTATATATTTTTTGATCCCACTGACAATGTCCACGTTCTTATGTATTTATGACAATAATGAATGTATTATTATTAAAACATTTAGTAATTAAAATTGTTTTCGACTTTTCCAACATTTTCCTCTTATCAGCTTAGGCCACAATAGATGCATGAAGTTCTTTTTTTAATGGCTTGTCTTTCATTAATCTGTAGCAGCAAGTCTTCCTTCTTCTTCTCTTTCGTTCCCATAAACCTGTAATTAGACCAGCCACGTTTACGTTCCTCTTGCACGGCATCGGAGGTCCTCTCTGACATATTGGCCTTAACCAGAGCAGTAAACCCAGTTGACAATGCAGGAACATGCATGGAAGGATGCCTTTACAATCTTCTAAACATTAGGATGCTTCAACCTTAAGAAAGATTTTCGTTCTTACAAAAAAATTGGCTCCAATCAATTCTTTTTCCTTCATTGTTGGGTTCTTCATCAACTTCTAAAGCCAACAATACAGTCTCCATTCGTCTATGAGACTCGCACTACAACAGTCATTAGTTATACGACCATTACCCATTTCTTTAACAATAAATACTTATAACAACGAATGGTAATAATAAATGATAATTATTGTACAAATGGACTTTAAATCTTTTCTTTTATTTTAATAAAATTCAGTATTTAGTGGGTGGGGGTAAACGATCGTGCAACAGCCACCCTCCGCTAGCTCCTTGTAAGAGGGGTTGGTTGAAAAGTCCGGTTCGCTAGTACCAAGGCATAAATTAATTCTACTTGCGATACTTAGACTTATCCAGGGCACTCCAATCTAGTCGAAATAGTGACCGACCGTTCTGAATTAGCGGTTCCACAACTGAGACAGATAAATTCCAAGCAATAACTGCATCAGTAGAGTTTTGCTGCCATTTTGTATTTTGCTGAGATAGGAACAATTACCTTCATATGTTGTACTTCTTCTATTTTCCACTTTTTCTCCTGCTACATCATTCCATTCCATTTGATTTCAGGCATCGGAATAGGTTTTTCAGCTAAATATTTTCAGTTTTCAATCAACATTTTTAAGCGATCAAATTACAAATAATTCTAAAAAAATTCAGATTAATTTACAATTTAATTAGGAGCTTTTAATGTTTAGTTTCATTGTGATGGTCGAAAATTTCTGTCCACTAGCTGTACATCAACCTTAGTATTAAAAGCACCGAATGGATTGAAGTGTGCGTGTGTGAGGTCCCGTGAGCAAGGCGCACACCGACTTTGTGATGTAAGGAGGTGGTTAATTGCGGCTACCGTTGTTGTCCGATGTTCTGTTAGTGGTATCCAGGGTCCCGATGGGTCGCATACTAATGCCCCATTTAATCGAGAGAGAGAGACCGCCTCTGCGGTCATCGGCGAACGAAGGTACGTAGTCGCGGACGCCGGGCGCGTCGTCCAACAATTGGATATACCGCAGTGGGATTAAGCTTAATTAGGTGAACTGTTTGTAATTTAGAAAGATTCACGCTCAATTTAATCACGTTAGGGGATTGATGCACACGATGAGTTCGGACTTGCGCGCTTGAGAGAAAAAAAAACTGTCCAATTAAAGAAGTAGGAGGGTCAATTTTGCCCTTGTTGTTCGCCTAAATGATGAGATACATAATTCAGATGAAAGCTCATAAGATGTACTCGTTTAGAAACGAGAATTGCGACGTTCTCCCCTATTCTCGTCTTGTATTATACGTACACGTGTGGTATTATTCACAATAACTTCCTAACATAACCATATCTGTACCATTTTATCGCGTGTAATTTGATACAATTATATAATGTATAAACGAGGTACCGGTTAATTTATGATTATGTATTAGTAGTGTTGTCATTGGGTAAGTTAAGTATTGTCAGGTCGAAGGTCAATTCGTGCTCTGTCCACACCGTTCAATCCAATTACCTAGCAGTTAAATGGGCCTCCCAGTAAGGTAGGATGTTTAACTGTATCACTGGCGTTCACATGTTTGCAGTGGAGAGAACATTTAATACAAGCATCTGCAGAATTATGGTACTCCTTCCTACTATCAAAGTTACTCAGTCAGATGAATAAATGTGTATTATTTTATCTTTTAGAACTTATTATTGATTAAATGACAAGGTACAATTATGTATTTACATTAGTCAAAGATGATATAACGAGACCTTAATAAATACTCGAATAGTTTTGTTGCACTTTAATTTTGGGTGTGTTTTGATACCAATTTGCCAAAATGATGTCGAAACAGGCGCATTAGTGGCAATAAAAATAGGTTGTGTAACATGACAACTGAGGAGGCACTTGATAAAGAATTGAAACTTGATGGTCGATAGAAATAATCCTTAATGTTTCCTGTTGATTGTTTCGGTCACTATGTATTTTCTATCTAGTTTTCCTATTGGCTGGTGTAATTTTCTTAGTTAGATTTGAAGTTAAGTTTCTTTCTTCTATGTTTTTAGCAGCTTCTTCGTTGATATTCTTATAATTTTGCTGATTGTTGAGGCTTGATGCCATGCCATTGTATATTTTACGTTTGATATTATTCTGTTCAAGTTGGCCCTCAATTGTCTAATTAATTAATAATTGAAAGCCCAGGCAGTTATTAACCTAATAGGATTTAGTACAAATTCTTCTAATGTAAAGATAGCATGATATCGCCTTCTTATCACAGACCAGAACCAATCTATTACTCATTCTTGGTCCCTGCAGGACCATTACCATGTTGTCAACAACGCCAAAATATTCGACATCTCTATTTGTCCGAAATTGACACCTGAACTGATAATTCTAGACCTTTTCAAAGAACAGGAACCCTAGAGTTGTTTAACGAGACGATTCCTATCAATAAAGGCTTTATCATCTCTTATTGTACACCCTATAGGCTGAGGGGAGATCTATCAACTCCCTACTAGCTTAGTGAAGAATTACACACGGCAAAGCCGGCACTCTCTAGTTCGCGATATGAACTGTCAACCACTACTGTCGCGAGTCCTACACCACGTTGGGCCAGGACTAGGAACTCCAACCCCGCGGTACCAGTCAGCATCACTGGTGGGATGTTTCAAGGTAAACAAATTTCTAACTAAGCTCGGGTGCGTCAAACTTAAAGACTGTACTAATACTACCTCCCTGCTGGACTTTTTTAAGGCAATCCACATCCAAGCATAGTACTGTGCAGGTATTGTTTCAAGCTCTTCTTAAGAGAGACATCAAATTTTTGAGAAATGGTTTCGCCGAATAATCATTTTTGAACTACACCAATGTAGGTACTAACATTTTAGGGACATCCTTAGAGATTTAGAAATTTTTGTATCCCAAATCTGATCCAATCCCGATTTAAAAAGTAATCTTTGTGTTGTTTAACGATTCAAGAAGACTACTTTTGGTTTTTTCATCAATTTCATACTACTTTCACCGCAAATAGTATAGTACCTTATGCAGATAGTGTCCCTTTTTACTTTTATCAAGGAGATATTATATTTAGGACTTGGCGAGCATTATTAAAACTTCATACCAATTTCTGCAAACTAATCGATAGGATTTTGAAGACCAATAATTATTCCTTAAGTGTTACTTTTTGATATGATCGAAACAAAATATATTATGTAAATATGATTGATCTGAAAAACCAAATTAAAAAGTGTTTTAGAAACCAATCTCCGGTTTTGCTGCTACGTTTATATTTTAACAAAAAATATCTTGTCCCTCCTCCCCCCTCCCAATTATTCAAGATTGTATAAACAAGATAACATCGCTTCTTCTCTATAAGGGGATACTAGTGAGGCTGGTGGAGGTTGGGAAAGCTTACGTAATCTCATATAATTCTGCGTAATAAAACTAACCAAAGAATTTATGACCAATATCTTCATCATAGCCACAAGGACTCAGAAAGGTGCTAAAAATTAAAATCTTATAGAGATGCGTTTCTGGGACACAATGTCGGATCCTCATTTTCTTGTTAATCTGTCTACAGCAGGAAGATTATTTGGCTACATGAGTCCTTGGAATAGTTTCCCACAATGATTGCAATTTAGAAAGTTTGTTTTAAAAACTTTGGTAAAATTTCTAGAGAAGAAGTCTAAGTCGTTCTTCTAGTCGATAATCGTCCCTACTTCGGTTCTCTCTTCTCACCCTCCCTTTCATGCAACAATTATTTACATCCTGAAGCGCACTCCATGTATTAATCAAAATAAATGATTTAGAACTTTAGGGACCTCTATTTTTTAATGGCTACGAAAATAGCTGTTAGCTTAGCTGAAAAAGTGGTACCTTCCACTGTGAGCAGTCCATAGCTTTCTAGTCGTTTCTATTCTGTCTCTGTTTTCTATCAATGTTTTATCTCATTTATGCAAGTTATGGTGAAAATATGAAAGTATTTGGCTTTAGAACTTGTCATTGTTCAAATTTGGACCAGATTTTAACCGAAATGTCGCTCACAGGCTACCATATTCTTGATAATAATAACTAGATTATATTATATTTATGTGGCAAAAATACATTGTTGCTAAAATATGCTCTCACCTTGACTGCAAGTATGGAACTATAGATTCTTAATTCACGCCAATACTTCATCGCCAGAATTAACCATAATAATTAACGTCTGTTATGTTATTTATGACTGCATTTATCCGTGATCTTGAAAAGAGAAAAAGTTACACTTTAGCAGGAAACATATCATGAAAATTGTTTCCTGCAGTGCATCTGTTCTTCACAATAACCAGTAGCAGTTACATTTTATTCAGCACATAGTCAGCGTATAAACTAATAAAAGCAAATCTTCCACGAGATACGTTCTAATTGCGAATAAGATCGCAAAAAAACCTGACATACAGATGAATATTTCCATTGTACGGTATCGTAATGGCGTACTATTAAACAATAATTATAAATTTTATCCGCAGTAAGCTGCAAACATGATTACGTGATTAAGTTCTTCACGATTCAACTTTATTAAATTTGTAGTCGAAGGATGGAGATATCTGAGAGCAGTAATTACAAAATAATTACTCCTTTTCCGCAGTCTCTACTCAGTATTGCAATTATTGCTTTAACCGGACAAATAATCGCAGTACTATTACTCAAATTGCAGGATTAATTCTACTTCATTAAACAGCCATAAGGTTTACGCTGTTACCAATATACGCTACTATAATATTTCAATTTAATATCATCAATACCTCATTCCTTAGTTGTGAACCTCATTCAGAATCGGAACTAACCTAATTAGGTTACCGTGCAATTTTCACGGAGAAAGTTCTAGGAAACGCAGAACAGGATCGCAGATTTACGAAGGTGTATTTCGACTTTCTCCCCATTTCCACCGAAGCCACTATCGTCGCATTTTCAGGAAAATCCCATTACAATAATCGTTCTCGCTCGGGAAATTTTCGTGAAAACCCCGACTTTCATGAAAATTCCATCAGGATCGCATGATATTAACGCGGTGTTAACGTTCTTTCTATATACTTTCTTCGATTTTCTGAAATATGTGTTTAACTATCTTATGCAGGTAATAGGGGGCTGAAGAACTATTTTAACAGTTCTCACCTGTTCATTAGCGACGCATAAAAGGTGAAAGAATTTGAAAGGAACAACGTCGAAATGTTTAATGCACGTCAGAAAAGCATCCGCTTCCGGGAATCGTGATAGGAGAGCAGAAGTTGTTAAGATGTCGGCGGTTCCGGAAGTTTTCCGGGAATGTGGGCGTTTTAGGTATTGATTTTCTCTTTCTGATTTGGTGCCATGGTGGCGCTAGCGTACTGAAGAATCTTACACATCCAGATGGAGTGCACGGCATTAGAGCACCGAAAGCTCTTATACATATTTACAAGCAATAATATAGCAATTAGCTGGAAAAACTGGTTATAAAAATTAGAATGGTTTACTACTGCAATACAAAGAAAATACAAAGTTTGCGCTCAAATAACTGAAAAGTATTTAACATTTTCAACCCTATGGGGACGGTTTTGCTGTCTTAGGCTACCATTTGATTTTCTGACAAAATTAAACCCCTATATGATGAATTAATTAATCAGTTAATAGCCAAATAATGTGTATTTCCTGTTGAAGTCTTCAAACCATTCATAAGCAGCATAATTTTCATTTATTAAACGTCCTCATTCTTTTTTTCAACTTCAACTTTTTTTAATAACTACCACCACAGCACTAGTTCAGAAGAGACTTTACCTTCCTGCCATAGAAAAAAAGTTCTACTGCAACGTTACGAAATAATCCAAGGTTTAACCTTCTTGTGGATTAGATTACCGAGCCATATAGCTTTAAAAACTAAAAATATTCAAGGGGATTACTTTCATTATCTTTGAAACTTTGAGAGTGGAACAACTCTTGAAATCTGTTTTAAGTCTGTACCAGTCTTTTCACTTTCCTGTCCAGTTGCTATTAATTTTTTGTTCACTACAACACTGATGCTGCTCTTGCCATTCTCCTGTGAGGTTAATCCTCACCAATGTCTTGCTAGACAACGTTAATTTGTAAAATTTTTAAGTTTGTTAGCTATTACAGTCTCTCACGTATTCTAAGTAATGAGCTGCTACTTGTTCCACGTTTTTTGGCTTAAGAACCCTACCACCATGGACGTAGGTTTCAGAATCAATTAGGGTGGTACACGTTTTAACTTATTCCTCCTGTAATCAGGAGGAAGAAACGAATGACAAACAGTTCGAAATATACTGCAGCATCAATGTTGGAAATGGAACTATCGAAGACATTTTGAATAGGTTTAAAGAAATAATAATAACTATAACGAAAGAGATATGTGGTGTTAGAAAAAGAAAAAGTAAAAACAAACAAAATGGTGGACAAATGAAATAAGACATCAAATCAAGATAAAGAAAAAAGCATGAAAAAGATACTTAGCAGAACAAACAGTGGAAAAGTACGATAGTACTACAAGCAAAAAAAGAGATATGGAAAAAATTTGGGGAAAAGATGGAAAAAAAAACAGTAAAGAGAACCAAAAACTATTTTATAGAGTCTTGAAATCAGTAAAGAATGAAGAAAGATCACAATCTACATATTATATACAAAATAAGAAGGGAGAGATCGTAACCGATAGAAAGAAGATTATAGAAAGGTGGAAAGAATACTTTCAGCGATTGTTAAGCGGAGGAGTGGAAAACGAGAATGCTAGTGAACAACAAATAATAGGGGAAGAAGAGATAGAAGAAATAATTTCCATGAACGAAATGGAAGAAACAATTCAAAAACAGAAAAATTGAAAAGCGCCAAGCTGCGTCAAAATTACGACAGAAATGATAAAATATATCGGATAAAAAGGAAGAGAATTAATGTTGAGGGGGGAGATGAACAGGTAGATACGAAAATCGAAATAGAAGGAATTGAAGTAGAACAAGTAAGAACATTTCAGTATTTGGGAGTAAGACCCAAGACGCAGAAATTAATCAAAGAATAGGAAAAACAACAAAGCTGTACCATAGCATGGGGAATAATTTCATTAACAAAAAAGAGATATCCAGAGAAACAAAACCAAAAGTATCCAAGACAATTTACCGACCAATATTAAGATATGGTTGTGATTCCTGCATATTAAATAGAAGACAAAAGAATAAATTACAGGCAGTAGAAATGAAATATTTAAGAATAGTTAGAGAAGTTAGAAAGATTAAAAAATGCAGTCAGTGCTAGAATACATTGAACAAATTGATGGTGGAGACATTTATATAGAATGGAAAATACAAGACAAACAAGAAGGATATGGGAAGCAAGAATAAGGAAAAATAAAGGAAGGAATTTTTTTACATTAAAATAGTTGAATGAATTTGAGCTTTTTGAATATATAAACGATGTCTTGCCACTAACTTGAATTTGTAGAGGTTGATCTGCATATCAAGGTAGCAAGATTGATCTGGGACTTACTTGTTTTGTCAGTTAACCAGGACAAGATTGCCTCTTTAAAATTATCCTTACCTTTCCTTTGCATTTTGACCACAAAGCAGTTGGATATCCAAAGGTTTGCAATTTATTTTTATTTTATATATATATTTTTGTAAATCACCCTGCGAAGTGCAATGAAGACTAACTACTAGAAGCGGACCACGTGGTTTCGACCCCCAGGTCTCATCAGCACAGCTCCAAATAAAAACCTCTGACAACGAACTAATTTCAATCCCATGCCCTTTATAGAACAAGGTCGGAAGTAGCACACTGCAAGGCACTACATAATACAGGTTGGTACAGCAGATAACAATCGTAGCTACTATAGCATACTATAAGCGCCTGTTACTGGCATTTTTTGGTTGTTGTATTTAATGTAATCACAATTTTATGTCGTTCTTTGTGACATTATACCTACCCATCTTCTTTCTGCACTTGGGTTCTTATGTTAACGTTGAATAATGGTATTAATGTTTTAGATAGGCTACTACTGTATTGGATACAGTTGTATGCACTTGTGTCCTGTTTCTACACAGTTCGATTATTAATTGTTATGTTATGAATCCAAGAGTGTTCACTACTGATCATCAATTGTTTATTTAACGATTTTTTCTATATAAACGGATTTGTTTAAAATGTATCGTTAGGAAACGTGGAGACTAAATCAAGTTTTCAGGCAATCGAAATTTATGAAAGGATCTAACACAGTTTGCGGAAAAAATGACTATCGTGTTTTGAAATTATAATATTTGGATGAGTTATTGTAAACGGCAAACAATACCTCCAATGTCGACGTACAATACATCGGTATCGATCCTTTCATATAAACAATTGTCCAAGCACAAGTCCAGCTATGATTGAGTTATACACGTTAAGAATAACCTGCCGACATTAAGAGCCGTACATTTGAATGTCTTTATAGAGATCAGCGCAGCATAAAGTACACGATGAATTTATGCGAATACACATGGTTTCTCCTCGTACTGAATTAAATACTCGTAAATTCATCTTGCATCAGCGACGTCTTAGTTATATATGTATGTATATACAACCTTGTCACAAATACTGATGACTTTCTTTGTCTTTCAAACGTTCATATCCATATTGATATGGCGCGAGCTGCACATACAAACGATGCTCATTAGTTACGATATGCTTTAGCGACTTTACCGATTTTCGCTCATTTCGTTCTTCTAGTCCAGCTACAACGTTGCGCTTGTCACTAATTAATGACTACAAGATTCGATATCTGGGGAACATAAATTAAAAACGAAATCGTTGAGTTATCGTTTATTTATCGCGCTATACGTGTCTGGATTTTTATGACGCGTAATAAATTGCTTTAGCGTGTACCGCGCACACTTACTGTAATATTGGAACTAATAAAATACGTAGCGGATGTTTGTTTACACCTGTATTGTATTCCCGAAGCAACAATGAGGTATAAAATTGTAATTAGTAATAACATACGTTAAAGCTATTTTTGTTCGTTTAAATAATACAGTAACAGGACTAACATCATCACACAAAAGACTTTTGCGTGGAATTCTGTTATTAAAATGCTGTAATATCAGTATAAAACATAAACATATAAGCCATTCCTTGAAAAACGGACGAATCGAAAGCGAATCAAGAAGAAAAAAAGCCATCTATTTGTAAAGCTCTCGAAGTTCGGAATAATGTGCGAATTTAAAATTTAAACACATCGAAAACCCGCTAGTTCTACATCCATTTTGCGGGTGGGCTTCGTATATATTTCAAATCGAGCAGCATCCGTCCAGTGACAATCTAAGTCGATGGAGTAGAGTGGTTGTCATTTATATAATAAATCTACGAAAAACAATCACCGACACGGTGGTCCGTCCGGTGAAAGATTGCCAATTAAGTGCAACATGGTGGCGCCGTTTTACTCGTCTTCAAATATTTACAACGCCGTGTCTGCTGGTATTTTTTCATCGATCCACTTTTAAACGGGAAAAAGTCAATTCCACAATTGTTGGAAATTCAATACGGTAATAAATTAACGGTTAGTTTGTATCAAATTATAAAAAAAAAAACACCCGAAGATTTGTCCTAGAATTCCGAAGATATTTAATTTATTTTTGATGCAATCTCTTAAACACAACACAAGCACAGCACTCGGAAATAATTACTTATAAATGAAAGAAATATGCTTTGTCTCTTTTTTTGTTGGTAGTGGATGATAGTTACAGCGGTTTCTTAAGCTGTATTGCTGCAACTCTTGCTGTGTGTTCAATGGATTTGTTACAGCATTTTCTGGTCATTTGTAATTATACGCTCTTAATCACTTTGTTCTTACTGTGATGCGAAGGGGTACTATCTAGTCGTACTTGGTGCATGACGGAAGGCATTTCGCGTTACTCATACGAGTTTAAGCGAGGAATGGTTGTGCGCGATCGTTGTCGACAATACAACGGGCATGGCGAGAATGGAACGAGCAAATTGTACTGGGTCGTTAGCTAGAAAGCAGACTACGGGCGAGAAGAGAGGCAAAACATCGGCGGGCTGCCGAAAGGGGGTTCGTTAATTTTTTTCCAACAGTGTATTTATATACTTCCCTATGAGAAACGCTACCTCGTTTCTAATCCATTAGCAGCTTCAGCTGACGTTGAAAGGAATCATACAACCAGTCCTCCTAATCTTTGGCCATTTATTCACATTAGAATTATATAGAAGAGGGCTAGGCGCTAGCGCAACTTTACGGGAAAACTGTGGTAAACAAAATCTGGACCGAGCACAAAAAAAAATTTGGCGGCTGGATTTGGGCACGACTGGAGTGACACAAAAGGAGAACAGCAATAGGCTTAATTGAATAATTTTTCAGTTTAAAGTGTTGCAGTCTCCTTTGACATTATTGGCTTAATAGCTTTGCTTTAGATTGCTTTAATAGTGAGATGTGTTTTCTGATATGCCTCAATAAGACATGTAAGATCAGCAGTAACGGCACGGAGATACATAGGCGACTGGGTCCATACGACTGCCGGAGTACTATACAGATCGGGACATATTTTTAGCGTGCATAGGCTTTTAACTACACTGGCTTTTATGAACTGTTCCCATCTCTAATGAGATAATATGGACATAATTCATTATGCCTAAAACAGCTGTCATGTATATGTCAAGTCTTTGTCATTTAAAAATTACATTAAGGTAGATGTTTAGGGAGCACTAATAAAGTTACAATATTCTTAGAAACTTAAAGCTAATCAAAAAATTAAATAAATAAAAACCGGGAAAAGTCAAACAATCATTCTAATGTAAACCAAAGCACATTTAATGAATTGAGGGTTCAAATAATCCACCTTCTTTTATTAAGTAATAACCAAATCTGTCATACAGATTTCTTGTCATACTTCTCAGTTGCTCTGGCGTAATGTTTGCATAAATGTGAATTATTTTTTACCTTAATTCGGCTAAATTGCTAGCCCTTTCGACATCATGCCTATAAATTTCTTCTTTCATAAAACCCCACAGAAAGAAGTCATTAGACGATAAATCACAGGACCTCGCTGGCCATTTAATTGTACCCTGTGTGCTAATGAGCCGATCAGGAAACATTTGATTCGGGAGGTCGATAGCTGCTCTGTAATTGTGAGATGAACATCCATCCTGTTGGAACCAAACTGTCTGAAAATTAATGGGAAGGCGTCGAATTGACGGAATGACCTCATTTTGTAAAAGTTGTAAATATTTTCGAAAATTTAGGTTACCATCAATCAGAAATGGGCCTATAATGTAATCACCTAACATCCCGATCCAAACATTTAGCTTTTGTGGACGCTGAGTACAACATTACCATTGGATAACATAGGTGTCTTTTCCCATATCATTAACAACTTATCGTAACGTAGGTTGGCGATCTGAAATACTGTTGTTTCTTTCTTATAGTCTTGCTACAAAATGTTTTCTTGGCTGTGGAGGAAAACCTGAATATGCCATTTCGAAATTTAGCTTGTGGTTTGAAGCTTGTAGAGGATACTGTAGATAATGTTTTTGAATCAAACGGATCAAGTACCATCTTGATCCTTATGAAAAAGCCAGCGATATGCTAATTTTCCTCCAAGCTGCTGCTGGGATGCTCATGAATCATAGAATGGTATTCAATCACTGCGTCCCAGTTTTTTTAAGAAGGTACTATGTATATAGCATCAGTGAACGGTGAACAGTACACTGGAATGGTCAAAAACATTCTCCTAAGAAACTTGCGGACAAGGAGACTGAACACGAATGAAATTGTTTCCAACAAGATGGAGTTGTAGTCTACATTGCGAGGATATTCAAAGACTTGCTTGGAGATACGTCTTGGTTTCCGCTTAAATATACGATACGTTGTGAGATCCATTTAATCAGCATACATTGGAAAGAGTGTGGGAGAACTTGTGAGAATTGCTGCAGGGGCCAAATGCGTCGACGAAGACGATGCTTCATCGCATTATTCTTCAAATATAACTTTAAAGTATATTACAATTCCAATTTATCTTCTGAAAGTTGGAAAGATGTCTATGACTGTGAAGGGAATAGTAACAATATATTTCTCTATTACTTCGACACAAGATTTACATTGAAAAGATACTTAATCAAGCCACAAAATTATAACTATTGGTACGATGAAGATTTGAGATTGATGGGTGGGCAGGTTAGAGAATTGTATGATATATTTAAGTCTACATGTAACAATGACATACTTGAAGCATTCTCAGCAACTCGTATTACATAGAATTGTTATCTCAAAAGAAAGCTTCTCACTTCATCATTTAATTGTAAAATTAAATAACAAAACAAAGACTGCGTGGACCATCATAAAGAAATTAACAACAGCTAATGATGAGTCCGAAGATAAGGAGATAGTGATAAATAACAACTCTGGGCAAAGTGTAAGTGACCCGTTTTGTTGTTAGTTTTAAATTGTATAGTCAACTTTTTCTTTTTTGTTCTGTTTCATTAGTCTATGTTATGTTATATGCATGACAATATCTATATAGCTTAGTCTATCACAGACAATAAATATTATTATTATTATTATTTAATAGCATACATTACTCTACCTCATGGTCACTCTGTAGTGATATTGAGGAGTGCAAAATGCTTGTGGTGCTTGTTGCAAGTGCATTAAAACATTGAAAATAAGATAAACATATTTAAACATTATGGTTTAGATATCTAAGAAGTAACCTGAACATGAACTTTTATATTGTAATGCTTTCATTTCTAACACATTCCTCGCATCCGCACTAAATATTTCTCAAATAAATAATATGTTATGGGCTCTACGTTTCGTAAAATACGAGCGTTAAATTACTACCATTTTAGTGCACAAATGGAGAATCAATCAATCATGGACAACGCACAGCAACACCGTCCCATTATCATTTCTGCTGTCGGCGATCTTTAGAAGTGCGACGGTCGGAGCTTTCTAAGCTCTGCTTGCGCCGTGAGAACAATATTTTCCGACCCTAATTGGTAACACAGAATAATATATCTGCAATATTATAGTTTAATGTCAAATACATAAATAGTTCGATCAGATTTATTATTCCCGTTTCGATCAAACCATTATTCCTTGGTTATAATCTTATGCGTGGCTATTATTTATCGGAGATCATAGATAGAAAATAATGCGTTTAATATCGAGATATATTTACGCATTATTAATATGGTAAACATGATCCACAATGAACTTTTATTTGCAGTATATGGTTACTAAATTGTAAATTCCTTTACAATGTTCCACTCACTCAAAAGATGATGTTCAATAAAAGCGTACATTCCTCCTAGTATGATATATACTTTTCCACATTTCGTTCACCATTCACGTCAGTAGAAGAATACATATAAACTTGTATGCAATAAAATACTTTAATTTATTATTATATATCCGAAGACAACTACAACATTTTTATTAATACTTCGCTGTAGGTGTCGACAATTCCTGAAATAATGGTGCCATGTTGTAGGTGGTTGGATACATTTTTTTTTGTAATTTTTGACGTAGGTACAAGAGAAGTAAATAAAATACAATATACAACGTTGTTCATAATTTTAATACACAACCTACTGTACAGATAAGTACATAAACAGAATACCAAAATGCATAAAAGATAAAAATTCTGCTCAGAAACATTTTGAAACTATTATTAAACGCACTATTCAGATATGTCACTGACATGACATCTACTCTTCCTTCTTCTGCGAGTTTAAATATACTGAATGGCACTTGACAAATACACTAACTCTATCCAGATCTGCATTGAGACATAGGCTCGCTGTGTGTGAGAATAATTTTTTTTTGTATCCGTATAATTCAGAGATTTAATTGCCAACCACCACCCATTGCCTTCTTCCCACTAGATAGCCATACACTAAAGTTACAGATCTTTGTATCAAACCAACATTAGCCAGCTATAGCTGTGCCCCAGTTTTGTCACATATTGCAGACGAAATCTTTACAGCGATGGATGACAGTTTGGTAACGGTATTGTTCTCCTTGATTATTCAAAGGCGTTTGATACTATTAATTATTTTGGATATCTGGTGTTCCTCAGGGGAGTATTTTGGGTCCTCTATCATTTGCAATTTATAGCTCTTAAAGTATTGTCAATTTCAACTTTATGCTGACGACACTCAACTCTTTTACTCATTCCATCCTTCAGATGTTGTCACCACTATTGCCAATATTAATTGCGATCTTCAATCACTTGTTACTGAATCTTATTCTCTCTTTATCAATCCCAAGAAATTGGCGGTGTTGGTGTTTGGGCGTACCAAACAAAGGGATTTGGTCTTGCCTCGAGTTAAGGTAGTCCTTCCTCACTCAGATTGCTCTAGAAATCATGGACTTTACCTTGATACCAGATTGTGATTCAAGGAGCACGTCTCCAAACTTATTCAAAGAGTTTTTGGCAATTTTGAGATACTAAACGGAAATAAAGATTGCTTAGATACTAATTTCTTTTTGTGTAATTTTATTTTATCATTTCCATGTTGCATCTGTGGCTCAACAGATGGTGCAGTCGCGTGAACACTCACTCGGCTGATCTTGAGTTTATTAGCTCAAATCTGTACATGTATTTCTTTAGTTCTTCATGTTTATATATTTTTGTACCTTTATATTTATATATAATATAATTTGTAATTTTATTTTTCTTTGGCTAATAAAACACTATTAGTAGATATATGAAAACGTCGAGAAATGCCAGAATATAGAAACCAAAAAAAAATCCTCTATAATAAGCGCTCATGGTATATTGTTGGAATTCACCTTGCGAATGAATGCAATAAAAATAGATCAAGCATTAGAAGCGGATCACGTGGTTTCAACCTTCTAGGTCTCGTCAGCGCAACTACGAATACAAGATCTAATTTCATCGCCTTTCATATCACAACTTTAACTATATAAGACCTCCGACAACGGACTAATTCTAACCCAATGCCCTCTATCGGGGAGGGTGAGAAGTAGCACACTGCAAGGCACTACGCAACAAAAGTCGGTACAGGAGATACTGATCTAGGGCGATGAAATTAGATCTTGCATTCGTAGTTGCGCTGACAAGACCTAGAAGATCGAAACCACGTTGTCTGCTTCTAATGCTTGATCTATTTTCTATTATGACAAGAGGTTTGAGTTACTGCAAACAAAAGGTGAAGCATAGTCGGTGTATCATAGTGCCCAAAGATAAATTTCCAGTAAAGTGTAATCCTGGAGGTCTTAGGAGAATCTTCTGCTCAGTACCTTAAGGTTGGCTTTCGTAAATTGGCCTTGTCAATCCACATAAATTGTTATCCATGTATAATATTGAAGCCTTAGGGGAAGTAAAAACACTACTTGATGACAGCTTTATTTAAAACACCTTCACTACACTATTCTACAAGAACAAGCAAGAAAAGAGAAAAATTAATATGTCTTCGGGCAAAAGTACCACGGCTTTTGATGTCGACGTGCAAATCAATAATGACAAACTAGTGGACTTGGAACAACCATCAATGTTAGCATCAGCAATGATAAAAAAATGATACAAAAATCTCGTTAAACAGTAAATCAACACAAGTTGTAGTAACGATTTAATCTAAATTCAACAACGTTGCCGATATAAATAGGTTAGAAATCAAACCTAATTAGGAAAAAATATAATTAAAGCGACAATTACAATTCAAATGCGCAACTTAGTAACAATCCTTCTTGTACGATAATAGACAACAGTAGTGTCTCGTTCGATACTAGGATTTCTTGATTTTTTCTTCATCTATCATAGATTTAGTAAGGGAGAAGAACTAGCATCATAATTAAACTCCATTACTTAGAAACCAAAATCAGTATTACAATCCTTAGTGGGTGCCATTATTTCTGCTTGTTAGTATACATAGAAGCTAACATGCTCTAAAAACAAACGAATAAAATAAATACTGAAAAAAAGAAACGAAACTTTAATAACTGTACGGGAGATCGTTATCGACAGTCACAATTATGCAAATCAGATCAATAGTTAGTCACAAGGGATTGAAACGCTCGATGCGTGAGAGATAAGCTGGCGTACGAAGTCGATATTTCATTAAGCAATGTTAATTGACACGTGGATTTAAAAATAATCGTTAAAAATCTCCGATTCCCTTTCGATATCGTTAAAAGTTAATGTTTCTGTGAGATAGTGTCTTGTTTACATCGGATTTAGTACCGCGACGTTTTCTTCATTTATAAGACCGTCGAAATGGGGGCATTATTGGATGATAGTTGTTGTTGGTTTTTATAGTTTTTATTTTGATCAGTATCCAGGGATCTTAGCATAATTTAGACTTTAAAATCTGATACACAATGATGCTCCATTAGATTTGAAACTACATAAGTGTGAAAGCAGATTTTTTTTAGAATTGTGAGACGCTTTGCATTTTCCAAAATCTTCTCCCAAGATTCTTTGAAATATGGATGACAAAACTAACATGTTGTATTTTTTAGTGTACAAAGATCTTATATTAGCTACTAGGCTTTGGTAGCAGAGAGTTTGAAAAAAATAATTTTCGCTTACAAAAAGGGGAAAATGGATTGCTTTAAGTGTGGATGAAGGGCGTGGCAACATCGCACAGAGTACTTTAAAAAAACTCCTCACACCTCGAAGAAGCATCCATAGATCCAACAGTCTGAATATGCTCCAAAAATGTTTTCAAGCAAGCAATACAGCTTGGAAGCCACTGTAGTGACCGTAGTGGGTTTCAAACTGTATTACTTGCTGGACAAAATTTTTGATGATTCATCACTGGCAGCTAGATCAGGCTTTATATAGTGCCTAACTCCATATAATAGTGCCTTGCCTATATAGAGTGTCCACGTCGAGTGGTTGTTCCTATAGGCACATAGGTTTACTACTATCAAGGATGCGGGATTAAGGAGACGAATAGATGGGGATATCATGGCTCTGAAATTTTAAAAAATCTATCTTTGAGTTAGCAAAGTACTGGATTCTTGAAAAGTTAAATGAGTCTTCTGCAATAATTCACTGCCAACCATGTTTACATATAATTGGTCATTATCCCTTTCAAGGTCGTTTTCGTAAAGTAGGTCTAGAAAATTTATTTTGAAATCTTTTTCCTTGCAGTTCCATGACTTGTGCAGATTCCAGAAATCAAATACTAACAGTATCAAATTATTGAAATTGAGCCCTTTTTGGATTTTTCAATTATAGGCCTTGCCTTGCCAAGAAAAGGAGCAGATGTGCAGCTTGGGCAGTCAACTCCACTTGGAAATTTTAGAATTATACAGACAAGAGGGCGGTGAGAAGGATAGTAGGCTGATTTTTTATATCAAAATAACGACTTAACAAAGAAGAGTGACCGGAGGCGTTGTTATAAGCTATCTTACCACAAACCTAAAATCGTTTTGGGATCATTATCACTTTGATACAGCCACAAGGCTGATATTTTCTTTTGTTTTTTAATGATTGAAATTTTATCTCATTGCATTCCAAAGAAGATACTCGAGGAAATAACTACTGAAACTCGACTCGTATCCAGTTTTTTTGGGCAGAATGTCATTGCGTCACCCTATTGAGATGTTTCTCTAACCTCTTTCCTAATATGTTTCTGTCACTAAATGACAGAGGGATATGGAGGGGTTTCGCTGATGACATCGTCATAGTAGCCAAAGAGAAATTCCCGGGCGTAGTAGCGGGCATCATGCGATATGCACTGCGAATTGTGGAGGAATGGTGCCTTACACAAGGACTCTCAGTTAATCCACAGAAAACAAAGTTGGTTGCTTTCACCAATATGAGGAAACTCGATGACCTGGGCGGCATTAAATTGTTTGGGCAAGAGTTATAATTAACCAAGGAAGTAAAGTATCTGGGCGTTACGCTTGATGCTAAACTGAACTGGAGGAATCACGTAGTCAGTATAACGAACAGCGCGACGCAACTATTCTGGCGCTGCAGAAGAGTTGTTGGTCAAACCTGGGGATTGAAACCGAAGGTGATTCATTGGCTTTACACTGTAGTGGTGAGGCCGACGATAACCTACGGAGCCCTAGTCTGGTGGAGAAGGACAGAAGTGTCCTCGGCAGTGGGACTGCTGACACGACAGGTGCTGCTGGGAATCACCGGAGCAACTAACAGCACAGGAACCGCATCCTTGGAGACCATTGTGGGCCTCCCTCGCTGGAGCTTTACGTAAAGGCGGAAGCTATGGCCGCGATCCTTAGACTGAAAGCCAATAAAGTGTGGTACCCCAATATTGGGATAGCAGGGCACACTGACACTACGGGTACGGTACTGGACGAGCCTTTGCTGCAAATGCCAACGGACAGTACGGCACCCGAAATTATTTTCACTGAAAAGGTGAAAATCTTAATACCGAACAGAGACCAGCCACGGGGTGACTTTGTTGACTCTGATAACTGGTTCACGGACGGATCCAAATCCAGTTAGGACACAGGTGCCGGTATTTATGGTCTGAGCCCAAGACATAGGATATCCTTAAGCCTGGGAGAGCATGTAGAAGTATTCGCTATTGCAGCCTGCGCAGAACTGACTGCAAAGGGAGGCTGCACGAAGAGGAAAATAAACACAATGACTGATAGTCAGGCCGCTGTCAAGGCAGTTATGAATCCTCTTACCAGATCAAAACTGGTTAAAGACTGTAAACAGCACCTCAATAGATTGGCACAAGACAACAAGGTATCTTTGATCTGGGTGCCTGGACATGAGGATATTAGAGGCAATATAATAGCCGATGAACCAGCCAAGGAGGGTTCTAGGAAACACTTCATAAGACCAGAACCCGTATGTGGAATCACAAGGGATTCTACTAGAAGGGTGATTTGGTCTTGGTTAGATATGGAAAGAGTAAGGAAATGGAGGTCGACTGAGGGTCAACTCCATACTAAAGCGCTAATAGGGGACGGGGACGTTAACTTCTCTGAAAGCCTAATTAGACGCAGTAAAAAACAAGTTAAGACCATTATTGGGTTGATAACTGGACACTGTCCCTTAAGGAAGCATCTATGCAACACGGGTCGGGTGAGCGAACCCTGGTGCAGGAGATGCGAGTTACAGGAGGAAACAAGTTTACATGTAATCTGCACATGTGAGGAATTGAAGGTACTCAGGCAGAAACATTTCGGAAAGGATCTATTGGAGCCTTCGAGGGTACTCAAGTTTCCAGTGGGCAAGTTACTGGACTTTGTAGGGGACAGTAAACTTCTCAACTGGAAATGAGGGCTCCAATAGGGATGGTACAAAGAGCACCCAGCTCAAGTGGCTGGACAATAGGTGTCCAACCCTAACTGAATGAATGAATGAATGATGAATGTTTCTGTATTAGTTTTCACGTACAGAGCTCCACTAATTTGTACAGATAAATTGGCTCGGTTCATTAAATTTTAATATAAAATATATTGAGAAATTAAAAAGAATGTAAAGGAAAGATCAATGCAATAACATTTTATGTGAATATTCAATCAATTTCGATTCGTATAACGTCCTCGTATACATAATGTCGGATAATAGCAAATTAAAAGATAATCCCACTTTGGTAAATTAATGGAAGTTTACCTCACCAATCCCTGTTCCAAAATCGCATTACCAAATGACGTGTATCTGTGTAATTACACCACATTAATGCTATTTAGAGTCATTTTATTTTATTATTATTGCTTTTCGGGGCATGGTTCCAAATAAAACAAAACACATACAGCGCAGAAAAACGAAAAAGGAAAACAACATAATGTCATAATCGAAAAATCTCACCGATACGATCCGGAGTATCGGTATGCAGAGATTGACAAGGTATCCAGAGATAATAGGCAGGAAATTATCAAGATATTAATCAGGGCAAGATGTCGGAATGGCGAAGATAATGTTCATTGACGCATTTATTATAACTACTATAATACTACCACGTTATTCATACATTAGTATATGCGTCCCATAACGTTATGAATATTTATAACGCGGAGGGAGGTCCACCGGACAAGGATATATTGCGGTGTTAAACGCGGGTGGCTTCTTTAGCGCATCTATCCTGCCGAAGACGAAACCGTTGCATTTTTTTCAATATCTCCTCGAAGTATAGGTACTGTGTTGTACGTCAGCGTTTGCTACAGCAATTAATAAGTATGCATAGGGTTTTTAATGGGATTATGCTTATTTGCGATCGTTCTTGTTCCCCGACCTGGTAATAACTCAATCTTTCGAACACTGACAGCGGGTGCGCGAATGTTTATAATTTCGCAATTAAATACTGTAGTCTTAACATTTTAATTGATGCTGCGCATAATAAATCTTTAATGTTATTATTTTCTTATTGTGCAGTGCGAGATGTGGTAGTTTTTTTAAAACAGAATTCATGGTTTAATGTTCAGCTACTTGCTCGGGTGCTACTGTTAAAAAATTAATTCAGTTTTCTTAGCAAGATAGATGTATCGGCTCTGCAATATACCATATTGCTAAATGAGCTGGCAGGAAAATAAAACAAATATCTCCGCTAGCAAAGCAATAATTAGTTAGCTAAAGACTTTAGGCTTGGCGGCCGTACTGGTGAAACGGTCGTTCTCTGGTAATGCTGGCCGCGACGTCATTCGGGCGTCTCGCTAGCGTCAGTTCTTTGACCGATTACCGTTGGTTGTTGCAGGAAACCATTAACAGAACAATATCTTCGTGCGCAGGCGCTTGATGTTGCCTTTTTTGCTGAACTGGTCCCCCTAATCGATGTGACTATTTGTAAATGTCAACTACTTCACCACTCGATGTACATTGCAAATGTGTATATTCCTCCTGATATTAACCTGAACGACTACGAAGCTTTCTTCGATGCCCTCGGAATTTTTCTGTCAGACAAACAGTTTTTATTAATTGGTGATTTTAATGCTCCTGGCTTTAATGTAACCAACAGCATTGACGTAAAATCTATTATCATCAAGCATTGGATGGAAATGTTGAATTTGCCGCAACTAAATGCTATTGCCAATTTAAACAATATATTACTAGATCTAGTATTCACTAACACTGAATTAGAAATAACAGTTGTTCATGATCTGTCGCCATTCGTTGTTGAAGATGTTCACCACCCTGCACTGGACATCACTCTGATAAATAGTTCAGACTCTAAACGATGTAATTTCTTATTGCACTGCAATAATGTTGAATGTGCTGTTACAGAGTTTTATGATCAGCTATATAAAAACTACTCATCCGAATTATCCACCATGGTATACATCGCATATAAAGCAGCTTATTACACTGAAGGAGTATTACTTTCGGAAATGGAAACATACAAGGTTTGACAATTGTTTAATGGAATTCAAAAGACTACGCCAATTACTAAAAACTGAAACGAAATCAGCTTATGCTAATTACCAAAAATCTGTTGAAGCAGAGATTACTATTAACCCTAAATCCTTTTGGCGGTTTATAAACAGCCATAAATCATCATCTAGAATTCCCGGTAATATGTTTTTCGAAGATGTAGAGTTGCTACAGTCACAGGATATCGTCAACAGCTTTGGGTACCAATTTTCCAGGGTTTTTCAACCAAGCACGTCTATACCTATGGACATTTTTACTCAGTGATCATCTTTCAATGTCTAGGATGTTACTGAAGATGACATAATATCAAGTGCATCTAAACTCAGCTGTGATATGACCTCGGGGAATGATGGTTTACCGAGCATTCTAGTACGACAGTGTGCTCCAGGTCTGGCTTACCCGTTGACTATAATTTACAATCTCCTCATTAATACTTCGGAATTTCCTGGAAAATAAGTAAAATAATACCGGTTTTTAAAAGTGGCGATCGAGCAGATGTGGCTAATTATAGACCAATAAATATATTGCCGAATTTTGCCAAACTGTTTGAATATATTATGTATTGTAACATATACCACAATGTTAAGCCATACCTATCAGTGCATCAGCACGGTTATATGGTGGGAAGATCTACTGTTACTAATTTAGCTAATTTGACACAATATATTGCCGTAGCACTGGATCAACGCAAGCAGGTCGACGTGATTTACACCGATTTTTCAAACGCCTTTGATTGCATTGACCATGCCATTTTCCTAGCTAAACTGGATGGTATCGGTTTTAGCCCTAGACTGGTAAAACTAATTCAATCGTACCTAGCTGACAGAAGTGATATGTGTACTACAACGGATTTGCATCTCATCATTTCGGAATTCCATCTGGGGTTCCACAGGGCTCCAATCTTGGTCCACTGCTTTTTAACATTTTCATCAATTACTTCCTTAAGAAGCTAAATTGTGAGCATTTAGCATATGCGGATGATATAAAAATATATAATATTATTAACACGGAGGCAGATTGCATTAAATTACAAACAAACCTGTTGCTGATTGAACTTTGCTGCATCTGCATCTCGGACTCTGGGCTTCATAATACGATCGTGTCGAGGATTTAGCGATATTCGTACTGTTAAAACGCTATATTGTGTTCTTGTGCGAAGTAAATTGGAATATGCCAATCTAATATGGTATCTTCTTTACACGAACCATATTATTTCTGTTGAGCGTGCACAAAAACGTTTGCTAAAATACTTAACCTATAGATCTACCGGTACCTATCCGAGTCGCTGCGCTGATTATGTGTCGTTACTAAACTTACACAAGTATGATTCTCTACAAGGGGTCGATGGCCGCAGTGGTTAGGCGGTTGACTATCGTTGTGGGAGGACGATAGGCGCCGGGGTTCAATTCTCTGGAGGGACGGTGACATTCTTTTCAGAGAGTTTAATCTCGGATCGACTTGCCATTCGCTGTTGGGAGCAAAGCGATTAACAGCGCGGCATCATAAAAGGCGATATAATGCTGTCACAAAGCCAATTGAATACAATTTACACGCACAAAACTACACCGCGAGAGTTGCAGTGATAGCCAGACAAGCGATGCAGCTTACAAAGTCACTGCAACTAAGCACCCACCACACATAAAAAAAATAATAAGACAGACGTTGTAAATATAGTGCCAGGTTTTTACATAATCTTCTTTGTAACGTCGTTGATTCTCCACCTCTGCTTGGATACGTAAACTTTAATGTGCCATCTGTGAATACTCAATCGTTTAATCCGCTAGTTAATTGTCGTGCGAAAACTAATGTTCTTGCTAAGTCACCTATGTACCACATGACTACAAATTTTAATAGATATTACGTCTAACAATTGTTTATTTTCTTGATGGAATGCTTTGAATCAGTGTTAGCTTTGGTTGTTGTATTACCATATACACATGTTTATTTTGATTTTTTGTATTCTTTGATTGTTAATTTTGATTTTTTTGTATTTCCTTTTGTTGAGGTGTGCACTAGAATTGCTATTTTGTATATTTCATAGTATTTCATTAATTAATTCTTATGTACCTATATTACTTCACGTTTTGTATTTTGTTTTTAGTATTGTCCTGTAATTGGTTTATGACTGTTGGACAATTAAAGATTATTATTATTATTATTATTATTAATATTGCTTATGGCAAGGTAACGTTGTAGCAAAAGCAATGCATCGTGGAAGCACTGCAGCTCCGTCAACCGTATACATATATATTGTAGTGACATTTATTCCAATAGGACGTGTAAAATAATTATAAATTGAATTGAAATGAATGCATTCACCACTGACACATCAATAAAATAAAATAAAATCCGATGCCACCACTTTTTGGACTTTCGATCAACCTCGTACAATGTCTTCAGCATGACGTAAATTTCTGCATGGTACCATCCTTTTCCCTCCGTGTGATCGTTTCCGTTTTAGTTGGATCCAAATAGTTACTCAAAAGAAGCACAGCTCTGTTGTCCATCTATTTTAGACAGACAAGTACATCGCTGCTTACGCGCTAATCACACTCACCTCTCTTCAATTTCTTGTGATCAACCAGGTCTACAGGTAAGTTTTTCATCCCCTTCCCAACTGTTCCACAGACATAAATAATTTCTGCCTGTAATGTCGTCTAAAGTTCAACTGAGTTGAAAAAAATATCGAAATAGACGTGGCAGCCTTTTCCTATCAATGGCCTTGTTAGGTCACTAACCACCCTAGCACCTAAACTTTTTCTATTATTCCATTCATCTTACCGATATAAATCTGAAATTGACAGACGTAACCAGATTCCTCTGCTCTAATCCAAACCTTGTAGTCTCTTTTATGGGCTTTTTAGGCATGCACTGCTTAAGATGCCTGCGCCCTTTAAAACGGATCATTGATTCGTCAATACTTCATACTGATTTTTGCAGGGATCGAGAGAGTTCATAAATGTTTCAGAGAGGTCTCAACTTATATAATGTATCAAAATTAGATGACCCTCTGCTAGGCTGCAACTCGTTGTCGTTTAAGTGGATATGGACTAGTAACCACATAAATCTATCTCTTGATATTGTTGAGCTGATAAAGTATCTCTTACAAGGAAACACAGGCACTGATGCAGTGTAATAACAACGGTAACTTCCATAGATGCTAAATCGCTCGTTTTCGGGGCTGGGGACGACCAAGAGCCAACGCTACCTTCCGCTATTTGCTTTAATATCTCCAAAACTATAAGACATATCAAAAAAAAGTTAAGACAAATATATAACTGTTTTATGAGTATTAAAACATAGCGACAATAGTTTTAAAAATATAGAGGTGGGGGTTGCTTCTGGAAAACAAGAATTATGACAGGCAAACTATTGTTGATATCACCATAAGACATGCCTATTGGCTCTCAGCTTTTACTATAAATCGTATTTTACGCCTATGCAATTATTAATTATGAATGGCGACACATTACTCAATGCGTCCCCCTTCAATCACCATCGCGAACTACTAAACGGTTGAATAACTAGATATATATAAACAAGATCAATATCAAGCACTGCCATCTATTGGCGCTGAATCAGGTCCGGGCACCCTAAGTGAGAATAGGTTGAAGAAATCATCAGCTTGATTTTCAAGCTCCCAGGTACTGGAGGCGGGTATCCTCGACGCAGGTAATCTCTGACCCCTAATGGTGATGTTAGTAGGGGAGACGGAGAGGAGCTTATCACGACACATTATCCGCATACACAACGAGAAGATTGGATATCAACCTCACCAGCATGAATCCGCCTGCGATCAGGTGACAGCTGCAGTTGAACTTAACTAGTAAGATTTGTGACAAAAACGTCAATTGGTTTAAGTGGTTGAAACTATCCTATGCATGTTAACGGTCAGAATAAATGCTTTGACGAAACGATCATGTTTACATGTTAGTCAGAGCGGTCAACAGGTGCTGAGAATCGAATTCTTGAAACTGCAAGCAACTTCGTATCTAGATCTACAGAAACCTCAAGCTGTTGTGCTGCTACTAAATATATTGATTTAATAAATATGCCAAACGTAAATGGGAAATTTAGTTCGTTCGAACAGCTTTTAATCGATACTCACCTAGCATTACTTCTTGAATATACTTAACTCTTAATTAAACTTATAAGTTCACTTAATAATATGCAAAACCTAAACTAAAATTTTAATTTTATTATAATTTTAATTTGATGCGTTAGTACTCATAATAAGTATGGCAACAAAAAATTACATATTACAAACAACACAATTGCAACTGACAAGCACGCCAAGGCAATACGTTTAACCAATCTTGAGCTCTTTAACATTTCATAATTCGATAATAGAAGGCATCAGCAGTCACACGTACACATACATTCGAGATATGAAAAATCGCGTTTAATGAATGCCTTTTAAAAAATTTTACGTACCGTTTTCTTGACTGTCACTTAATTTACTCGCAGACAGCTCGTTTGTACAGAAAATATCAATATTGTGAACGTCTTTTTTTCGTTTCCTTATGATTCAACTCCCGGGTGCCTCGCTTATTATCCAAACGTTTTTTTTTTTTTGATCGAATATTGATGTTTAACTTTCATATACGCTTTCTCCATCACCGAATTGCGATTGAATTTGCCCAAAGTTATTCCATTTATGTAAAACTAAAGTTATTATTTGAGGTGTATACGTGTAGTGTGTGAAAAGTTCTTTAATTTTTTTTAATGATGTGATAGGCGTTCGTTGTGTTGTTAGTTCCTTGTTATTAAATTCTTTTCCTTCCTTTAAAATATATTCAAGATTTACTGCAGTTCTTCGTTGTGATACTCCAAGGCATTATTAATAATCCAATATTTTAACTAGAATCTACGGATATGCACAGGCTGTAAGCTATACGTTTAGTATTCGGAAAAAAAGATGCAAGCAATACAGTTTGATTGATGCGCACTAAATAAGAAACAAAAACTCCGAAAACGATAGGTGAAACATGTAGTTGAACTTAACTTATGATAAACATACTCCGGGACATTCATCATGCAGATATTACACAAGCGTGTACCCGGGAAAAATTGATCGTTTGATAAAGTGGTGTCTGTATTCGTGTGCACCATTAATACAAACAGAAATAAATCAATATCGATGTAACCCGACTTCACGTTATACTTTGAAAAAGTTCCATCTAATGTTGTATGATTAATTGTGGATTTTAATACACGATATCCATGGATGCACACATATGTATGACAGCGAAATATGGTTGATGTTCTACAGATGATTTCACACAGAAGTCTAGGTTATGTTTACCCAAATAAATGATCCCGAAGTGCTTATACTTTTATCTGTGAAATATTTCCAATAAATTATTCCGAGAAACTTATTTAACCATTGAAAAAATAATAAATGCTATATCGGTTAAATTAAACAGTATTTAAAGAAACGAGCTCATCACCTTAATACGAGGGATATTTTCTTTTTCAATATATTCACCTGCAAGACGGATACATTTTTCACAACTTTCAATTAATTTATTTATACCCTCAAAAAAAATGATTTCTCTTTATCTGCAAAATACGCCGAAACTGCCTCCTTGACTTCATCATCGGCAGTAAATTTTTTACCGCCCAGCTCTTTTTTCATTTTCGGAAACAGGTAATAATCACTCGGGGCTAGGTCTGGGCTGTAGGGTGGGTGATTCACAATTTCGAAGCCCACCTTATGCAGGGCAGCTAACGCAACGCGGCTCTTGTGGACGGGCGCGTTGTCGTGCAAAAACAGCACACCTTTCGTCAATTTTCCCCGTCTTTTCTCTTTAATGGCTTCTTTTAGTCGCTCTAATATTGAAGCGTAATATTCTCCGGTTATAGAAACACCTTTATCTTTATAATCAATCAACAATATTCCTTCCGAGTCTCAAGATACCGTTGCCATGAGTTTTCCAGCTGATTGTGACACTTTAAATTTCTTGGGAGGTGCTGTGCCCTTTTTATGCCACTGCATGGAGTCTTGTTTGGACTCAGGTTCATAATGATGAACCCAAGTTTCGTCTCCAGTAACAATTCGACTCAATACACCATCCTTGTCTTCATTACAGAGGTCCAAAAATGCACGCGAACACTCTATTTTTTCCATATTTCACTTTTCACTCCTGATTATGTTACTTGGCTGACGATAGCTCAAAGACTAACTGTCTAATAACAATGAAACTTCGTATTTATACTAATTATGAGTCGCTGCACAGGCCATGCCCCAATGCACCTAATCACCCCCCTACAACCCGCTCATTCTGCGAATATAAAAACGCTCCCTCGTACGTGCTAATTACATCAAAGTTATGATCACTTCTGTTATGTAGATTTTTGCCAAATTTGTTTAATATATATATACTTAAGATCCTTTAGCCTTCTTGTCGTGTTATGAAGTGCCAAGCCTTCTAGACATGGCTCATTTTAGGGGTGATTCTAAATATCGACTTCGAGGACGCAGCTGGTTCTAGCACGGAGTGGAGATCTGATCGAATCTAACTCGCTCAGGTGCTGGACGACTGTGATGCCCTCAGGAGTATTCCTCTAGCCAAAGCCATGACGTCTGCAATCAGCATGAGGATGGACACGTCACAATATATCTGCGCATTGTTATACATAGTACAAAGCTGCAGCATTTGATTTCAAAGAACGTTAAATCTCTTGAGTTGTGACTTTGAGGTGCTGGACCAGGTCAAGATACCGTGAGTGAGGATTGACTCGACAAAGGAAGTGTAGATCAAACGCTTAATTTTGAAATTGAGAGAATTTTTCCAGTATAATAAAGGAGCTAGAACAGCCTTCCCTTATCAACGAAAGCTGCATTTTCCATAGTGAGTTGATGCAGTTTAAGGAAGCAGAAAAAGATTGCCGCCTTACGAAAGAGTGTGGCGTCAGTTAGGGGACAGTAATCAAGATTCTGAAACGTAAAAGGGACCCACAAGTGATAAGATTATGCTTTGAAATAACAAGTTCAATCATGAAGACTTACCAGCATTAGGCGCAGCAATACACGACTCAATAGATCGTAGAAAACTTTGGGGATTTGGTAGAAGACCTGTTCGATTACCAAAAAAAAACAACTTCTCACTGATCGTATGAAGAAACAAAGCCTAGTCTGGGCCAGAAAATGCTACAAGTCTACTGCAGAAGACTTCAATAAGGTCCTATTTACAAATGAAACTCTCTTCGTAGTACAACGATCTAAACTTGTCAGGAAGTCTTATAACGAGCAGCTTACTCCAGCTCATATTGAGCAAACTGTGAAACATCCAGTTTCTGGGGATGGGGGTTGTATCTTTGGTTCCAATCCAAGGTATGATGAACAGCCAAAAATACAAATCGATATTGGAACAGCGTTTAAACAAGCTTGAAAAATGTCGACCCCAAGAAGGAGGAATTCTTTAACAAGATCCTGCTCCCTGTCATACGTCGTAGAGTGACAGGTCCAAAGTAAATCATTATCGTAAAGTTAAGGGGAATCGGGAAATATATTTTTCTTCTAAGTCCATGGTGAGTTTTTTATCTTGAGACATGGGAATATCTCTAAATCATTGCATCAAATCAAAAAAAGATCTTAATAAGATTTGTTATAATGTAAAGGGCTTACTGAATGATACTGAACTCGATCCCCCACCTCACTCCCCTAGAGTCGGAGAGGGCAACTTTGAAATCTTAAATAGGAATCCCCATTTTGTATTGCAGATTCGGATTCTACGCCATCAAGTATGTAGTTTTTGTTTGAATCTTTTTCCTTCGATTCGTAACTGATTGCGATGTAATCCCAAAAAACATGGTTCGTAGAAAATATCATCCATTTAGAGTTTCCATGCATGAAGAACTTCTTGGCGACGATTTTCAAAATCGATTGAGATTTTGTTAATGAGCGCTTCAACGGATATAAGATAATCCCAATTTCTTGCTCGAGTGTTATTTTCTAACGAGGCATTGGTTACGCCAAGTTGAACATCAACATCCTTGGAACGGAAATGTTTGGCGTGGAATAATTGGCAATAAGCTAATTGGTCCATATTGGTACATCTTGCAGAACGAACTCCCAATGTTACTTGAAGACCTTCCTTTGGACGTACGTCAAACAATGTGGTTCCAAAAAGACGGTTGTCCAGCACATTATTCAAGAATAGCACGAGAAGTATTAGATAGGGCCTACAATCATCGATGCATCGGAAGAGGTGGTCCAGTGTCTTGGCCTGCAAGATCGTCAGATCTTACTTCCCCTGACTTCTTTTTGTGGGGCCACTTAAACTCTGAAGTTTATACAGAAGTGCCAACCACGAGGGAAAACATGATTGAGCGAATCACCAATGCTTGTTCAAGGATTACGCCAGAAACACTTCTCAGTTGTGTGTAATCATTGCAATTGCGAATAAATAAATGTATTGAAGTGGAAGGACACATTTTCGAACACATTTTCTGAAATGGGTATGTACTTTATCAGTATTGAGTATTTTTCTAGACGTTTACAACTATGTTTTTTGGAATTACAGCGCAATCTGTTACGAATCGAAAAAAAAGTTTCAAACAAAAACTACATATTTGGTGGCGTAGAATCCGAATCTGGATAAAAAATGGGGGTTCCCATTTATGATTTCAAACTTGTCCCCTCTCCCACTCGGGGGGAGGGACGGGAGGAGTGAGGATGGGGATCGAGTTCGGTTGGAATTGCCAATTTCAAAACATTAACTTTGAACTTGTATTTTACAAATGGATGCTGTCTCGACAAGGAAGACGACCTGTTGGTATAATTAAGCTAAAGCTAATTCAAATGATATCACTTATTTAGTAGTACAGATATTTATTACACAATTTGGTTCTTTATAGCAAGCCGTAGCGAATTACTTCCAAACTATAACATCAACCTGTTCAATTCCATTTACGGCACATTTAACGAAGGCGTTCCTTTTTAATTAATCTTTATTTAAATGTTTCGTTTTCTGTTCTGAAAATATCTAAGGTGGTAATTATAAATTGGAACTAATTTAAAATTAAAATAAATTTATACTGACGTTAATGATAGCAATTACAACAGGAGCGGGAAAAAATACGTAAGTGGTAACTCGTATTTGTTAAGTAGAGGATGATTCGAAAGATTGGACTCGGCGAATGTTTTTTTTTCTTGTATATAAATGGTAACTGCACGTACAAATTCCTAACTGTTATTGAGAGATAATTTCTTATACAAAACGTACAATCATGCTAATACATTTCTCTAGTTTAAGTGTATCATTATTTATGATACAGCAACCGATGCAATTCGATCAAACATTCATTTTGACACTTTTCTCTTGGCACCAGACAATTTACCATCATCATCATAACTCATAAAGCACCGTGAGTGCTCGTTTAAATCGAACCGAAACAAAATTAATACGACTGCGTCGAACATTTCCATGCTTATGTTCTCATTCGAGGACTATTAGTCAATGTCGTACAGACATTGCCTCCAGACCACGGCCAACAATAAATACGTTTAATGCTATATAACACGTGATAATAATGCGAATAGTGTTAGATTGTAATAAGCAACGAAGTAAAGCTATTAAAGCTTTGGCACAATGAATGAGTAGACTTGTATTAAACGCAAAATCAATGAGAGTTGTTCAATTACCAGGAATATACAGGGTCTTTAGAAACATGCGTGACACATGATTTATATGGCGATTTACAACATTTCCTCTCCTTTTGTACAATTGTAGTCTACAATCGCCTAAGAGTTTCTACAGCAATATTGGAATTAATTAAATTAATTATTGGAATTAATTTTGCCAGACAAGTAATACAGCTTGTCACTGCAACTAAGCACCCACCACACATTAAAAAAAAAAAAAAAAAAATCTATACCATAAATTGTCAAGAGAGGAAGAAGTTTCTGGAACGAGTGTCTGAACCAATTCATAGAAAAACAGAATCCGGAAGGTTTCAAGAGTTTCATTTTGACTACACCTTATGCACCAGTATTACATTATCAAAAAATATTGGAAAAGGCGATATTATTTAGTATCCTTATTAGAAAAAAAAATTGTTGCTACTGGACTAATTATGTGCAACTGTGTAGCTTGTGTTTTTCCCTGATTTTTTCTGTTAGGTACTTGTATGATGAGATTAGCATCCTTTGGAACATTTCTTTGATTGAATCGATTCTTAGGAAGGACACATCCTCCGCAACCAAATCGACGGTATGGAATTGGAGGACCAAATGCTTCAAAGTCGTTCTTTTATCTTTGAAAAGCACTACCGTTCAAACAGTAAAAAGGCGTTATTGAGGTCCAAATTGATTACAGTTTATTCCATATATCAGTAGCTGATGTTGAAGCTAATTTCTGTACTTCCCAGTCCAGTTCATCCACAGTAGCTTGATTGAACTGAAGTCGAAGCTCTGGGGAAGCCGTGCCATAAGTTGCCATTAAGTTATTTCCTCCTCTAAATGATTAAATTGTCTGTACACAATTTAGAGGTTGTCATTATCTTGTTGAAAGATAAAATTTGGACCCAAAAGACGGTTCCCCAAAATGTTGGGGTATCCTTCTGGATTTAGTGTACCGTCGAAACAGCTCCACAACATCACTGAATTTCCTCCAGGGTTAGAGGGTGGATAGATGGAGAGGGCTGGTGGAGGGGCAAGGCTCATTGGAATCCGAATATAACGGGCTCATACTAATTTTTGCGTCAGGTAGCCTACCTTGAAATTGAGGCTTTTATCGAATATCTTTGAAAAAATCTTCGGTGGTATTTTATTCCCTAAAGCGGTCACTCAAATCATAATTGCAACATTTTCTGCATGTTCGTGTGCAACTAAATGAAACCGTCTAACGCCTTTTAAAGACTAATATGGACTGGTGGTGGTGTAATTCCGACCTGCATCCTTTCTCGTCCATATTGAAGATTTTTCCTGACGAGTGGTTGAGATTATAGTTTTCAGGTAACGAGTTTAACTTAACAGAGTAGTCAGTCATATATTACGATTTAAATTTTGTGATCTGGCAAGATTAGTTAACAATAATAATAATAATATATTTCAGTTCATATTTGTATAAAAAACATGGAACACGTCAAATAAAAATCGTTTATATGGTAAAACCGTTTCTTTAAGGTTCTTCTTTTCTCCCTTTAAACCAGACCCGTCCGACCACTGGTCAGCTTTCAGACTTATTGTGCCACGTCTAATCTAAGGTTCCTGTATAAATGCCACGTCACAATCCTGCATGGCCATAACAAGGGCTGCCGAAGCCGCCTTACTATGTTGAAGGTTGGCCTATGGTACCGGTCGTTTAATCACCCGAAAAGTCAGCCTTCCCAGCTTGTAAAAAGCTTTGACATGGCACTTTTCCAGGACTCTATACGAGGGATCATCCACTGAGTAGGACCAGGAGCTGTCCTTCCTTCTCAATCTTCCTACTCATGACCATCTAGTTCTCCGTCATCTCCACGCTTTGTAGTTTTGGTACGTGTTCTAGCACCTTAGGTCTGGCAGGAAGCTGTGTTGAGTCCACAACACTCAACTCTGCTCCCTCCAATTGCTCCCGAAGAAGCTTCCCCAGAGACACTACGGCTTTCTCCAACCATTGGACCGTGTCGTGGTTTGCGCAAGTCATCCAAAGGTCCCCTGCACTAAACACAGTTTTGTAGGATTACAATCTACCAATGCATTCTGTACCAGGTCTGCTTGTGCCTGGGTCAGTACAATGTCGGGATGGCGTCTGTGGATCACCACCCGTTTGATTCCCGACAAGGTATCGCTGTAAGATCCAGTCGATCTGGGTTCTCCCTTGGATCTTTTAGCTCTTGTGGTCCTGGAAGGTGTCTTCGATTCTGACCTCGGTCTTTTCTCACCCCTTTGATCAATCCGTCTTATCCACTCGTTCCATCGTCTGTTTCGCCTTATTCGGATTTTCTACAGTCCAGGTTCCTGCGGCCATCTTCCGAGCTTTAATGGCTTTCTTGCGCTGGGTTCCCGAAAGTCTCTTGGTTGCAAGTCCGATGCCTTGCATTCCTTCCACCAGATGCTCAGCTCTGTTGTCCTTGGATGCCCTCAGAGTCCGTCACCGTAGTGACCTCTTTGAGGGTGGTGTCACAGTAGTTCGATTCGTCCGAGCCCAAACCTGCCTCCTTTACCTGAAATTTTAAATCTTTATTACCTCTGTCCAGGTTAGTCCCATGATATTGGTTAGTAGAGGAGTCATCTGCAAATAGGATGGTGAATTCCTTGGACACAAATGGTAAGTCATTTATATAGAGGAAGAAGAGAAACGGCACCAAAATAGAACCTCAAGGCACTCCATACTTTCCACTCCGACATAACTTCTTTTCCGGTATCGTCATATAGCAAGATGCACTACTTTCTTGCTGATAAATACGATCTTATCCTACTAAGAGGTATGCCCCTGTATCCCAATCTTTCCAGCTTTAAACAAAGTATGTCGTGGTGAACACAGTCGAAGGCTCTTAATAAATTCATAAATAGATACGCTATTTGCTCCTTTTTTGTTGAATCCTACTACCAGTTCATGAAGCAACTGAAATATGGCTCTCGTTGCAGATCTATTTCTTGTGTATCCGTTTTGATTTTCAGTTAGAATGATCTCTTTTTGTATAGATTTCTCGATTCTTTTGTGGACTAGTTTTTTTATAATTTTCGCCTTTAGGGGGATATCCTGTGCTGGATAATCAGATGGGGCCGATGTTCAGAAATGACTCTTAAAGCTGTCGCTGTTGCTGAATATATTATCTATTGTGGTTTTGATAGTGGATTAGTTTCTTTTACTTAAAGGAGGGTCCAGACTTTTAATATAATCTGTATGGTTTGGTTCTAACTCTTGCTCCTGCTGATCTGTGATTACTGATTTAGATGTAATTTTTGGATCCAGTTCGTCCTCAACAGCAACGTCAATTAACACCAACACAAATAATAGCCATTTATATGAATAAAAAAGACTACTCTTTGTGGGTATTTTTCCTTAATTGATGTTTTTCGATGTGGGCATACAATAACAAGGTTTAAAATTCATTAGACCAAGTTACTATCGGTGATGTATATTTAGCGATTTAACTTATCATTAAAACATTCGTATATAGGAATATAATTAATGGAATTTGTATAATTTGACTGACATATAAAAATATATGGCCGTCACAACTTGAATAATGACTGTCGGGAAAGAAAATATCCATTGTGCGTGTACGTAGGTGATCTGTAATTAGTGTATCAAATTTTTAGTCCGGTGCTTTCCGTTTAATGTCCCTTAATTAGTAGAGATCATCCTGAATCGTATTGTTTAAAGTCCCCTTTTATGCCATTAGGTTTCATCGGAGTTCGTTCAACCACCCACACTGGGGACACCTAAACGATCTTGCAAATTGCACGTGCATTGAGTGATGACCCGCTGTTACAATGACATCCAGCCCATTGAGCATAATTGAGACACTAATGACCTTTGTTCAGACCGTGGCTAATTCCCATTCATTCTCGCAGAACTTCCCACATACTTAAATTAAAGCTACGGATAAAAATAAAAACAATGATCTAAATTACCGCGCGGCTCATCCTATACCCTGTAAAAGCTTGATTGAAAATGAAAACCTGCTGGGTGTTCTTCAGGTTACAAGCATAATATTGCGAATAGCAATCTCGATATCACCATTAGGAAGATGTATAGTAATAGACGCTAGATACAATGAAGAAGATACATTTTGTGTAATTATTGAGTAATCCCTGCAAAGATAATATTATAATGTTTCAATTTTCTTCGTGGTAACCGCAATGTTCATTACTATATTATTAATTTCGTAAAATCTATGCATGGAAAGTGTTATTGTATTTAATGAAGAAAAATTGAGTTTTCAGATATCATCATTTTCTCCACTAGTAATGTATGTATTTATATATTTGTTTGATCTTTACGTAACTACTGTAATTTTGTGTAAATTACATTGGGATACAATCAGATATCATCGCCGGTAATTAACATTTACTGCGTCGACGTTTCCAAGGAGTCCAATTACGGTTAAAGCTGCTCTCGTGTAGATCGAAATCAATTAACTCATAGCGCTTATTTCTGACGATAAAATAATTCATTAACACATCGCAGTTACCACAGAGACATTTTGTTACACGTACCGTTCACACAGTTAGTTTTATTTGTACAATCAGTATAAGTAGTCAAGATATTTATTAATCCACAATTATTTCTTGAAATATCACTCATTGCTGATCTGGTGGAAAGCTCCTTTAGAGGATTTAGTTGCAACATCGATTATGTTTTTTTCGCTTTTCAGTTTACCTTCCTTATTAAGATAAAAAGATGCCATATTCTAACATTTTAATTTTTGACTTTTAATGATTTATTGACATTTCCTTATATCTCAACTGATTGCAGATACATTGGCCCTATCAGAGAGGCTAAAATAATAATCAGAGATAATGTCAGGATTACAAGGATAAATTTCAAGTAGCATCAATAGGTTTATGGGCTTGATATCTTCTAGTGTTTCTATCTTAGTGTTAGCTAATATTCAATTTTGAATCTTGCTTGGAAAATGTGCTTTTAACGACTGTATTCTAGACCATCAGTTGAACAATTAGGAGTTTAAAATCTGCCTTTTTAGAGTAGAAATACTTGAGACAGCTTCTCCCTTTCCTCTTGATATGACTTGCTCATTCCCTTTTTTGGGAACAACGTTTTGGGGTTCATTACTCACCTGTACCTCACTTCTGTCTATATTGAAAATGCGATCTGGTTTATCAAATAAATTATTTTTTCTAAGGTTACAGATCAAAATACTTCTTACACTTAAATTCTTCAGTTATGTCTTTCCAAAAATGTTTGTAATCACTACTACTACTAGTCGTTCTTAAAAATTGTGTTTTATATTAAGTTTTTCGGTAGGTTGGTACACCGTTCTGCGTGTTTAACCAATCGAGTTTCATTGTCGTATCCTAGAACTGGCGTTTTCTAAAACCAAGCTTTACAAAATCTCTTTTTCAGAAAGCCAACGTGAAAGTAGCGTGCAAAAATTACATGACCCATTTGCAACCTATTTTAAAAGCTCCCCTCTCCATGCTTCGCTTGTGGTTACACACACAGGACACAATGCTTGCTTATATAGGAGCTAGGAGGGAGGAGGAACAAATGTTTTGCATTAGCACAATTAATTTCAATACAGCAGAAGATTTATTCGTTTTGCTCTTATCCAATATCATTTTCAATTATGGCCGCAGTGGTTAGGCGGCTGACTATTGTTGTGACGATAGCAGAAGATTTTTTTCATTTAATCCCGGATCGACTTGCCATGCGCTGTTGCGAGCAAAGTGATTAACAGCGCGGCATCATAAAAGATATGATGCTGTCACAAAGCCATTGAACACAATTTACACATACAAATTACACCGCGAGAGTTGCAGTTAGCCAGACAAGCATACAGTTTACGTCAAAAATTGTCAAATACAGAAAAGTTACCATTTTGACGTTTTTATCAATCTTTACAAAACGATATCTCTAAACATTCAAACCATTCATTATACATATACCTTCAGTCTTACATTAAATTATTTTTCTTATGATCTCAGTACAGGAATAATGCTGCCTCAATTTACCCGATTATTAACTTTCAAATAAAATATATCCAATGGGCTTATGAGTTTCTGAAATACATAGTACATAGTAAATAGTAAATAAAAAATCTGCTACTAAGATTGACAATATATTTTTAAGTACTGATGTCAAATACTCGACAGAAGTTATAAACACTGAACTGACGGATCATTTGGGTCAACTGGTTATCCTTGATGCCGAAACCATATCATTGAGAGATGCAATCTGGAAAAAACTGATGTTTAGCAGTGAGAATCTTGGACAAATACAAGGAGAACTGAGGAAAACAAATTGGTCAATGTGTCTTGCAAATGGTGATGTAGATATGAGCTATAATTTCTTCATTCTCGTCCAAAATTATTATGAAAAATAGTAGTACACAACGTAAAAAATGGCTGACGCCAGAACTTAGAAACAAATATCAATTGAAGCGCCAATTGTGCTAAGGTGTGGTACAAAATAAGATTGTTGCAAATTACTACAGACACTATTGTACATACTTGAGACAAGAAATAAAAAACAGTACAATATAAAATAAACTCTACATTTTGGCCAATATAAAATAAAAACAAAAGCCACATGGAATCTGGTGTAACAGATGACAGGAGATAAGTTTGATAGATCTGGATGCAAACAACTCCTAGAGAATGGACAAATTGCTTTCCAGAAGGGAAAATCCAGACAGGACAATATATCAAATCGTAACGGACATTTTTGACAGTAAAACAACAAAGAAGATGTACTGGGAGTTTTTGAACCTCTCAAATGGATAAAGTAAATCACAACATACTCAATAGAGAAAATGTATCAATTGGTTTTCATAATGCACAAGGACTAATTAAATCGACTTGGAAAACAGGCAACAGTGTACTTTTGCGAATCGGAATGGAAAATCTCTTCATGGACAACAACCAAACAAGGCATCCTCCAAGACTCAATTCATCGGACCGATCATATTTCTTATAACATATATTAACGATTTGTCTGACATCCAGATCAATAGAATGGCGTTGCAGATCAATAGAATGGCGTTGCACAGAACGCCCTGAAATTGGCAGAACCAAAACATTACATTTTTTTTTTTTATGTGTGGTAGGTGCTTAGTTGCAGTGACTCTGTAAGCTGTATCGCTTATCTGGCTATCACTGCAACTCTCGCGGTGTAGTTTGTGTGTGTAGGTTGTGTTCAATGGCTTTGTGACAGCATCATATCGCCTTTTATGATGCCGCGCTGTTAATCACTTTGCTCCCAACAACGAATTGCAAGTCGATCCGGGATTAAACTCTCTGAAAAAATGTCACCGTCCCTCTAGAGAATTGAACCCCGGCACCTATCGTCCTCCCACAACGATAGTCAGCCGCCTAACCACTGCGGCCATCGACCCGTTTTAAAACATGACTGTTATATTACAACAATGGTGGCAAGTACTAAGTTCGTGTGCATAAAATGTTCTTCAATTAAACAAATAAGTGACTATGAAAAAGTGATGTTTTGTGGTAAAAACTATGGAAACTTCATTCATAATCAGTGCAGTGTATTCAAGGCTACTGAACTTAAGTTCTTAGACAATAACTCTAAAAATGTTAAATGGTATTGTGTACCATGCAGTTCAGATGAGGCTACAGCATCGGTGAGTTTGACCTTGAGCGATTTTTTAACATTATTAATGAACAGTCAGTAAAAATAGAAAATCAAAGTACTATTATTAATAACCTAAAAAGATCCCAGCAACAAACCACACACGAGATCGAACCTGCGCAGAAACCGATAAGACGGCTTAGATCTTCAGAGAGAGAGTCGAGACGTTGGATGAAAACCAAGATTGACACAAACAACATTAAATCTTACCAGACAGAAAACAACCATAAAAGCAGCTTCAAATACAAAATGAGGAGAAAAATAAGGACATCCCTAAACCAAAAGAAGTTCATGCAAGAAATATTCATTTAAACAACATAAAAGCTATTCGAGGCAAGAAAACAAATACACCAATTTCAGCTGCAGAAAGCAGAAAATCGATTTTTGTTTCACAATTGATAAAAACTACGAAAGAGGAAGATATGAAAAATTATTTATTAGACAACAAAAAATACAACTTATTAAATAATAATCAGAATGGATATACAAAGGGAAGATCAACAACCCGTGCTTTGTTTCACATCTACGAAGTAATCGTATACGACCTCAACCAGAGAGAAGAAGTAGTTGGTTCATTCATGGACTAGTCCAAGGCCTTCTACAATGTGCACCATTCTGTTCTTTTAGACAAGCTAGAAGCCGTTGGTTTTAAGGGAGTTTCATATGAATGGATAAAATTATACTTGCCAGAGAGAGACCACGGTGTTGTCATCCAAGACGTAAACGGAAGAGAGATAAAATCTGAATGGCAAGAAGTAATTTTTGGGGTTCCACAAGGTTCCATATTAGGACCAATGATGTTTTTTTTATATGTCAATGACCTACCAAATGCAACTAATAATCAAACAGCTATGTTCGTTGATGATTACTCGTCGATTGCAAAGGCAAAATCGGAAGAAGGGCTGAAAAGTAGCATAAAAGAATACATAAAAAACAAGAAAGGTGGTTTACAGCACACAATTTAAAAATTAATATTAACAAAACTAACATCTTACAATTTAAGTATCACAGTAAACATTTAAAACTAGAACATAATGGTGAAGTACATACTTACAACTACAGAAGTTGCAGTTTGCCATCAAGTTGATCCTATAAACTTTATGTATGTACATTTAAACTATGACAATGTCCACACAAAATTGTAATAAGGACCAATAAAAATATGTATTTATTTATTTATTTATCGTTTCTGTGATTATGAGGATATTTTACTATTGTGTGTACTATATAGAAATTACAGCCTGTTTCGAAAGTAATGGTTGTCATCCATGAGAAGACATTAATTATGAAACAGGTTGTACCTCAATGTACACAACATCTTTTATATAAATATGTTGTTTGTGTCGAAAGACGAAATATTTACAACTCAAGGTATTCCAGTAAAGCACGTCGGTCGTCCAATTTAGGCGAGTATTGTTGAACGATATGTACGTACGAACTCAAGCAAACCGTTTGCAAAGGAATGCAGTAGCGATATAGAGATTTTCATTGGCAAGGACAACGTTCGAGATCAGGTGCGTGAGAACATCGCTCCATAATCGATGTTAGAAGTTATAAGTCAGCTATTAACCTAGCGTAGCTGTATCGTCTAATGTCCCCTCAAGTAATTGATGTTTATTTTACATTTATATATTGAACGCTGCTTCATGTATATTGGTGGATTGCGTTGGGTATTGTACACGTTTAAATGCAATACACTTCGCAATTACTGTCGCATAAGACGTGAACACGAACATTACGGTAATATACGATAGGTTACTGCTGAAAAGTCAACTCCGTTTCAATCATATACAGTTGTAATGTAAATACCTTGTCAAGAACTGGATACTTGATTGAATATTGAAAGCTGTGACACATTTTCAGCGTGGTTTTATTGATGGATTCGGTCTAACTGTTCATACGAGATATTGAACTGTTATACAATATATTGTTTATTTTCTAATTTACAATCCGGAGCAATAACTGTAGGTATGAGGAAACGGTAACTGCATATACTAGCGACTGAAGTCCCTCAGGAACCATTCATTCTAGAATGTTGAATAATCCAGCAACTCGATAACTATATATTCTATCTAAAATGGAAACAGGAACACGATCACAAGATAACGTCATTACGACATTCATCTTCCTAATTTATACATATCTTCCAAGTTGTTCTAACAGCTTAAGGAATTTAGTTCATACTGCTTTTATATTTTAAAAAATCAAACACGTGTATTGCATATTAGATCTGACCGCACCTGTTTATGCGCTAGTACCTGTGTTTCAGCTTTTAGCTTCATCAAACTATTATATTTAATGGTGGTTTGCTTAATGTTCTAATGACCTTTCTCAGTATGTTCTCACGAATATCTAGTTGCACTACGGATAAGAGAGATGGGTGGGTATCTCAGTTTAAACACAGATAATTGATTACTGCTTCCGTTAAAATAAGACTTGTAACGACATGAGAATTGTCAGCGATACAAGGAGAGCATCGTGTTGACCGTAAAATTATGTAAATTGTTATAAATTATAAAATATTTAGATGTTATGTAAGCTGTGTAATAGTTTAAGTAGTATTTAATAATAATCATAATGGAACGCCCTTATTCAAGAAAAGAAATGTAACAGGTTGTAGCTGCTAATCTCTACATATTGAACTAATAAGACTGCAAAATATTAATTTTGTAAAATCAATGAAATCTTAATTTAAAACCATTGTCACTGTCTAAAAGCATTTTGGATATTTAGCCATCTCTCGGCGTTATTTGGTACATTCAAGATTGTCTTTGAACGATCGGCATTTTCACTTTTGACCTTTTCTGCGTTTTCGATACTTTCGTAATTGATACCTTTTTGGCTTTTCTGCTTTAGACTCCTTTCGACCATGTTCTAAATTTTTTGCATTTGCCACATTTTCGACGATTTTGGGATGTTTGGCCGTTTCGACAAATTTCTGTCTCTTTTCGCTCTCAAGGGCTGAGTTGAAGTTCTAAGCCCTCTAATCTTCTTGGAAGTAGCCCCTTGCTGGCTGCGGGATGGTGTGGAGCTAGCGAAATTGTGTAGCGTTCATGGTGCTCAGAAACTCATCTGATAGCGACGCGTGGTAGGGGGCTGTATGGGTACAAACTCCTTCTTCCAAATTCTTTCCAGAGCCCAAACTAGGACTCCATAAGTTAAAATCTTTCCTAGGAACGTGTAATAGATCATAATTTTTGAGTTTCTAACAGAGACGAATGGGGCAGTATAACATCTGGATGCTCTAAAGCAGGGATTCCCAAAGTGGTCGAAATCGACCCTTTGGGGTCGATATCTGTTCCCAACGGGTCAACATAAACGAAAACTGATTTTGGGAGTCGACGAAGTCTAAAAATTGACCCCTATTAATTAACACAGGTTCATATTTGAAACTTTGAAGATACTGTATAATTACACTTGATATTTTCTGAATTTTATGTCTATTTATTTTGTTCAATTTTGGTGAGAAAATGATGTCAAGTTTACTCACCTAACCAATCGCAAAGTTTTTAAATTGGTAAGTATTTTGGATCAATAGGAAAAAACAGTATTTTTAAAGTGATTTGGCTAGGAGGGTCTGAGGTATCAGTTCATTTTGGAAAAGGGGCCTCTTTTGCCAAAACAGTTTGGGACTCCCTGCTTTAGAGCGAGTTATGATTCTGTTAACGTGCTGTCGAAACTTTAATCCCGGATCATGGGTCATTCGCAGATAGACCACGGACTTATTCCAAGGCAATTGAAAGTCTCTCAGCCAAAGGTGGTCGTTAGGGGAGGAGGGCTCTTCGCCGTTTCGTAAGAAGGATAGCGATACATTTAGCCTAATTGATTTTTAGAAGCCATCTTCATCATCAATTTTCGACATTTTTTGGCATTTCAGGTCCTATCGACTTACATTTTCGATAATCATGGAATTTCTAAACAGAATTGTCTAAATTTTTGGAAGTTTTGCTATTTTCGGAATTTACATTTTAGACACATTCGATCTTTTCAATATTTCCGATAGCTTTTACAATTCCAACATTTTCACTATTTTCAGTAGTTTAAACCTTTTCAGATTTCACATTTTCGCTATTTTCTGAATTGTTCGTACACTTTTGACCACTTCGACAATTCCAACAGCTTCTAAATTTTCGGCACTTTTAGGACTTTTTCGAATTTTACATTTTCAATAATTTCCAACCTTTTGACATAGCTGATCTGTTCGACTTTGATAGTTTCAATAATTTTAGAATTTTGAGAGAATTAAAACTGGAATTTTTGCTATTTTTTATTGGACACTTTCGATTTTATCGACATATCGTACAGTTTCTAAATTTTTGACATTTTCGAAAGCTTACCCTTTTCGAATTTTAGATTTTCAATAATTTCCAACCTTTGGACAGCTGATCTTTTCTACTTTTATGCTTTCAATAATTTCAGAATTTTCAAAATTCATAGAATTTTTGATTTTTTCTGGCATTTTCTGCGTATAAGAATTTTCGACATTTTTGATTTTTTAGAAATTTTCGACTCGATGTCATTGATATTTTAGATCTCTGCGGCGTCTTCGATCTTACGAAAATTTTGATCTTTTCGTCTCTTATATATTCAATATTTCCTGAATTTTCTGAATTTGTGAAATTTTCAATGATTTCATTATTTTCAACATCTTCGATATATTTTCAAGTTTTTAGGAATTTTCTAAATTTACAATATTTTCCCCGATTTCCGGGGTTTCGTTTTCTTGTTTTCTTCTAATTTTTTGACATTTCAGGCGGCGTCTTCGATCTTACGAAAATTTTGATCTTTTCGCCTGTTATATATTCAATATTTCCTGAATTTTCTGAATTTGTGAAATTTTCAATGATTTCATCATTTTCAACATCTTCGATATATTTTCAGGTTTTTTGGAATTTTCTAAATTTACAATATTTTCCCCGATTTCTGGGGTTTCGTTTTCTTGTTTTCTTCTAATTTTTTGACATTTCAGGCGGCGTCTTCGATCTTACGAAAATTTTGATCTTTTCGCCTGTTATATATTCAATATTTCCTGAATTTTCTGAATTTGTGAAATTTTCAATGATTTCATCATTTTCAACATCTTCGATATATTTTCAGGTTTTTTGGAATTTTCTAAATTTACAATATTTTCCCCGATTTCCGGGGTTTCGTTTTCTTGTTTTCTTCTAATTTTTTGACATTTCAGGCGGCGTCTTCGATCTTACGAAAATTTTGATCTTTTCGCCTGTTATATATTCAATATTACCTGAATTTTCTGAATTTGTGAAATTTTCAATGATTTCATCATTTTCAACATCTTCGATATATTTTCAGGTTTTTTGGAATTTTCTAAATTTACAATATTTTCCCCGATTTCCGGGGTTTCGTTTTCTTGTTTTCTTCTAATTTTTTGACATTTCAGGCGGCGTCTTCGATCTTACGAAAATTTTGATCTTTTCGCCTGTTATATATTCAATATTTCCTGAATTTTCTGAATTTGTGAAATTTTCAATGATTTCATCATTTTCAACATCTTCGATATATTTTCAGGTTTTTTGGAATTTTCTAAATTTACAATATTTTCCCCGATTTCCGGGGTTTCGTTTTCTTGTTTTCTTCTAATTTTTTGACATTTCAGGCGGCGTCTTCGATCTTACGAAAATTTTGATCTTTTCGCCTGTTATATATTCAATATTTCCTGAATTTTCTGAATTTGTGAAATTTTCAATGATTTCATCATTTTCAACATCTTCGATATATTTTCAGGTTTTTTGGAATTTTCTAAATTTACAATATTTTCCCCGATTTCCGGGGTTTCGTTTTCTTGTTTTCTTCTAATTTTTGACATTTTCATTTTCGATCTTTTTTGATCTTTTCGCATTTCAGGCGGCGTCTTCGATCTTACGAAAATTTTGATCTTTTCGCCTGTTATATATTCAATATTTCCTGAATTTTCTGAATTTGTGAAATTTTCAATGATTTCATCATTTTCAACATCTTCGATATATTTTCAGGTTTTTTGGAATTTTCTAAATTTACAATATTTTCCCCGATTTCCGGGGTTTCGTTTTCTTGTTTTCTTCTAATTTTTTGACATTTCAGGCGGCGTCTTCGATCTTACGAAAATTTTGATCTTTTCGCCTGTTATATATTCAATATTTCCTGAATTTTCTGAATTTGTGAAATTTTCAATGATTTCATCATTTTCAACATCTTCGATATATTTTCAGGTTTTTTGGAATTTTCTAAATTTACAATATTTTCCCCGATTTCCGGGGTTTCGTTTTCTTGTTTTCTTCTAATTTTTTGACATTTCAGGCGGCGTCTTCGATCTTACGAAAAGTTTGATCTTTTCGCCTGTTATATATTCAATATTTCCTGAATTTTCTGAATTTGTGAAATTTTCAATGATTTCATCATTTTCAACATCTTCGATATATTTTCAGGTGTTTTGGAATTTTCTAAATTTACAATATTTTCCCCGATTTCCGGGGTTTCGTTTTCTTGTTTTCTTCTAATTTTTTGACATTTCAGGCCTTTTCGATATATATTGTCATGTTATGTTATTTCGATTATTTCCAACAAAATTCGTTAGAGACATATATTAAACACTGTAAGTTTGGGTTGAATTGAATTCATTGCTATTCAGAAAAACTTAGAAAAAGAGAGGTCAAGAAAAACAAGAAAAAGAAGAAGAACGGTTTTTGAAAAGTTTATTGGATATGTCAGGCGAAGGAAAGAAGTTATTTTTTAAAAGAGGAAAGACATAATAAAGTAGAAAGTCGAAAGTTTGAAAAGAAGATTATAAATTTAGAGAGACAGAAGAAAGAGAAACGGTTTTGAGAATTGAAAAAAAGATTTGGATTGATTTTGAAAAAATGACGGATGAAAGAATATAAAAAGGAAAAGATTTTGGATAAGAATGAAAAGAGATGAAAAGTTAAGGAAAAGAAGAAAGAAAAGAGTGGACGAAGAAGAAAAGATTCAAAGGAAGGAGAAGGAAAAGGAGTAGAAGCAGGAACAAGGTGTTTTGGGGATAAAAATATTTACATATCACACACAAATAAATAAACAAAATTTATATCATTTATTAATAAAAATATTCTGAAGATACAAGGAAGCACATATCAGTTTTGTTGCTCTTTAATCATCTTTGTCTGTAATATTTAATTTGTATAAGATCCTCTAGATAAATAAATTTGTTTGTAATAAAACTCTTTACTGCTTACATTCCTCGTGGGCGATCATTATGTCATAACTCGGCAGATGCTATCTGAAACAAGAAACTGACGAACCGTAACAAAATGATCAATATATTCATCATATCGATCGTTCCAAGTGTTATTTTGACTAGCAGCGGCAGCATCCGTTCCTATACGGCTATTTCCTATCGTGCAGCAAGCCGATCATCGCTCAGATTGGATTTCATTCTATAAAAAAGAAACAATCCCGATCCGTTGTAGAATCATATACATCTAAATACTATACGTAGATGTTCTTCATCGTCGGTCCGGTCGAGTCCGGTGGAAAGTGCCCATGTTTCGCACGCTCTCGCTTATAGAGGGCGGGTCAATCTGGCTGCCGCTGGCGCGGATCACTCGATTAGATCTATCTAAGCTGTCTGTATATACATATATACACAAGCTATAGAGAACGGGAGAAATTAAAATCTATCCATAAATAATAAAGTCGGTCGGTGTATATTAGAGTTTAAACAAGTGTGCCGTGGGAATATTATAAGTAAATTTACCACATCCCTGTTCCGCTTCTTGTTGAATTATATTCGGACGTCGAAATTCGTGAATTAAGGAGACGGAATATGACGGTGTACTGTGTGATTCCTAATATGGCACAAAACGATAGATTTGCATATGTAGTATATTGGATTGGATTGGAGAGGAAGAAAAAAAATGAGTATTTATTGCAGTGTGATTGATGGATGTTATATTTGTGTTTTAAGGCATCGTTCTTGGAGAGGGCTCGTTATGGAGTAATTCTATTTGCGTGTGAAGGATGCACAGTTATTGCTAGCGGCGTTGAATGCGAAACTTGTGATATATGATTCGGTTCTAGTTTGAAGATTTACCTGTTGAAACTGTATTTATTCATTAAGTATGAATTGAAAAAATATTCGAGCAAATTGACTTCCTAAGAATCAAGACCAAACTTGCGAAAACTTGATATCATTTGGAGAAAGCTATAACATAAATTATTGACAGTTCATTCTTAGAAAGGGAAAAGTGTCAACAGAGTAATAGTCTATCTATAAAAACTAAAGGATCATCACCCGAGGAAGACTAAGAAAAAAAATTGTCCAGGTGATTCAACCACACCATACTCTCCCTAAATTATCGACATCAAAGATTAATCTAACGGTAATTACCACTTAGGATCCTATGCCAAATAAGCTTGCAATATGGATTGTGGAATTTCTATTTGCTTTCGATCTAGTGTCAATTTTTAGAAAACAACAATTGGAAACTTTAAGTCTCTGGTAATCGAGACTACCATGTACATAGATTCCAGTTAATTTCTAAAGTTGGGACGTATAGTTTGCTAAGGCGTCATAAAAACCAGTTAGAAACAAGAATGTGGTGAAGCATAAACGAGCAAGAAGTGTGGAATCTCTATTCAGAGGATTCTAACATAGTGAATAATGACGTCAGCTACAGGAGGACACAGAACCATTGACCATCCCTGACAACCAATATCCTATAGCTCGATAATAAAACACTGAAGACTAGCGAGGGCTGTAGCCCAGCTTGAGTCACCTCAAACGTTTGAACGTTATTTTGAATGTAATCATCATTCTGGCCATTCTAAGACAGGGACCTACGAACTTCTTTCAGGAAATTTCTGGTCAGTTTTTCTTATCCCCTCTCTCTCATAAACAGTCGTAATCTGAAACATTTACTATATAAAATACCAAGCACTCGTGTAAAAGGAAATCTAGAAGGACGTTTTTTGTAGTGATTTCTGAGCAATTTATTTATATTATTATTCATAACTCTTTAATTGCTCTGAGAACTAATAAACCGACGTATAAAATAGCAAGACGAGAAAGGTCCAAGTTTAGATTCTTCTCGAGTAATCTTACGGATTTGTTAAGATCGTTATCAGTTGGCCTCGATGTCAGTGTAAGTCTCTGTAGTTTAGTTACGTTCACACACAATTTATTAGATAGGAACCAGTCACTTATTGCAGAATTCATGTTCTCAGTAAGAGTAGTGAGATAAGACTCTGAATGATCCGAATTTAGTACCGTGATATCATAGGAAAAAAAAGATAAATTTTGTATTAATATCACAATGAGGTTGGTCATCATTATAGAATAAAAATAAACAGGGACCAAGGACGGATCCCTGTGGTACCCATGTATAATATTTTTAATATTTCATAACGTGTTATTATATTTTACGAACTGGGATCTATATCCTAAAAGAGATCTTATTAGTTGAACAGACAGTTCAGAAAAATTATATTGTCCTAGTTTTCCACATAAAATTTCATGATTTCATAATACATAATGCTGGCACATTGATACCATATACATAGCCGGAGATTAAGATTGAAAGGTGGCTACCACACCTACGAAATTTTAAAGATTGACAAGGCCAACGTTTTGTGCCGCAAAGACAAAATTTTGTGCTTGTTGAGTTTTCAAGATATTCACGTTTAAAGAATGGATGTTTTTTCGTTGCAGCACAAAATAAATTATCAACTTTCGAAAGTGTGGTGGCGGCATGATGTTGGAATGCCACACAAAACGAGCATAAAACGTTGGAATAGTCAAACATTGAAATCTAGAGATTGTCGTTGTCAACTTCACAAATAGCAGCCATAACGGCGCTGAGTTCTAACACCATCAGCTAGAAATTAGTCTAGAAATGTCAGCATGAACAGATTAAACAACCTAGGCACGGAAAACAGAGTTGCATTATGCTGGGTACTAGGACATACTGGAATCAGTGTATGGGTGAGCACCTACAAAAAAGAACTTAAAGACTCTGGGCGAATCTCCCTAGTCCGAGACACTCCAAGACCTTCCTTGGAAGCTACAACAAGCTAACAACTAAACAGAAATAGGCTACGCATCCTCACAGGTTTTCTCACATGACATTGTCACCTTGGTGAACACATGACAAGGATAGATCTAAAGCAGAATAGCGACTGCAGGCTCTGCGGGGTTGAGGATGAAAATCCGGAGCACCGCCATCATGGAAACCCGAGTCATAGACGAAGAAAAATACCTTCTCTAAAACTATCAGGGCTAATTCAGTTTATTAGAGCTCTTAGACTGGATGGGGAGCTTTAAGAGCGAGCAAACCTCAGCAGCTTACAGCTCATGCAAGGGGGCATAATAGATCAATAGGTCGCAGCGCAATATCACCCTTACTTAAATCTAATATAATCTAATCAACTAAATTAAATATAATATTGCATGCGTACGCTACTGGAATGTGTAGCGAATTTGCCATTTATTATTAGACAGATAAAATTTCACACATTTAACTCGATCGACGATAGAGACAGTGCAATATGGTAATGAAATAAAATGAATATTTTATTATTTCCTGTATTAAACCTCATGGGAATAACCTAAGGTTATTAAAACCAGCAAAATGCATATTATCAATGTTGCTATTTCAATAAATATCTGTTGCGATGTTCGAAATAAAACAAAGCTTACGAATGTAAGATATTTAATTAAAAAATTCTGCTCGTTATTTACCACAGTCCAAACATTGTCTCGTCATTTTTTTACTCAACCACAAGTTCATAAATATTTAAATTAACTAACATTTGAATATTTACAAGCTATATAAGAAAATCATTTCATTAAATACACACATCTATGAAAACTGTAGCGTCATACAGTAGTTTAACCAATACTATTCATCGTCGTAATGTTAAAACACGTATTGATAGTCTCCTTTTGCGTAGTGTGTATATACTGTGCTGCAGTACTGGAATACACAACTGTGACAGGTAATTTTTATTCTATCCAATGCCTAGTTTAAATAAAACAATATAAACATGCAGATATATTGAATTAATTTCACTTTTTTTTTTTTATTTAATTTTGTAGCCGCAGAAAAAGCTCGAGGATACGCTTGCAAATCATCTAATACTACATTAGGTTTAATGAAAAATCGCGAAATCAGAAAAAACTTCATGCCAAATTCTTGTATTGAAGCGACTTGTAATAGCGATGGATCAATAGTGATAGTAACGTAAGTACAAATGCACAATAAGCGTTCGTTTCAAAATAGTTTTGAATTACATTTTGATTTATTTATCTATTTATCTTATTATTTTTTGACTCTGACATAGAAACCTTTGTACGAATTTTGACGATTTTGTCATCTTTCTCTTTTTTTAACGATATTTCGATCTTCTTGTAAAATTTTCTTTTTTTTTTAAGGTGTGGAGTTATTAGTGCCCCGCGTGAATGTTGGGGTTTTGTAGATTACACGAAACCGTACCCTAAGTGTTGTCCTAAACTCATGTGCAATTAATGTATGTTTATATGACGAATAAAAATATTTAACGTTTATAATAGTCTTTTAATTCGCATATTAAATTATATTGATCTTAGATTACTGGTCTTCACATGCTTCATCATATTATGGTATACTGTAGATGGCATCTGCCGCAACTTCTGTCGGATTCTTGTTGTTAGTTCTTCTGTTGAAGAAGCTTCCCAACGGCAGCTGTAGATCTCTCGCTTTAAGTGTTTCCAAAACCATTCAATAGGTCTAAGTTGAGGCACATTAGGAACATTTTGAGACTCTTATGCTATAAAATTGATTTGCAGTTTGTTATATGCTGCTGTAACATTACCAGCGTAATGAGCTTCAGCCATGTCAAGCCAGAATTTCAACTGACCATGCTGAAATGAATGCTTTTCATTTATGAATCGTTTTAAACGAGACCTGATGAAATATTTTTCATAAATTTGCGCATTAATAGAATTTCTAGAGGGACAAATGTAAGCTGATGAATGTGACCTTGAAGAAATTGCAATCCAGACCAATACTTTTGTCGCTTAAAATACACTTGAGGATCAATGTCGCTATTCTTTTGACAATAAAATAATACCGATTGTTTGCAGTACCACTACTATCTAACGTAACAAACGATTCCTCCTCAATAATAACGTCTAAGCCATTCGAAGGTGAAAATTCGTTCTCACTAAGTTGTCTCAGCTTGTGTTTGCGCTCGTTTTTTGTTCTACTGTGTATTTTGGTGCAGTTTTTCTTGCTTTTAAAATAATATTTTCATTTTTAAGATCTCACTGACGTATTGTTTAGCAATCTGTAGCAATATGTTACGACCTAATTTCCTAAGAGAAACGTCTAGTTTGATGAGCATCCTCAACTAAAAACAGTCTTTTTTTTGGCATCTTTTTTGCCGGCTTTCCAGAGCCAGACTTTCTAATAACGCTTTTTCCATCGTCTATGCGTTCGACAAATATCGTAAGTTGTTCGTTTCGGAATGCCTAAAAGTGGTTCACAGTAAAACATTTCTTTAGATGTTGATGTTTGTCATAATTTCGGCAATTACCGAACGACGTTGATTTTCATTCGCATTTGTAAATTGGTCATAACACACTTGTAAAAAATGTGAAAAATTTACGTGTTATTTTTGATGAAGAACTTACTTTCAATAATCACATTCCTATGTATACAAGTTACATAACTTTAAGATCTTGGAGAGGACAGCAACTTCAGCGAACCCGCTGGTATCCCATCTGGTCGGACTCAACCCCGACAGATCACCGTCCAAAGTAAAGATATGGATAGCTCTTGACATCGCAGCCGACTAGGACGATTTTCGAAGGAACAAAATTCCACCAGCTCCCAGGATGAAGTGAGATGGACCAAAGCAGCACTACCTCACACACAAACTCATAAGGCTTGAAGGGCCTTCACAAGTGACAAAAGGGCTAAAGGACCATCTCCTCCAGCTCTAGAACAGAAGGGTAGGACCATAGAGACAACGGTTAATAGTGACTATATGAGTTCGGCCAAACGAGCAGCTTTGCAAACTGCGAATGCAAAACTCGTCATTTGGGAATCTAATTCTATCTGTTTCACCACTTTTCGAGAAGATATAATTAATATAGAATGTTTCTGTAATGCACGCATTATCCATCCCCTTATCGAACCTTATCGAAAGCCGAAAAGGGCTATAGTCAAGTTGATAAGGAGGCATTAGCTATTGTATTTGGGGTTAAACACTTACTACTGTACTACTGTACTGTATGTAATGGCGATCACGTGCGCGTCGTGTAACAAAAGTATCTCTCGTTACGACGAGTATGTACAGTGCTGTAAGTTAAATTGTGAAAAAAGTTATCACATTAAGTGTGTAGACATCAGTGAAGATGTTTTTGTGAAGATGAAGCAAAGCGGCGACATCAAAACCTGGATATGTAAAACCTGTACAATACACATAACCTCTATGCCGAAGACCAATACAGAAGTAAGCAATTGCGATCTTCTTCAAATAATATCAGAGAAAATTGAAAATGCATGCAAAACCACTTCTAGTACTCTGTTATCAATGTTTCAATCAGAAATTTCTAAATTAAGTAACCAAAACAAACAGCTTCTTAAAGAAGTTACACAATTGAAGGAATTTATAAACAAATACCTTCCAGTAACAACATCGATAAAGACCCCAACAGATGGCACGCTAGCATCAATAAAGCGAGGACCGATACCAACTGACCGACAAGCAGACGCATTAGGTATAAAGAATACGATCTGGAACTCAGCGGCAACCCGAGAAAAAGTGTTCCAAACAAAAACATCCGAAAAAAGAAATACAGATACGATAAATTCTGAAGAAATAAATACAAATGTAAATGTCACTGACCCAGGGCAACAAGAACAAAACGAAAATAAAAATACGATGCATTCTGGTGCTATAAAGAAAAATATCACTCTGGGAAAACTAAAAGGGATTGAAAATAGGAATAATGACACAAACGAAGAAACAGAATTTATAACAGTAGATAGAAAACATAAACGAAGACAACAATTAAATATTACGCGTGGTACAGCAAAAAACACACAACTTAGAGGCATTACCCGATATGCTCACCTACACGTATACGGCTTCGAACCAGACACGACGGATGAAAGTATCAGTCAATATCTGGCTACAAAAAATATTGAAAATGTAAAAATTCAAAGAATGCAATCAAAAAGGCCAACTGAATACTCCTCATATAAGATATCGGTCCCATTTGATAAGATGGAAGAGGCACGAAAACCAGATCTATGGCCAACCGGGGTTAACATTAATCGTTTTTTAGAGCGAATTTGGCAGAAAACACAGCAGAAAACATAAACGAAATAGACAGCACAAACAAACTAAGTATATTACATCAAAACATACAGTGTTTAAGTAATAAAATAGAATATGTGGAAGAACTTAATGACAATTACAACTTTTCTGTTGTGGCACTTACAGAGCATTGGATTGATTTGGACAACACAAGCTATGTAAATATCAAAAACTATAACTTGATATCAATATTTACAAGAAAATCCTCGAAACGTGGTGGCTCTTGTATCTTTATCAAAGAAGGAATAAAGGCTCGTGAACTCCAATATCTGAAACAAAAAAGTATTGAATCAATAATAGAATGTTCTGCGGCAACACTACCTGAAATAGGATTTGTTATTATAAATGTTTATAGACCACCATCGGGAGATTATGACATATTTGTGAACACAATGGAAGAGATTTTACTGCTACTAGACACAAAATTAAACAATAACTCTGTAATATTATGTGGAGACTTTAACTTAAACTTCTTAAATGAAGAAGATAATAAAGTTACCACTTTTTTAAACATGCTAAGATCGTTTGGATTACACCAAAGCATTTGGTACCCGACGAGAATAAGCAAAACAAGTGCTACGCTGATTGACAATATATTTGTAAAATCTTCAGTAAATTTTGAAAGTGGGGTAATAGATACAGCTCTGTCGGATCACCATGGACAACAATGCTGTTTCAAAATTCCGATAAAAATAAACGTAGAAAACATTTCCACGAGAATAATGTCAACGCAAAGTATTGAACACATAAGGAACCACTTACAACATATAGACTGGGCTAGTACGCTTCAGGAAGAACATCCGGACAGATGCACCCATCAACTCCTTGCGGAGATAACAACAGCCTACGAAGAAGCGTGCCCAAAAAAGGTTATAATTCGACGACCAAGAAGAAACCTACTCTGGTTAAACAATGACATAAAAAATAAATGCCAAATTAAACGACAACTCTATGAAGGAGTTCGAACCAAGAAAATAACAAAAGAATTCTATACTAACTACTGTAAATACCTAAAATCGCTTATACAACTTCATAAAAGAGATCAAAACTCAAAGCATATTCTGACATCTACAAACAAAATCAAAGCAACTTGGAATATAGTTCACAATATAACAGGAAAGAACAAAATTAAAAACACCGGAATTGATAATTTACTATCACATCACAATAAATCAGGCACTGAGATAGCACAGGCATTCAACCACCAGTACATCAACACATAAGTATTAATCCCAAATCTATGCTCCTATATGATGTCGAACCAATGGAAATTATTAACATTATTCATTCCATGAAAGACACGAAAGCTGTAGGTCCGGATGAGATCCCAACCAGACTGATAAAAGAATGTGCAGATATACTGTCTATGCCTTTGACAACTATAATAAGAGCTTGCTTTGCAACTGGCATTTATCCTAAACATCTAAAAGCGAGTATCATAAAACCAATTTATAAAAGTGGTGACGATACAAATATTGAGAACTATAGACCAATCGCCCTAACTTCAACTATAGCGAAAATCGTAGAGAAAGCTATATTAACGAGACTCATCGATTTCGCACATTCTTGCAAACTACTAAGTACTCGACAAAATGCATACTTACAGGGAAGGTCTACTACAAGAGCCATATATATGTCTATCCGAAAGATAACGGAAGAGATGTCAGTGAAAAATAAAACTGCGGGAGTGTTCTTGGATTTGTCGAAAGCTTTTGACAGCGTCGATCATGCGATTCTCCTGGCAAAGCTTCATAGAATGGGATTTAGGGGAGTGGTGTACAACCTGCTGGAATCCTTTCTAAAGGATCGTCCGCAGTGCGTCCAAATATTCCGTAAAAATGAAGCATATAGTTCGGAATGGCTAAACACAAAGCGAGGAATACCACAGGGCTCAACACTAGAGCCTTCCTCTTTATACTCTATACGAATGATCTGCCTCAGATGACAAGACACTTCGTGAACATGTACGCAGACGATACGTCTCTTATTATTAGTGCAAAAAACACAGCTACACTACAAGATGAAATTGCAGATGCGCTACACGACATGGATAGATGGTTTCTTGAAAATAATCTACAACTTAACCTGAATAAAACCAACTTGATAAACTTTGCATTGAGAAAAGCTGAAGATCTTAAAATTAGTTACCAAAATCGACAAATCATGTCAGTAAACAACGTAAAGTTCTTGGGACTGCATATAGATAGCGCTCTTAATTGGAAGGAACATATAAAAAAACTTACCAAAAAAATATCGGGAATGGTCTATGCTTTGAGAACGATAACATCCGAAGTCCATCTAGAGGCGGCCCTATCGGCATATCATGCATACGTTGCCTCGAGATTGGCGTATGGAATTGTTTTCTGGGGAAATTCCACAGACATCGATAAGGTGTTCAGAATACAGAAATCATGTCTTCGAACTATGTTTAAACTGAAAAAAAGAGAAACTTGTAGGAATATATTTAAGAAATATAATATACTCACCTTACCTGCAATGTATATATATGAATGTGCATGTTTTGCAAAGAGCCACTATAGTGAACTAATTGCACAACACGAAATAAATCACGAATACAACACCCGGGACTGTAGTAAAGCTTCATTACGCATACCGCAAACAACATACACTCAAATTTATAAAAGTGTCGTAACTCAAACTCTCAGAATTTATAACAACATCCCGGAAGAGTTAAAGAATAAACAATTAAGTGCTTTTAAACCATCCGTAAAACGATTTTTAATAGACAAATGTTTATATAGTGTTACTGACTTTTTTCAATAGAATGAAATTACTTTTGTTGACGTATTTCACACCTTTGTATTTTACGAAATAAATGCGGTTATTATTATTATTATTATTATTATCAGTACCTCTATAGTCATAAATTTACATTAAATACTGATCATAAGCCTTTGTTGTCCGTTTTTGGTCCCAAAAAGGGAATTCCATTGATTGGTTAGATCATATATTTGGTGACCTTTTTAAATAAAGACATAGAACAAATTAGCAAAAATTGTTTAATATGTCAATCAGTACAGAAAAATCCACAAAAATCACTTTTACAAAACTCGTCAATTCCAGATCATATCTGGGAAAGAATTTATATAGGCGTTAAATAGATTTTTGTTTATGTATCGCATTACTTATCATTTTTCGACGGACGAATCTCTCAAAATTCTTTTTTTGGTAGACACATAAGGTCAAGATGTTTGATGTTACTTCATAACCGTAACCATGAAAATGTTCAGTTTGAGCAAATAAAAAATAACATCAAGACTACCCAAAATAGAAATAAACCCAATTTTAACGATAGGAAGAGGAAAAGACATATGTTATATACGATACAGGTGTAATGTTTCGTTATATATGTTTATTTTATTTTTGGTATTTTTATTTGGAATTTCCTTAAACATCATCAATTACAACAAAATAAGTCTTACAAATGACCCAGATGCGGATAAGTTTTGAATTGGTCTTCTCAGAGTAATGATGATGATTCCATTGGCGACCAATTTTTGAAAAAGAGAATCGGTGGTTCGATCAGGTGTCAGATCCTTTTCCTTTTTTTCTTGCTCTTCTTCGTTCTCCTCTGACTAGCCTTCTGTTTCTTCCCTTCAGTTTCTCTATCTCGATTGAAAGCTTCCTGGAGCAACTTCAACACAGCGTTCATCATGTCGTCGACGATCTTGTGCAATTCCCCTTCCATCCCGGCCAGCTGTTCCTTCTCGATGATCTCCAGCTAGTGGTATTGCCTTGGATTCGAGGATTCAACCTTGATCTTCCCTACATCGTAGTAATCTTCCTTCCTAATGGTGATTTCCGGTACGAAAACCGAGGCTATAGCTTCATCTTCTTCTTCCTCTCCGGTTTTTTCGTCTTTTACTTTTGGGGTTTTAGCCTTCGATTTGGTCTTGGTGTCTTCGGAGGAGCCTTGCGTCGACTTGCTAAGTTCACTGTCGGTGCCTACACGACACTAATAAATACAAAGTAAAACCTGAGCGACGATTTTGAATAATTGTCAGTAACATTATGCTATTAACAATGTGGTACAATAGAACGTACAAAATAGTTCCCATCAGCTTTGCTAAATATTTACTTAAAAAGTTCGGAATGATTAGAGCTTTTAAGCTCCTAATATGGTTAAAATAGCAAAGCTCATATTCAAGAGAATATCATATCGATATAAAAGGTAACGGATTATCCACAGCATTCGGACAGCAACATATATTTCCTATGTGACAATACGAACCGAAATACCTTGTAATTACAAGAAACATACCCCGGACATCTTCATGCGCACGGTCACACGTTCTCCGGACAACCAGAATTTATCGTCGTTGTTTTTGATAAAGCTAACGTACGTGGAACATTATATTATGTCAACGGGTACTATGATAGATATAGGCACGCATTCGCACGAGAAATAGTTAATTTATGTGCGACCCTCAAGGCACACGTATCAGTCAGTCCTCGAGGAACGCGTTGATGTATAGCATAGCGCGTTCGTTGCCGTACTCTCACACGGATTTTCCTTCCTTTATCGTTACGTTAATTCGTTCCTGAACAAAAGAATGAAGAATTGTCAACGTTTACGGCGTTTTCCAACTGTAATTAAAGCGTTGGTAACCGCAAGTACTCGGAATACTACATCGGAACGGTTAAATATAAATGGTTAGAACGCGAATAATTATAGGATCAGGTGTTTATAGTAAATACCTTATAGGAATATGTTGTGTTGTAAAATTTATCACTTATTCTAATAAGTTTTCCTTGGACCTTCAATTGCGAAACCATATCCTATTAACGTTACCTGTTCTAACGTTCTAAGCATTAACACGCCGACGTCTGCCCTTTGCGCTCATCAGTCAAAACACCTTCGCTCAAAATGATGGATATAGACGGCACGCCGAAGAAGTATTGACGTTCAAGTTCACGGATGGCTGACGCGTCGAAACTCGATATTACCCAACCTACAAACGAATAGCTATGATGTCAGTATCTATTTATACAGTGTGTCTTTGTTATGTTATGTATTTAAAATCCTTTCTTTCATAGTGATAAAACATTCATAAGAATAAGAAAGTAATGTTCTTGACAATATAACTTTTTAATAATTTAGAAGAAGTCGCAAACTTGAGCAACAATTCTGAATTAAACCTTCATTATCACCAGGAACTCTCGCTGATGTACATTAGGAATGGTGCTGGAGCCAATGAAAAGCCCTGCAGGACATCCAGCAAGACTTATTTGCAGAAGCTAAAGATGTAATCTTGATGAATAGCTTATGAAGCTGAAGGCTAACGCTTTAATGATTTCAGGGGTAATTGCTGTTTTGCTAGTCTTCAATGTTTTGTTATGGATCTTGATCTTGATGGTCAAAAAGTAGTTCTATCCCCTCCTATAGGGGGAACCATCACACACAGCATCAACATCCTCCGAATAAAACCCTTTTCAAGTCAAACTTTCGCATCACTACTTAGACTAATTTAATAATTGTGAACACACTGTATATATCAGGTACCTGCCGTGGCTCATCATACAAATCTCCTCATCCGTAGTATTTGTAGATGGCGACCTTTCATCCCGGTTAAACGTAACCTCATCGGAAAGAAGCCTGAACTATGACACCGCTCCGTCAGTTCTGTAAGACGAATGAAGGATGTTTAAAAGTGGAAAGGTGTGGTCCGAGCGTGGTCACGCTGGCGCTCCGGCCGCGACCTTTTGATCTTTGTTAACTACCGAGGTATTAACCCAGAATTAATCGAGTATAGGCCGATAGGGAAACGAGCCGTGCACCTCAACAGCTCTCAGACGTATAAGATTTTCTTATTCATGTACTACGTTTTTCTTGATGTACAGTCAGTTTAGAAAGAGAGTGACCGTTTAATCAGCAATATTTTGTAGTTTTATTTGTTGATTTTATATCTGCTTTTATTTAAATGTTAAAAAGTATAAGTTGCTTACTCAGGTCAACTTTTTAAAATTACAATTAAAATGGAGTTCTAAAAGAGTTTTTATTATCTTCTAATCTTAATTCTTGTAACAAAAGTACAGTGTTACGACCATAATAATAATTCATAATAATAATAATAATAATAATAATAATAATAATAATAAATAATAATAATAATTCTAAATCGGCTGGCCATGAGTTATTATTACGCCTGCGGCTGTATACCGACTTAAGATGTGACCTTTCCGCATTTGCCGTGGAATTTGGAAAACTACAGAAAACCAAACTCAGAAAGGAAGCACCGGGGTTCGAACCCGGTACTGCCGGACTACGAGACAAGTGTGCTAGCCACTAGACCACTAGCCCGACAATAATGCGCAGAGCTCGATTTTGGAGGACATTAAGTCTCCTGACATGCTAGCACTGGACCAGGTCAGGACACCAAAAGTTAGTATAGGTCGGAGAAGCACCTTCATTATCATAGGTTTATGTATCAATAGCTTGATATTCAGGCTCAGAGACCTTTTCCTGCACAAGAGAGGAGCCAGGGTTGCACGTGCACACAAAAACTTCCGGAATAGTGTTGCCAACTAACATTGTTAATTTTGAGAAATAACATCAAAAATCTGTATATTTTAATTTTGGAAGGTCAGTGGAGCATACTTTTCGAATGTTTTGCTTGTAACGTCATGCGATAAAAAAGGTACTCGCTAAGGTATATAAAGGCCGCATTTTCATGGTTAAATGAATCCTTTCCCTTCTTCCTAACCGTTTAGTGGGGCCGAGTAACGTTGGCTAGCAGGAACCATTTATGAAGGCGCTGAGTGCCAACGTTGGCCTTCATATCCATTCTTGCTGACCGTTCTGCTGGAGCCGAGTAACGTTGGCCAGCAGCAGCCTTATTGTGAAGGAGCTATAATATTGTCTGTTTTGATTGTGATGCTTTTGATGCTGATGATGATGTATATCTGATTAGCTTTTCCTGTTCATGTATGTAACCTGGAATGATGATGGGATGGATCCTACCTGTTTCATTTTGCTAATCCGAGGTTCTAAATTTGTTGACTGAATGTTACTACCATAACTAATGTCCGAAATTGTTGTAAAGAAAAACAACGATAGATTGCGATAGAGCGCTACTCGTTGGATTTCTATCGTACTTTGACTAGAAATGTGTCGGAACAATACAAACCGTGTTGATTACATTTCCAGTGTATTCCGAGATATAAATATGAATAAGAGAAGGTAACGTTGCAAGATCTAGGTTTTTTTTTTTTTTTTATATTTAAGTTACCCCCTCCTCCAGATAAAGAAGCAGTAGTGATTAGCGAAATGAATAACTTCCCAAAGCTTCAGAAATTGTTGCTTATTTTGGTACTTTATAGTTAATTAAATTTTCTGAAGATGTTTAGTATATATAAGGAAACTAGAAAACAAGATCGAGTCGGAAAAAACTACTCTATACGAAAGATTATTCCTTGTGGGAGCCTCTTTTGTGGGCCCATACCATGGTTTTTAATTTTATTTCTGAATTCCGTCCAGAATAAGTCAGCAAAATTAGTGCCTCAGCCTCTCTTACTAAATCTTTCTTCATGTCTAGTTTGGTGTACAGAATTATGAAAAAGTTTGGAACGAATGCAAATAGCACTAAATACGATGAACAATTGGTGCAATCGAGAAAGGCTGTCAATTAATGCCATGGAAACACAGATTGTCACATTCACAAAAAAGAGACACCTAAGGGAGCTAATGGCTAAGGAAGCAAAATACTTGAGGGTTACCTTTGATCAAAAACTCACATACAGAAGACATGCAATAGAGCATCTATGGCCATTGGTAGATGCACAAATTGTGTCGAAAAAACTGGGGACTAAACCCAAAAATGACCTTATGGTTATACACAAGGGTGATCAGACCTATTATAACATAGGCCGGAGTAGTGAGGCTCCTAAATGGTGTACCACCACTACATATTTATATACAAAGAGAATCAACGTCTACCACTTACAGGCTGAGACAAAATCAAACACCCATCATACACATACATGAGAGAATTTATCAGAAGTTGATTAAAAACTAAAAACCGGGGAGGTAACTTGTTTAGCTACAGATGTAATTGTTCCAAAATACAACTTCAACAAAAAATATGAAATCATAATACCAGAACGAGAACAATGGAAAGGCGGTTCTCCCGTTAAAGCCTCTCTACACCGGCAAACAGATGGCTCGAAAACGGAATACGGTGTAGGAGCCTAAGTCTAAAGTTTTCCAGGCAGAAATAGTTACTATTCACCACTGTGTGAAGGCTGATGCCCTGGCCAAAGAAGGTCTAAGTCTAGGTCACTCATTGGGCCTACACCATCGAGTGGAACCACGAAAAGGGAAATAGCCAAAACCATGAAGAAATGGTCGGCGAATAAATTCCTCGAATGGTGGAAAAGCTCCCTAGGAGAGCAGGCTAAAGAATTCATCAAAGAATGCATGCTTAAATATACTGATGACTTCTGAACAAAAGGAGGAGAACGATAAGGTTGGTAGTAGGCCCACTAACAGGACATAACAGACTCAATAAGCATCTCTCAGGCAGACGAAGAGGCCTCGTACCACATCCTGTGCCAATGCAACGGACTAGCCAAATTGAGCCTAGAGTGTTTTGGCGAACCATATCCAGACTCGGCGAGATACATGAAGACTAACCCGGCAAGGCTAGAAAGACTCATAAAGGAGACTAAGCTAGACCAGGTGGCTTAGATAACAGAGAGCTATAATAGAGGTATAGGTTGCAGTAGCAGTAATAGGATTGGAATAGATGGAATGGATCCTGAATTTCATTAGAAGTTTGGAGATCAATCGATTAAGGGGATTACCCATTCACAATAGATCTCATTGGTCGCAATGAAGGTAGAAATGCCTTTAGAACCCACCATTAATCTAATCTAATCTAATAGGGTTGGAAGGCTCCTTCCTCCATATTCAATAATTAATCCAGGATCACATTCACATTCACATTCACATTTAGTACTAAACAATTGAACTGAAATCTAAATTACATACACATATTTAACATAAAATCAAATGTGTGCGTCTACTCACATATTCAATTGGTTACAATCATCCTCGACCGACTGTATTCGAAAAATAACTAACGGACGAACATAACTAATAAATCTCGTGTGAATTTATTGATTATTGGTCATATTTATTATAGACGGTGAAGTGATTAATTTTTTCTCATTCCGTCTAATGCGGAATTTCTATTCGCGCCCGCGCCTCAGAAGCTTAAGTATAGAAAACGGAGATTCATATTTTGATTAGAGTTAATCGTCTGTGTTGGGTAATTTAGTCGGACGATCTATTAAGATGCCTGTGTAGCTTTAAAAATTGATTATATACAACACGGTAATTATTATAATTTATATAAATATGCTGTAAGGTGAAAAGTGAAATTGTGGTCATAGATGCATGCTGAACGGTTAATTACAGAAATGATTACCTTACTAAATCTTTTTATATTGTCTTGCCTATACAGTGTGGAACAGCCAAACGGAATAAATTCTATAACAAATAAATGAGGATGTATTGGGAAAAACACTTGGACTCGTCGATTTGTATTTTTAAATGCGCATGTTTTTCAAAAAAAAAAAAAATTAACATTAAAAAAGAAAATTATTTTATTTCACAAATTCGCTACATTACACTAAAAACCTAATAAGTAATACTGATTATTTCGTAATAATGTAAAAAATAACAAAAAACATTAATGTCAATGTAGTAAATGTTCAAAATGCTCGCCGCGAACGTCTTGGCAACATGCTAATCTGGTATAGAAATGTCTTCTAACATTACTCAACATCTCAGGCGTGACTGATCTAATCGCAAGCGTGATTCGTCTTTTTAAGTCATCTAAGTTGCGGGGTTTAGTTTTGTATGCAAGACTTTTGACATATCCCCACAAAAAGTAGTCTAATGGCGTCACATCAGGAGATCGTGCTGGCCATTCTATCGATCCGCGCCTCTCTATCCACCGATTTGGAAGAATTTGGTTCAGGTACTGCCGGACGTTGATTTGGAAATGGGGCGGCGCTCCATCTTGCTGAAACCATACTGTATTGGCAGGAACTTGTGGGTTTGCTGGATTAGGATATAAGTTTGCGAATGTTGGCACGACATGATTTTGGAGCAGTTCTAAATATTTATCTCCATTCAAGTTACCATCAATGAAAAAGGGACCTACGATGTGATTTCCAACAATTCCTGCCCAAACATGATCTTTTTCAGGATATTGCGTATGTTCCTCTCTCATACAGTGAGGATTCTCATTAGACCAATAGCGGCAATTTTGACGATTAAGATGGCCGTGAAGTGTAAATGTGCTCTCATCAGAAAATAAAATATCTTCTAATTGGATCACATTGTTATCTAACATTGCCATCATCTGTTCACAAAAATACGTTCTCCTATCGAAATCGTCTTCCATGAGCTCCTGAGTTGGCATCATTTTATAGGGATGCATTTTACTTTCCTTTAATACTCGAAAAATTGATATGTGGCTAATGTTGAACAGTGGGGCTGCTTTTCGACCAGAATTATGTGGGTTTTCTTGAAACTCAAGCATAATATCCAATTTCGTATCATCACTTACTGCATTGGCAGCTACTTTTTTAATATGTCTTACATGACGAAGCTCGCAAAACTGTTTTTCTATTTTGCTAATTGTTCCTTGGGATACAGGCGGCAAATTTGGAAATTTTTCGTGAAATAAGCGAGAAACTTCCATTTGTGTCCGTGTGTTATCTCCATAACCAATCATTTGTAGAATGGTTATTTTGTGCATTTCTGTTAAATGAACCATTTTTCTGATATTATTACGTACACTTAACGAAATTCAAACGACAATAGCACTGACACTGATCACTACTGTCATGCAGGCAGACAACATGTTGCTAAGGCTATGAGTTATTACGAAAATAAACAAAACGGTCTTTGTATTTTTTTAATTTCATATCAGTAAAAAGGAACGGAGCAATGGTTTTTGCTTACTTTATCAATATCAAGAGCTAAATGGGAAATAGATTTTTAGTGTAATGTAGCGAATTTGTGAAATAAAATAATTTTCTTTTTTTAATGTTAATTTTTGTAATATTTCCAAAACAGTTGAAGATAAGTATGGGACATTGTACATGAATTATGTCTACAATTTTCCGAAGAACCCAAAAAATAAATAATATGCAGGGGTTTCTATTTAAAATAAGAAAGTTGGTATTGGCCACTGTCACATGACACACCCTGTATAATTTTTTGTTTTTGAAAAAAATGCGCATTTAAAAATACAAATCGACGTGTCCAAGCGTTTTCCCAATACACCCTCATTTATTTGTTATAGAATTTATTCTATTTGGCTGTTCCACACTGTATAAGTTTTTGTTGCAAAAAAAATTGTACGCTCAATATCTATAAGCCTGTTATCGTAAATTCTATTCCCAAGCTGTATTAGAAATATAAAACTTTAACAAATAAATCCTAACGATTTAGAAAAGTATCTAAAGAATCTTGTAAGAGGATTACGTCGGATGTGATCTAAACACTACTAACCTAATATCTACTCATTCTTTATCCATTTTAGTTGTACCGTTATAAGTCATCGTGTATAGATTATTAATTTACTAAAGACTTATTATTTTTTTATCTCCAGTATATATCTGTAAGAACCTGAAATAATTAAAGAAGATTTTAACTATAAATCGTTTGGAAGTGATTCTGACTAAATATTATGAAGATAAGCTTGTCAGGTAGGAAGGTAGGAAGTCGATTTTTATTTATTATCCACATATGTACCTATGTACATTAATTTTGAAAACTGATAAAACGAATCTAACATCATTTCCATGCCAAAACGACAAGGTTATATACATATATACGGTTATAAGTTACTTACCTGCTTATTCCATTTACATTAATATGTTTCCTGCTATCAACCTGTTCAACGTTCGTTCGCACAGCTTCGAAGGAGAAGTTCTATGTGAAATTACGCATATCTTCACAAACACAGCGATAAGTGCAATTTATCAAGTGCGAACGCTAAACGTATGTAAGGTGCGGTCGAAAACTAGTTGAGTTGTAGAGAGGAGAAAGGCCAGCAGAAATACATAGATGTAGCTTTTTGTAATCACGTGTTGTACGAACTATTGACTTTAGTAAATTGTTTACGATGTCAGAAGTCAACGAATTTTGAATTAATCTCGTCTTTAAACTGGTTTTTGTGTTGGGAAATTAAGTAATTACCCATTGGTGCTTTATGAATTTTAATTCTATTCGAATGTATTTTTTTTACTAAAAATAAAAACATGTTTGTTAATAAATTATGACATTACCCTTATAATTTCATACAACCGTGCAGAATCCAACTGATCCAAGAATTAAAGGTAGACAGAGCTGTGTTCGCTAATTGGGTTATGAAGCAGTTGGAATGTGATATAGATTTCGCTAAAACAATCATCAATAGCGATGAGGTCCATTTCCATGAATGAATACGTAAATAAGCAAAATTGTCTCAAGTTCTGGGCGATACTAATCCATAAGAGATACACCAGTACCAAACGCAATCCGAATGAGACATTGTTTGCATTTTGGTATGGCAGAAACATCTGTCCGCACTTCTCCCAAAGGAATACCGATCAATAAGATCGAGTGAAACAATCTTAGTTCGTAGATCTGTTCAAAATCAGTCAAAATAACTAACACCATCCACTAAATTCAGCCAGAATTATGCGATAAAGTCGTCAAAAATTGGACGCCTCGCATACAAGGCAACAAGGAAAGCCGTGGTGGACATTTAAACTATATTACATTCCATACTTAATCCCATAAAATTTTCTTCCAAATAAAAAAAATAGTGGATTATCTCACACACTTATTTTATTTACATTTGAAAATGGAGCGTCCTCATTGAAAGATCCTTACATACACAAGAGAATCCATGGCAAATAAACAAGTCTGAAATGAAGAGAGTCCTGAATGAGTTGACAACGCGGACAGTGGGACGTCAAACGACGAGACCCCCAAAGAAGTTACCCAGCAAATACCAGATGCACGGGAGACAGCCGGGCCACTGACGTTGTTGACGGGAGAATGACGATGTTGGTATATCTTTGTTGGCCCAATGAAAAATTAGATTGCAAATGCCATCTCTCATTTTTAAGGTGATGGCCCGATACTGGGACAAAGCCTGTAATACAATGTTTTGTTTTTGTTTTTTGGCCCAGCAATGGACCAACGTAAAGATGTTTCCAAGGAACATCCGCACGCAGCAAGCAAATGATATCTTTTTAAATCGAAGAAAAACCGGGTAGATAATAAAAGCAAGCTTTTAGAAATTGCAGCCATTATTTTTTTTAACAGATTTTGGTGTAGTCGGTTTCTACACGCGGACGTTCCTTATTGAAAACCGTAGCTGAACTTTTTGTACTTATTTTGACATTTTGAGGTTAAGTTTATATCGTAAGTTGGTAGTAACAGAAAACGCAAGCTGTATGAGTTTGTGGCATAGATATAGAGGTATGTTTAATAATTTATTAAATTGTATCAGAATATTGTTTTATTTTATTTTATAATTGAATTTCATAAGTGGTAAAATGATCTCTTTTCTTATGCAAATTTTATATTTTAATGAATAAAAAATTTGATAAATTTTTTATTCATCTGTGTACGTGCATTAATATAAATAATTTAAATACATTCCTTTGTTTTATTTTTATTGAGGTATTGCAGTAATTTTGACAATAAAATACCGTCCGTTATCTCCTTATTTCGGTTAAATGTCAAGAAATCAAATATGTGTATGTTGGGAATATGAATAATTAATAATGCCTAAAACGAGTAAAATTGTGTCAAATATACTTATCTAAATAAAGAACGGTCTTTTATTGTTCAAGTTACTGTTAATTAAAAAGTATATTCTTTTAAATAGTCGAGAAGCAGTTGAAGGATTTTGTTGGCCAACATTGGCCCATATAAGTGTCTAATTAATAAAGGCCCACCGTTGGGAAAATGTAGTTGGCTCGACTGTCGGCCGTAGTGACCTATGTTTGATGGCCCAATGAAGTTTACCGCTTAAGTCCCTTCGGTACCTTAAGTGGGAGGTAGGCATTGGGCCAGTACTTCTCCGATTGAAATTTTTTGTTGTGTAGAATCAAAAAATTTGTCCATACAAATACCTAAAAGCTAAATTACGAAGTAAAATGCCATAAAGATAGCGGAGTCCAGTTGAAACAGCAACTCTTCATCCAAAAGGTTATCCAACGCGAGTAGTTTGAAAGAGATAGATTGGTTTTTAGGCAGTTCGAGGTTGGTATTTTTTTTATTTATTTTTTTATATCTGGTAGGTGCTTAGTTGCAGCGACTCCGCAAGCTGTATTACTTGTCTGGGTATCAAGCCAACTCTCGCGGTGTAGATTTATGCGTGTAAATTGTGTTCAAATGGTTTTGTGACAACACAATGCCACGCTGCTAATCACTCTGCTTCCAACAGCGAATAGTAAGTCGATCCGGATTTAAACTCTCTGAAAAAATGTCACCGTCCCTCCAGAGAATTGAAATCCGGCTCCTATCGTTCTGCCACAATGACAGTCAGCCGCCTAACCACAATCATGATGATAATTAAATTGACTAATTATGAACAGCAAAAGTGGAAAATAGGTGGAGACCTAAAGGAGGTTGGCTTGTTTTCAGTGTTTTTGGAACAATCGGCTATCGATTAATATCTATATAGATAGAAATTAAATTGCTTCTGATATACAGGGTATCCTGCATAGATTGCATAATAATGCTTTGGCGTATCCTTTGGTCAAAAAGAAACAAAATAGTCCTAATAAACATATATTCGTAAACGCATTTCCGAGATAAACATTGTTTAAAAAATGTTCACGACAAAAGCAATAAACAATAAACTAAAATAAATTGTTACAAAATACATACGTTCAATGTGTCTACCATTTTCTTCGACGCATGCACACATTCTTCTCCTAAAAGAACTTTGTATTCGTTCAAAAATTCCCAGAACTTGATTGATTTGGTTAAAAGCATAGTTAATATTATTTCTTAAATCAACTAGGTCATCAATTGGTTCAGAGTAGGTAAACTATTTGTTTCAGATAACCCCATATGCAATTGAGCTGGTTCAGAGCTAATGGGTAGTGAGTGGAACTTAAATGTTTTCTAATCGTTATGTTAAATCTCCTGAGATTTTTTAGCAGAAACGATATAACCCAGTGTTCTTTAGTGCTTGTGTGAGCAATTTTGAACTATTTTCGATCTCTACTGAGATGTATTTGGGCATAGTGTTGGATATAAAGTCGTAAGATCTTTAGTTTTTCGCTTCTGTGCTCAAGAAGGTTGTTCTCTCTGGGTCCTTTTATTAGATCTAATGTACTTGATCGGAGGCAGTATACATGGAATATTCAACTGCTAGTTGATTTAAAAATTTCTTCTTTTAGGCAATTAACACTAGACTTCAGCAGAAAGACTTGGTGAAAGGGAGGGCGCAGATATATTTTAGGTATAGAACTGTTTAATAGGAGTTAGAAATGCAATGGATGACTAGCAAACTAACTACAGACAGACCTTGTTACAAGCAAATTGCAGCTTGCACCAGCCTTTACCATACATCATACAATTCTCACAACCAAGACGGTAATCAGTACAGCTCTACGCAAGCGAAGGAGGACATCTATTGCTTTCTTGCATATTATTACGTAATTACTTTTGGTATGTAAACTGCGTTTAGTTGCCAATTTGTGGTGTGTTAATCCATCACGTCAATTATGCTCCATAAAATCTTGTCTGAAAGATGTTTCAAATTGAACAACTACTTTTATACAAGCTCCAAGTTTTGCTGGGATCTTATTTGAGGCCCTACAAAACTCCTTCTTTTAACTTTGGTTTCTTTAAATATAGTCTCCACCCATGTCCACCAATTTAGTACGTTGTACCTGGAGCAATGTCTTTACGAATCTTCACAATGGAATGGAACTCATTACATATTTTCTTTAACAGAAGCTCCAAGTTTTGATAAGTTTCTTTAATAAGGTAGTAATAACTATTACCATTATGTACTAATATTCCTCTTAGGCTTCTTTTGCTTGAATCGATGAAAAGACGTCATTCTCCTTTGTCATACGAAGCAACCCCCAACTTCGTAAGTAAATCAGGAATGTTATTACAATATACTAAAGTTCCATCTGAACTGAAATAAGAGCTCAAGTCTTTTTCTCGATTTCTATAGAAACTGGTTGATGTTCCAGGAGCCAACAAATTTTCCTCACGAAATCTGGATGCCAACAATTCTGATGCATCTTTAGGAAGATGTAAATCTCTTATTAAATCACTCATCAGTTCATTTTGAGTAAACGGTTCTGGTTTAATGCATTCTTCTGGATTAAAGTCAACGTCGTTCGAATCATATGGATCCTTATCAGAGTTAGATCAAACTATTGCTTCAATTTCTTGGGGTGGAACAGGCACTGGTACGTCAGGTCCGTGCGGCACAGGTCTGATAGCAGAACTGATGTTGGGATATGTTATATTTTTCTTATTCTTGGGGTTAAAGCCTTTTATAATGCAAGAACAAAAATAATAATCATCACTATTGTTTTTTGATTTACGCCATGGTATTCCGAAACTTAATAATTTTTTTCGTCCAGTTTCGCAAAGCTTCTACGCAAACCCACAACGTGTGGTGCCAACGATTTATCTTGGTCACCAAGTTTTATGCTAAAATAAGCATAATATGCTGATTTCACAAATGTTGTCTTTCTTTAGTTATTACAAAATTTCCACAAATCTAACAAAAAAAAATCAATTAAACAATAAACAACAAAACACGAACAAATCTAAATTCATTTAACAAGCACACGTTTTGTAAAAAAATTTAAATTTCATTCAAATAAATATAAATAAATTTCTAAGCATCTAAACATTTGGGGAAAAATTAAAACTTCATTCAAGGACCCCATTCCACGGTTTAATTTTTATTAATAGTTACTAGCACATAACTGTTAGATACATCTTTAAACTAAATTACTGCATCACGAACTCCATTAGCAAAAACAACCTTCTTATAGAAATAAACCTTTTATTCCAAATATGCGTGCTTCGAAACATTATTTTGAATGTAAAACAAATTACTTTTCTTGTTTAAAAAAAGGTCAAATTTCGTTGCACAATTATAATACCCATCCAAAGGCGTTCCAGTACACTTTCGTACCAATCTAACTTTCGCAACGCTTCAGATTCTCCATGATAATTTGCAGATCACGCATGGCTTCTTGTGTCTATTCATAAAACGTTATTTAACTTGCACTTGTAGAATGCCAGTCTCGGTGAGCAAGGGCGCCTTTAATATGCATTGTTCTCTCATAATTTGTTATTGTAATAGAGCGATCGTACAAGATGTAATATGGGTCAATACCACCGGCACATTTCTGTATCAGGTGTTTTTTTTTAAGATCGAATGGAAATGTCACTTGAAATGTCAGGTACATACATATCGGCTTACTACTCGAAAAACGCATTAATTTGATATTTACATCTCAAGTTTTTGTATAATATTTTGTTTACGGATTTATTACGGCTATTGTTTAAGACTTGTTACCTATTTATCTCATTTCAACTATCTTGATATTGCATTACTTCATCGTTATTTATACCAAGCGGGACACAATTTTTATCATGTACAGTACAGGTAAAGGTACTATCCATTAACTAACATCTGTTACAATAATTTGATACGAAACTGACATGTTAGCCTCTTAATTTCCGATACACGTCAAGCCCCGAAAATCATTCATGGTTTTGCAATGACAACTCTATTTAGGAGCCCGAACGGTTTTCGAAATAAATGCCGATCAATACAGAAGTGGGTACCTACTTCATTATAATCAACAATTACAACGCTCAAAAAAAGATATATTAGTGTGGATATACCTGCGGACATATAGAAGGAATATGGCGAAGCAAAGCCGAAATCATGCTGTTTGTATCATGTAAAGAACCGATCCAGTTACGGTAATTTTGTTTAAATGCTGTTTTCACAGCGTGGGGTAATTATTTCATCCGTATATATTTTTTTCAACTGAATATATCAAACGATGCCAGTCATACAGGTATTTATGTCTGCGATGCCGCTAAACGCTTCGATTTAGATTGAGTTTAAGGCGATGTTTTTATTGATTTTTTTAATCTATATGGTTAAAACTAATTTATCAAAAGCTATAATATGGTGCTCTATATTAGGTTTTAATATTCAATTAACTGATATTTTAGAACGTGCTAGATTTATACTAGAATGAAAATTAATTATTTCAAGAATTTTAAAAACAATTTTTTTTGTGGTTAAAGATGTAATAAAAACCTTATAATTCTTATTTGTGACGAAATGTAAACAGTTTCTTCAATAAAAACTCATTTTATATAGCATGGGTTTAGATGATTGCAGAGCTACACAAAAATTATTGTGTTTTTGGGTCTGGTGATCAGATTATGTTTACTAGATGTTTTTGGGGTTGCTAAATCCAAATCCGAGGTTAGAAAAATCCCAGCACGTCAGGATTTCCACATAACCTCAAAAAGAAACGTCTAATCTGTATCTTTCGGGTGTTGCCATAGTCGTTGTAACAAAATTGACTCTAACAACAGTCTTTAGAGAACTTCTGAAGTACTACTAAGATCATACTTCTGAGAGTATGATCAGTGAAACCTCAAGTTTGTTACAACGACCATGGCAACACCCGAAATATACATCTTTATGAAACAGTGGCCATGAAAGTCTACATTCAATTATAATCTAAGCTATTTAAAACTGTAACCTTTTGACTGAAACACATTACCCTATTATCCTGTAACTCCATAATTGATAAAATAAATTCTTACGGTCAATTTTTGAGGTTATGCCGCAATACTGACGTGATAACTAGCTGTTTTTGAACCTCAGATTCAGATTCAGCGGCCTGAAAAACAGGGAGTAAACGTGATCTGACCCCAAGACTCCGCCAAATGTAACGTAATGTATTTAGAAAGGAAATTAAATAGAATTTTTGTTATTAAGTCCTCTAGCTGTCGTAAAACGTTAACAGGAAATTCAGTCTCTTAGGGTGTGGTAATTCAAATGGAAGCTTATTTTCTTGCGACCACCATTCATTCTGTCCACAATAAAAGCTAAGTTACCAATACCTCCATGAGCCATGCATGCCCACAACATAACGTTTCCACCACCGTATTTGACAGTGGGAGATCGTCCGTATATTTGAGCGGCGTGTTCGCACATTTCGTACTGTTTGTGCACTAACAGATTTGTGCAGAGTTGTAGCGATGCTGTCGGCTAAACTTTGAGCACTTAAAAATCGATTTTTCTTGTAGTCAGTACTGCTGGTCGTCCTGATCTCTCTGATCTGTTTGTTTTCAGTCGAACCACTTTCCTCGAATCTTTTTATATTGATATTAGCACAACGTTGTCAGTTGTCAAATCCAAAGACGATCTAAATCTCTCGTTGCCTTGCGTACGGTTTAAAATTTACGGTAACACATAAATTGATAAATTTTGAAAACAGTTTACTATGATTTATTAGTGGTATTTAAGAATCTTATTAAACCCACTGTAGTCAATCGTTGACAGTTTCTGACCATCAATTAATGGCATTACTGCTCTCCCACAACATGATATACTTTGATGCTCAAAAGCACGGATATCGCCTGTGTAACAGGCTAAATTGTTTTTGATTTTAATAAAATTGACCAGCAGATGCATTTTTTATTTTTCTGATTTTGATTACCTATTAAGTAATATATCTATTTTCTGACCTTTCTGTACAATAGTCGACTGCCCTCGAGGGGCGACTCAATTTCTTTCAATTCCTGAAATATGGAAATATTTGTAGGTCAATAAAACAACAATTAATTAAATACCAATTTATTCCAGAACATATAATATTATGTTTTCGTTAAAAAGACTTCTTCAGTGGAAGAAATTGACATTTAATATGTGTCAAATTACTAGTAATATAAATATAAATTGCCATGCCTATCGACAAAATTATCTAAAAAACAAAAAAATAATTGATATATCGAATTTTAATTACATTCCCAAGGGAGGATATATTGATTTAATACAACTATATATTACTATATGTTCTGGAATAAATTGATATTTAATTAATTGTTGTTTTATTGACCTACAGGTAGAAATATTTCAGGAATTGAAAGATTACCTATTAAGGAATTATTACCCATAGCACGCCGGTGCAAGTATGATGAGCTCATTTGAGACAAACGCTGTCCGACCCTCTCTAAAAAAACAAAAGATCCAAATAAAGGCATATCATCTTCTTCATCAACATCACTGGAAGAAGACGAGTGTTTCATTTCCAAGGAAGCTTTATTGCTAGGACAACTTTTCTTAGTTCTGGCGGATCTAGTTGTAGCTTTATTTTTTTTTTAATTTCTCAGACTCTGGACTTGATCAAATTCAATTGCAATTTTGTTTGGTTTGGTTTCCTTTTTCATTTCTTTTCTTATGCATTAATTAGCTCCAAATTACAAGTCAAAAGGGTTAAAATAACGATTTAGCTTCTTTTTCTCGACATCCTTTCGTTGGAGTTGCTGCAAAAGTGAACAAAAATTTTGCAAATCTGTTGAAGGCGACGGCGCTGAAGTATCTGAGCTAGCTGATATTGAAGGAGCAAATCAATCTTTCTGAAATCGATGGTATCAAGAAGACGGCGTTGATTTTCACGCTGAAAAAAACGGAGTTGATATATATTCTGAAGCCGCAACTCAACGGATCTACCTAGTAGCTAGCTAATAATGGTCTCAGCGATTGCGTGTAAGTTACGATTAAAGATTAGAGCTTCTGTAGGTATGGAACGACAAAATTTGAATGTCCCACTAGTATTAAAAAAGATGGCTTTCCTGTTGTTATCCCTGTAAACCATATAAAGTGTTTAGATCATTCTAAGAGTGATTTAATATAATTTTTAATTTAATTAATAATAAACAGCATCGTGGAACAATATCTACTCAGTCCTAAAGAAAGGAAATATACCGCATTACCTCACAAACATAATTGAGAAATATTTCGCCAACAGATCAATACAGCTTAGTGGGAGGGAAAAGATGATGGTAAACGCGGGAATATCACAGGGGTCTGTACTGTGGCCATTACTCTGGAACGTGATGTATAATGGAGTATTAGAACTAGAGTTGATAAGGGGTGCTACAACAATAGCATACGCAGATGATCTCCTATTGGTCATCGAAGCCAAAGATAATAGAAATCTGATGTTCAGGGCCAATGAATCGTTAGAGGCAATTGCAAAATGGATGGCCAGAAACGATCTACAGGACGCACCGCAAAAATCGAAGGCCGCAATCCTGAAGGACACGCGTAGGCGGGGCCATATCTCCTTCAATATGGTTGGAAGAGAAATAACCCCAAAAAAGAGCTCAAATATCTTGGGGTGGTCATCGATGATAAGCTGTTCTTCGGCCCCCATGTAAAATACGTAGTGAGCAGAGCAGAAACCACCATATCCGCTATACAGAGGATAATGCCAAATATAGGAGGCCTAAGTAGTATCAAGCGTGCAATCCTTTACGAAGTTGCACAGTCGCAGTTGCTATATGCGGCCCCGGCCTGGGCAGATGTCTGGAGAGTCCAAAAATACAAAAACATGCTAGAAAGGACACAAAGAAGATCACTCCTTAGAATTCGCAGTGGCTACAGAACGATCTCGAAAGCCGCAATGCAAGTGATTACAGCAATTCCACCTCTCCAGCTACTAGCAGATGAGAGATACCAACTCCGTATCTCAGAAACAGGGCACACGAACGATACGAAGACAAGAGAGCGATGGAATACCCTGACCAAGTGGCAAACTGCATGGGCCGAGCAGGCGGTGACAACGGAATGGACTAAAGAATTAATACCAGACCTAATACCCTGGGTTAAATGCCAGCACAGAAGGTTGAACTATTATCTAACACAGCTCCTGCACATGCCATATTAGAATGTGACTGATGGGCTAGAAGTAGAAACCAGCTTATCATAGAACTCGAAGCAGAACTGACAACAAACAACATTGCGAACCAGATGATGGAGACCCCAACGAAGTGGAACAAAATAGCGAAGTTTATTACCAGGGTTATGTCCAGAAAAGAGGAGGATGTAAGAATACGAAACAGAGAACAAAACAATAAATAGAGCTTGTAGACGAACTGGCCCGACTGATTATATGCGTCCTGCTTATGCGATTCCAGCGGGCTGAGTGTGACGACGAAGTAGGGGGTTTTAGTCGATAAGAGTCCGGGACTCTCTGGCGAGGCCAGTAGTCCATGAGGATTTTCCCCTACTATAAAAAAAAGAATAATTTCTTAGTCATCCTCCCTGTTTCGCGGACTTCTGATTGAGCATCAACTAGAAGACTAGTCTGAATCTCCTACTTTGTCCGTTTTCTCTGGAAAACTTGTGTTGGAAGAACATGCGGTCGGGATGGAGAAAAGCAGATTCATTACAAAGAAGAACAAAATACAAGAACCAACTATTTGACCTGCTTTATCTGACATCTGATTTAAACCAATATCATTTCAAGATTATCATACTTACGCATATGTATATTTGCATGCATAAATGTATGTATTCACCTTGTTTATATACACAGTGATAGTAAAAAGCACCACAATACGATCGCGGTTTATTACCGCTATCAAATCGAATAATAATCGTAAAGGTGTACGCTACGCGTAAGTATATTTTTTGTTATATCTCTATGGATGTCTTTACGGACGCGCAATACGATGAAATCTGTGTATATCCTTGTCTTGTGTTCGGTGTCCGAGTCGCCACAGGAGGTGATGCTACAGCCGCCGTGTTCTTTACTGAAGGAACATCGTCGGATCTCTATGTCTACCTGCTATCGATCTATGGACATTCTCGGCTATCAACATCTAATGCCAAAGTTCCTAGTAGTCAAATTTTATGTCCGGCGGCGTTATTGTTTTCGATTGGTCATCGGTCATGTAGTCGTTTTATTCAACTGTGTATGTTGTTACGATATTATACGCAGAGATGAACAATAAAAGGATAATCCTCGCATGGCAAGCATCAGAAAACGATGAAAAAGTATACATAGTTTGTATGCGTAGAAGAGATTGAAGGTTGAATTTATGCAGCTATTATATTGGTATATATTGTTAGTTTGTTGTAGATGTGGTAGGCTAAGCTACGTTTTCTAGGTTAACACTCAATATGTTAAATAATAACTAACTAGGAACAATATACTTATCTTACTAATACCACGCTTCCGTCACGTATTACTTATTACTTCCCATATTACAATATTGCATGTTAGAAGCATATTATACAATTGAAAGACTTTATCTTGAAGCTATTCACACTTATTCAACATCAAACAATGAATAATAACAAATTAGCCGCTGGGTCAACATTCCAAGCGTTACATTACAAGAAATACCATCAGACGTTTAAGCTCATAAATATGTTTGCATAATTAATTTTATACACTCTCCTTTTTGTTCTTCAAAACGCTTTTCAATTACGTTTTCCTGTGACAACGTACAATCTCGCCGTTTAATCGGTGGATAAATACGTTACTTATCCATTATGTGATTCGCATTATTTTCCCGTTAGTCGTAATGTGTAATACAATTGCATACCTATATGTGTACATATTATCACTGTCTGAAGTGACGTTTGACATACGTTTGATTTATGCTAGCACCTTAAAAGTTCTTAATAACCACTTATGGCGTGCGGAAAATTATTGTTTTCTGTTGAGCGTAATTGCTGCTTTCTGTCGATGCATCTCATTAGAATAACAATTCGTTCATTTGTATTTGAAAATGTAAGCTAGCGTGTAATAGAATGGTATATTTAATATAGGTATATGTATACATTAGGTTAGAAGTAGCTATTTGAAAGTCTTTATATTCTACGGGCTTTATATATCACTATGTATATTATATTTTGACAATTTTCCCCCGTCAAATTGCAGGAGTACCTTCAAGAGTAAATGATCTATTCATATAAAAAATGTATCTTCTTCTTTCCTGATTGGTTGGTTTTATTATCATTCACCTACTTCTAAAGTCCTCAAACTTAGGACATATCCTAAATCATCAAATAAAACTTTTAAAACAATCTATACGTTAATATTCTAGATTCGTATCTGATGACTGATCTAACAAAGGGAATGCATTAAAGGAAACTTTGAACATTCCAGCGTTAAAGAATTAGACATATACCCCTCAGGATTTTATTGCTACACCATACTCTAAAATTAAACCAGTCGATCACTTGAGGAGGGTTCATGCAAAAGCAGACATGTCCATATGAACAAGTTTCGAGAAAAACAGCAAAAACGTTTACATCAAAGGACGTTTTATTTAACAAAAATTTTTTTTGAACGCATCGATCTGAAAGTGATCTCTTAACTCATTTTTCAATAAAAACAAAACCAATTTATATTTTCCTCGGATATTTTTAACAAACAAAAATGAATTTGTCTGCTTTTGCATGATCCCCACAGATAAGTCTGATTTTGTTTGAACTTATATAGGATATGTCTGGGTTTGTTAAAATTCAGTTGCATAAAATAAAAATATTACTCCTTTATTAAAAACTCTAAAAATAGAAAATAATGTTAAATTTGCATTTCTTTGTCTTCTTCAATACAATCACATATTTCAGCTTCTTCTTCTTCTGGTTCATCCAACTGCATGACATTTTCCTCCGAAATATTTTTAAAAAACTTCAATCCAGGAAGGTTCTGCCATTGAACATCATCTTTATTAAATTGCTTTTCCAATACGGTTACAACACTACTGATACTGATACTGGTCTGAAAGTTTTTTGATATTATACAGGTTCCAATTTTTGTCTAATTCTCGAACTCTTCGAACTTGACTATAAAAACCATTATATTTTTCAGGATTAAGAATTGCACTGTACTTCTTCAGAATTTTTTCGACACGCCCAAAAACACGATCGGCCGGCGGGTATGAGTGTCCTCTTCGTCTTCATGTCTCAGCCAATAGGCCAACATATGGATAATGTAGGAGTTTTTATTTTGGTCCCCACAGCTATTACAAAACAGTCGTATTAGTTCCAAATCAGTTATAGATCCAGAGATCTAAGATGGGCTATAGTAATGCGAATCCTATTTCTGTTGAGCCACGGCTCGCCTGGTTTTCAGACCAGGTATAGAAAACAGGATTTTTTAATTGAATAGGTGTTTTTGGTAGTGGATGTATTTGCTGGAGGTCAAAACAAAATGTAACACTTCTTTCAGGCGTTCCATTTACCAGAGTGTAGAAACTGTTTGCTCTAAGTTTATGAATTATTAATTCTGGCTGGATTTGCTCCTGTTGTAATGACTCTCAGATGCTAGAAGGTTCTGTAGAAATTCCCGAATTTTTTGCTTTTTTTCAATGTTTTTATTACCGCACCGATCACCTCCTCGGTTTTCTTTTGGTACATTGCCTCTTTGTATAATTTTCTGAATAGTACACAACCGATTTTTTGTAATATCGAATACAGACAAAAAAAAGTTTCTGCAGACCGTCAAAGTTTGTTTTAGAAGGATTTTCGTAAAACTTGTCTCTAGCCTTTTTTAATATCGTTTACTTTTACCAAACTGCACTTATACGCCTTAATATTGTGATTACAAGGCCGATAAGTCTTATTTTTGAATGAAATCATGAAAAAAATTACTATTTTTAATGTGATTTGTTTCGTTTTGTCCGATTTTAGTTTTACTGTTAGATGCAAAATACTGTGAGATCTGTGTGGTTTTGAGAGATTCTGAAAAATGTAAGTCATAGAAACCATTTCAAGTATTACAAAACTGATAAAAAGTTAATTTAGGGGTAAAATGGACATGTCTGCTTTTGCATGAACTCTCCTCACTTATCCAGTTTCTAGCATCTAAGCAGTAATATCTCTGACGTCCCAACATGTTCAAATTCTTCAAACTTGCACCAAAAGGGTGACATAACGTTCTAGATATGATAGTAGCACAATCATTGGATGAAGGAAATTATATAGATCATTAAGATCACTCATTAGGAAAGATCTAGGGCTGCAATTAGAATCTAATGTCTTACAAGTATCCAATGATTATTTTTTTCAGTCGAGCCATTCTAGCACTTATCGACTGTAGGATACATCAAAAAATACTCAAAATATTTTGACAATTTGATGAATATAATATTAGAGTAGAAAGTGTAATATTTACGTGTATGTCGGTTACTTACAAGAATGTGAAATCCTGTAAAATTGAAAGTAAATAAAACAAATTATTCAAAATAATAAAAAATTTATATGAATTTAATAAAATCACAAGGAGTACAGAACAAGGAAAGAATTAAGCTGCTGCCGGATTGCCAAGTAGTATACAACATCATCTTAGCTGACAAAAATAAAAAATGCTGAAACAAACAAGTGATGAACATAGGTTAACACAAAATAGATAAAAAGGAGACTGAAGAGGGCAGTTGAAAAGCCGAAGAGTGTGGTTGTGTAAATGTGTTTCCATGGCTTTGTTACAGCATTATCTTACCGTAAATAATGGGGATGCAATTAATACCTCGTTAATTACGTCCCCCGTGGTAACTGGATACGTGGAGTATTGATTTAGTGCCACAAGCGTCATCGATAAACTTTCAACCTCGGACCATAGGTACTGCTATCAGCTCTTATCGTATGAAAGTTATTTTAACAATCTTTATATTAATATTGTCATGTTAGAATATGTTGTTTGCTAGAACAAAAGAGTGTGGTACTTCTCTTTTACTTTTTTTATAGTCTCTACAACTCCTGGACCAGTTTCAAGCTGATAAATCTACCATTGGATGTAATGCTTCCAATTATTGGTGCTGTTAATCCCAACATACCGTTCATCATAGAATTATGTTTCCTATAATATATTTCTTGCTGCTGATCACCATTTATAAAATACCTTGTTAGTCACACTGGAAAAACAGGTTTATTCTGTATTTATTGGGTTTTAATTAAGACGTTGGAAGTATTTTATCCACTATGACATTTTACAATTTTCTAAAAAAAAATAATTTTTTCTTACCGGCGCCAATTTATCTAACGTCTTACTCTGAGGCCATATACTGGGACGATTAAACCGGACACCTCTAATAAAAAATCAGAATTTTTTCATAAATGGAGAAACGGACGACATTGTTTCGGTCTATCCGATCTCATCAGTGTTCCTCCAATGAGATTAGCTCCGATGAAATTAAGTCTTGCAACCACGTGGTCTATTTCTGACGGTTGATATATTTTTACTACTTAGTAGGATGATTCCTGCAAATACACCATGAACGCCTATTATATTCTGATATTGTTTGAAGTTTTCATTTTCAAACATTCCATTCTATTTGATCTACTTGTCTTTTTCCTGTAAGCTTTTCTATTACGTGATTTGTATAATGTTTGCTGCTATTTACAGAAAAGTTAGGCCAAACGGCAGGTTTGCAGCTGTTTTACATCTTAAAATGTAAATAAAATAATGCATGCTGTATTGTCGTTTAAAATGTATCTGTAGTAGGAATCAATAAATTAAAGAGAATAGAAGAGAGAATCCATAACAAAGTAATCAGTGATGTCAAATAAAATCAAAAATAATCAAACTCTGAAAAACGAAAAAGGTTTCTTGGTTTGGCGAGCCTATACAAGTAGTTAAAACGCATTTGCCCTAGTAATTTGTGTGCCTCTTGCATGATACATTTTTGGCTAATCCTCTAGCACTTTTTTACTGGAATACCTCAATTATAATAATCTTTATTCATCCAAGGATGTTTCAAGTACACTATTATCAATCTTACTAACTAAATATTACAGTTCTAACATATAAACTACAGTATTTCTTAAAGTGACTTATACTACTTGCCTGTTTGCCTCACTATGCATTTCATTATACAGGGTCGGGCAAAAAGAGCGGAACACCGAATTTATGGCTTAACTAGTGCTTTTTCGTAAATTTAACCTTAATTAAAGTTTTTGTATATTTTATGTATTATTTATTGGTGTTTGCAGATTTTCTGTTTTTGTCACGTTTTTGGAGATATGATGTTACCGGATAGTTTTTTAAATAAATCATCCTGTATTTATATTTTTTTTTGGGTAGATATTTTTTTCCTAAATTCACTAATACCAGGTTTAGTGTGTCTCTGACTTATGGTTTCATAAGAAAAAAAAAACAATGTAATGGCATCTAAATATTTATTTAATAAAAACCGAACAACAATAACTGAAAATTCTATTCATTAAAGCGTCCATTAACTTTAACAAATGATTATAAAATTCATTTCTCTCTTAAAGGTGACATTAACTTTTAATGCAGCATTAACTTGTATTATGATATCCGCCCTAAGTAATTATCGCAGTAGGTATACCAAAAACTTTTTATCTACAATATTTTTTTCTGAGTTCTGTCAAAGTAAAAACGTACATTCGAATTACACTATTAGATACAAAAACTCCAGTTTGTTTGTTCTTTTATCACATTTGATTTTATAAATTATTTGACTTTAATACATTATTAGTCATGTCTCAACTAAGTGACCGTAAAAGAATTATTTTATTGATGATTGTTGGTTTTGGAGATAGAAAGAGATCTTTACAAGAAGCCGCTGATTTATTTAATGCTACGTATCCTGATAGAATTTCTCCAATTTCAAAGTCAACAGTGTCTCGGAATTTACAGAAATTTAACGAAACTGGCAATGTAAAAAATATTTCCGGTAATGGACGAAAGAGGACAGCTACAAATGAAGATAATGAACTTAATGTAATTCTAAGTGTACACGAGCAACCTAAAAATTCAATATCAAAACTTGCAATAAATAACGATATTAGTGAGAAATCTGTAAGAAGGATACTTAAAAGAAATAGATTTCATCCTTATAAAGTGCAATTACACCAAGCATTAAATGAAGATGATCCTGATAAACGAATGCAGTTTTGCGAAGACATAATGAATTTAAATGTTATGAATAATATGTTTATGAATAACATTGTGTTTTCCGATCAAGCAACATTTTGCCTAAACGGATTTGTAAATCGACATAATTGCCGGTATTGGTCGGATAATAATCCGCACTGGATGGAAGAAGGTCACACACAATATCAACAAAAAGTGAACGTGTGTAAATGGTATTAGATATTTACAACTTTTACGCGATCAGATAGTTCCAGAATTAATTCGTTTGTTTCCCAATCCTATTAATCAGCTATAGTTATCAGAAGAAATTTGGTTTCAGCAAGATGGTGCTCTACCTCATTATGCGGCTGGGGTTAGGGAATACCTGAACACAGTATTTCCACAGAAATGGGTGGGTCGAAGAGACTATATTGAGTGGCCGCCGAGGTCACCGGATTTATCTCCCCTGGATTTTTTTCTGTGGGGTCATTTGAAGTCGATAGTTTATAAGGATTTACCTCAAACTCTTCATGAACTAAAAGATTGAATCAGAGCGGCGGTACAAAATAGTATAACGCCTGAAATGATACAAAATTCACTAAGGTCATTTGTTGACAGATTAGGATACTGTCAGGCAGCCGAAAGTTTTCAGTTTGAACACCTATTGTAAATAAATGTACGTAGAATTTTCAGTTATTGTCGTTCGTTTTTTATTAAATAAATATTTAGGTGCCATTACATTTTATTTTTTTCTTATTAAACCATAAGTCAGAGACCCACTAAACCTGGTATTAGTGAATTCAGGAAAAAAAATATCTACCAAAATCATGACATCATATCTCCAAAAATGTGACAAAAACAGAAAATTTGCAAACACCAATAAATAATACATAAAATATACAAAAACTCTAATTAAGGTTAAATTTACGAAAAAGCACTAGTTAAGCCATAAATTCGGTGTTCCGCTCTTTTTGCCCGACCCTGTATAATTTTAATCCTTTGTAATATAAATTATTCTGTGAACAGGACTTTTTATTTAAAGGCAGCCTAAAACTATTTATATTTCTCGTGTTATAAGCATGTACATATATCACAATTGTATGTAATGTATCAATTCAAATAATTAGGCATTTTACTATGTAAAATTTTATATATCAAGACCAAACTATTGAAACAGACCCTTTGTCGAATACTAAGCCATGCAACGCATCCAGCATGAGCTGCTTTATTTTGCAGTTTCTGCAATTTAGACATATTACCATCTGCTATTAGAAGTAACACAAAGGCACAGAACTAATTCTACCAAAAAAACCGACTTCCTTAGCAACCTTTTTATCTATATAGTCTACACGGTTTTTAAAAGATAATCTGTTGTCTATAATAATACCAAGGTATTTCATTTCTATTACAAGTTCTATATGTGCATCATCAACAACAATGTCACTATTAGTATCCGCACACAACTGTTTAGTACCAATTATCATTGCTATTGTTTTGGACGTATTTAATTTAAATTTATTTACTTTTAGCCACTATTTTTCTAGTTCCTTGTTAATTTTAATAATAGCAGTTGCAATATTGTTTTCTGAAACACTTGCAAGCGCATCATCGGCGAATATATTCAAAGTACAATCACTAGTTGCAGCACAGCATATGTGATTAATATATAAAACAAATAAGAATGGACCCAATTTTGACCCCTGAGGAACTCCTAGCGAGGTTTTTCTAATTGACGACGTATTGTTTTGAAACTTCTTCCTTGCATATAATCTTTAATCCAACTCAGTGCGATTCCCCGTATTCTAATACGGTGAAGCTTTTCTATCAATCGTTTTCTGTCAATTGTTTCAAATGCTCTCTGCAGATCAAGAAAAACTGCAACAATTTTATTGCCCTTTTCTATTTTTTCTTTCCAATTAGCAACCACCAAATTCAAAGCGATCTCACAAGAATGACTTTCGCCTGAGACCGGACTGAACATCTGCCAATAATGAATTATTCTCCAGAAAATTTTCCAATTGTTCTTTAACAACATGCTCCAATATTTTTTCCAGCGTTGGTAACATATTGATTGGTCGAAATTCATTAGAATCTCTTTCATTTTCAAATTAGTTCAACAACACCCCAAAGGTGGCCTAACGGAGATCGTAGTACAGGAATTAGTAGTTACAAAAATGTTGGGTAAATTGGTGGTTCGAGTGGAAAATTTTCCTGGTACCGATCATGACTTGGTGTTCTGTGATCTCAACTTGCAATATCCTAGACCTCAGCCTATTTTTAAAGTTATACGTGATTTTCGTAATCTTGACTATGCCGAACTACAGAACGATTTAAAAAGAATTCCTTTCCAAACTATTTTTCATATAGATAATATTGATGCTAAGCTTGATTTCGTGAACCGCAATATTCTGCTACTGTTTGATAAACATGCTCCGTGTAGGACCATTAGGATCACGAAAAGTCGTGTTCCCTGGTTAACTGACAATATTAAATTGCTCATGTCTTTGAGAGATAAAGCTAAACCGAATTTTAAAAGAACTAAAAGGTTAGCTTATTGAAACTATTATAAAGAATTAAGGAATCTTACTACTCTGAGTGTTAAGAACGAAAAAAAAGGCTTACTTTAGTTATGTTGCTAGGCAATTTCTCCCGAAAATCTTATGGAGAGCGTTGAAGGGACTTAATGTCATGGGTAACAGAACTAGCTGTATTCCTGAGGAGCTGTTACTGCCAGATGATATTAATGATTATTTTTTAGACTCTCTGCCGCAATCACGCGGAGATAGTACATTGGAATCATTTTATAGTTCACACAGGCTGGTAGAGTCTCGTTTCAGCTTTGTTCCTGTTACTGAGGGTACAGTTCTTGAGCTCTTACTTAATATCAAGACTGATTCCGCTGGTTCCGATGATCTTAACATTACTATGATTCGTTTATGTTGCCCATATATAATTCCGTACCTTACTCATTTGATAAACGTGGCGTTGAATGAGAGTTATTTTCCAATTGCATGGAAAAATGCTACGGTGATTCCTATTCCTAAAAAACCCGAGCCATCCTCATTTGGTGACTTGCGGCCCATTAGCATCCTACCAATTTTGTCTAAGGTTATGGAAAAGATTATCTGTAGTCAAATTAATAGTTTCTTAATTGATAACAATATTCTTCCTGCTACACAGTCGGGGTTTAGGACTGGTTATAGCTGTGAAACCGCTCTTCTTGGTATTACTGATGACATAGTTGGGGCCACCGATCGGGGTGAGATTACTACGCTTGTCTTACTGGATTACACTAGGGCTTTTGACACTATTTGTCACTCCATGATCGCGGCTAAACTTCATTATCTCGGCTTTGGTACTAAAGCCATTGATCTAATTAAAAGTTACTTGGATGATCGTTCGCAAGTAGTGAGAATTTCGTGTCGGACATCTGGTTCTCGACGAATTGAAAGTGGTGTACCCCAGGGTTCAATTCTGGGTCCACTCTTGTTTACAATCTATACTTTCGATTTTACTAGTCAGCTTAAGTTCTGTAAAGCCCACATGTACGCCGACGATACCCAGATCTACCATTCCTTTGCTGCAGTTCGGTGTGGTACTGCTATTAAAGAAATTAATGATGACCTTGAAAAATTGCATTCAATATCAATTAAACATTCATTACATTTAAATCCGGATAAATCCGGAGTTTTATTGTTTGGTAATAGGAACGACAGATCAAAATTACTACATGAAATTAACTGTGTTGTTGGAGGTACACGAGTGAGTATCTACGACGAAGTTAGGAATCTAGGTGTATTGATGGACTCTTCTCTCAGATTTAGGCATCATATTTCCAATTGTGTTAAGAGGGCTTACTGTAGTCTGCGGTTGTTGTATCCACACAGATCTTATTTGAACTATAAAACGAAGATACACCTTTGTGATACTCTCGTACTGTCTCACTTTAATTTTTGTTCTATCTTATACGGACCGTGTTTGGATAGTGAGACCTCTCTTAAAATACAACGAGTACAGAATTCATGTGTTAGATTCATTTGCAGTCTGCGTAAATATGACCATGTATCAGGTTGTTTTGCTCAGTTGCCCTGGTTAAACATGACTTACAGGCGTAGATTGCTCTCGTCATCTTTATATCATAAAGTCATTATTAATCGCCAGCCTGAATATTTGTACAAACGTGTCAATTTTCGATGTCAAATTCACAGCAGAAGCCTGCGTCATGGTGGTAAACTAATCACACCTCCACTTCATCGGACTGCATTGTATGAACGAGGATTTTCATACAATATTTATAAAATTTATAACGGGATTCCTAATACATTTAAGAACTATAATTTGAGGAATTTTAAAAAACGTTTGAAGGAATATCTGCTGATTGAATATAGGACGAGCCTCTGACCATGCGTTTATCTTTAGTTTGCGTTTTTTAAACTTTATTGTGTGGATTACGATCTTACCGACTTGAGTAATGCTATGTAGATTAATCTGCGGTGCATATCACAGAAACTAGATTTAAGTTAGATTTTAGGCAATTCTTTCGTTTTGTTACTTTCATTACAAGTCTAGGATCGGGTTTAAAAGCAGGGTTGCATCTTTGATGCACATCTCCTTGTGGTTCCTTCATTATGTAGCTATTTCATTCTTCTCATTAGTTATTATTATTATTTCTTGTATTATTAGTTTATTGTTATTTCATTTTATGCAATGCAATTGAAGGAATAAAGACTATTATTATTATTATTATTATTATTATTATTATTATTATTATTAACTCCATCTGTCATATGAATTATCTAAATCTTTATAGAGCTTGCATACCCCTCAGGTTGGACGCCATATTATGTAGTATTACATTACATGTATGTAAATACATCTGATGGAGTTGATGTGAACATGAGCTCGTCAACTTAGCGTTAGTTAAATCCTATACATTCTACAAAAATAAGAAAAACTACCAAGAATGTGAAAGTATCCTCATTGTATGTAAGTGTATCGTTGATGTGCGTCATCAAATATCTTAAGCGTATTCGCACGCGTCTATTAAACTAAATAAACTCGATTCGTACGAGCAAAGTTCTTAACATTGTATAGCCGCAAGCGGAACTAAATTGCCCGAAAAAGGTACGTACAAGTACTACAGCGTTGATACACAGAAAAAATTTTCGTCGAATCAGTTGCGGTGTCCGATCCAGCAGCAAATAATTACGCCGAACACAATACATGACAAACAACACGGAATATATAATTCGGACATCGCGCACAATCAATTTTTAAAGCGAGTAAATGCTGTATAGCTCGTGGCTTCATGTACTACATACATACGCGACATCGAGTGGTACTTATTAAAGGAGCACGTTCCAAAAATGTGCTTCGTAATAGCGTTGGGATGAGCAAAATATATGTTTATGAAAAAGTTGACTTCATTAAATAGACTAAAGCCGATTTAATTGCAAAATAGTACGGGTAAAACGAGATAAAACTGGTTACCGTGGTCGTCGACATCTTCACAATGCAACATACGCTTTGATTTAACATTCGCATATAACATAATCGCGTCTTCAATTCATATTTATAGTAATTATAAAACATCTACCGCTTATACACAGTCTTCGACATCCATACGTGAGCAACCGCTGACCCCTAGTTCTTCTATTACAGCTTTTGAATTGTTGGAATCGTTCACGTATAACCTATACACATTAATCTAGTAAGGCGGCAAGACACGATATGGAGGTGCTTTAGCTCTGCGGAAATAAGTCTCGATTAAACCGTTTAAAAAATGCATAAATGCACAGGGGCGTCGGGGATCCTTCTATAAAACATTTTTATAGAATAAAATTTGATGCTAAATAGTTATGTTATTCATATTATAATATTTAAAACCACAAGATTAGTTAAAATTGCGAACTTATCAGCTCTAGTTTGTTTACTTTATTATACAGATGCTATAACTAAATAGAAGAGAGGCCTCCACCACTGTTAACTTGTAATCATATTCTAGTCGAAGCAGTGTAAGAGTAAACTTGTAAATTGATTTAGTGATCGAATCAATAGAACGGCCGATCTAGCTTACTGATTCTATTAATGGTAGAGAACTTGATTGAAATAAATCGATTAAATAGACCACTTAACATTATTGCGTTGTAAGTTACACACGGTCAAGCTGAAATGTGAAGTTTTAATTTCAACCTTTCCATCCGAGAAAAGGTTATCAATAAAAAATTAGTTGTCTACATACACATATCTCGTTAATATGTATTGCACAGTCTAGCAGCACATCATTTTAATCCGGTAACTTGATCGGAGAAATATTAATGCTATATATAATAGTAATTCTGATGTTTCAAACTATACAGAGCTTCTGTAAAATTTCATTAGCACCTTTCACAGGCATCTGTGTTTCAACGCAAGAATAGCTTTTTAGTCATGCCAAAGATTCTTGAGGAAACTTGAGGTGTTAAACCCCATGGTCACCTCTCCTTCATTAGGATGGTAGCCAAAAATTAACGAAAAAATTCACAATTCAAGACGCAAAAATGACAGGAGATAAAAAAGAATACAGGTAAGTGAGGTTAGTATGGCATATAGGGAGAAATAGGGCATACCATTATGTGTGGCGGTTGGTGGAGGAATGATGAAGCCCTCTATCTATCCCTGTTAAAACTCTCATTTCCAATTGAGAAGTTTACTGTCCTCTATAAAGTCCAATAACTTGCCCATTGGAAGCTTGAGTACCCTCGAAGGCTCCAGTAGATCCTTTCCGAAACGTTTCTGCTTCCTGTCATTAATTCCTCACATGTGCAGATTCCATTTAAACTTGTTTCCTCCTGTAACTCGCATCTCCTGCACCAGAGTTTGCTCACCCGATCCGTGTTGTATAGATGCTTCCTTAAGGGACAGTGTCCAGTTATGAACCCAATAATGGTCTTAACTTGTTTTTTATTGCATCTACGAGGGAGCGTTTTTATATTCGTGGAATGGGGGATAAGGGGTGGAAATAAAAAAAGCCAAATTATTTTTTTTTTCAATATATTTACCTGAAAGACGGATACATTTTTCACATCTTTCAATTAATTTATTTATACCCTCATAAAAAAATGATTTCTCTGTATCTGCAAAATACGCCGAAACTGCCTCCTTGACTTCATCATTGGCAGTAAATTTTTTACCCCGCAGCTCGTTTCTAATTATCGGAAACAGGTAATAATCACTGGGGGCCAGGTCTGGGCTGTAGGGTGGGTGATTCACAATTTCGAAGCCCACCTTATGCAGGGCAGCTAACGCAACGCGGCTCTTGTGGACGGGCGCGTTGTCGTGCAAAAGCAGCACACCTTTCGTCAATTTTCCCCGTCTTTTCTCTTTAATGGCTTCTTTTAGTCGCTCTAATATTGAAGCGTAATATTCTCCGGTTATAGAAACACCTTTATCTTTATAATCTATCAACAATATTCCTTCCGAGTCCCAAAATACCGTTGCCACGAGTTTCCCAGCTCATTGTGACACTTTAAATTTCTTGGGAGATACTGTGCCCTTTTTATGCCACTGCATGGAGTCTTGTTTGGACTCAGGTTAATAATGATGAACCCAAGTTTCGTCTCTAGTAACAATTCAACTCAATACACCATCCTTGTCTTCATTACAGAGGTCCAAAAATGCACGCGAACAGTCTACGCGCTGTTGTTTTTGCGGCGGCGTGAGCATTCTCGGCACCCATCTTTCGCTGAGCTTGGACATGCCGAGATGATCGTGTAGGATTTTAAAAATTGTTGTATCGGATACTCCAACCATTTCTGCGAGTTGTTTCTTCTTTAGTCGAGCATCTTCGAGTACAATTTTTTCAACTTTTTGGATTAGTGCTGGCGTGGTCACCTCAATGCTCCTGCCCGGCCTCGGGTCGTCTTCAAGGGATTCCCTTCCTTGTTTAAATAAACTATGCCACTTGTACACCATGGTTTTTCCTGGACAAGAGTCGCCGTAAACCAATGACATCTCATTCATTATGGTAGCGACTGATTTTCCTTGCCTGGTAAGGAACTTTATAACGGCACGATATTCGATTTTTTCCATATTTCACTTTTCACTCCTGATTATGTTACTTGGTTGATGATAGCTCAAAGACTAACTGTCTAATAACAATGAAACTTCGTATTTATACTAATTATGAGTCGCTGCACAGGCCACGCCCCCAATGCGCCTAATCATCTCCCTACAACCCGCTCATTACGCGAATATAAAAACGCTCCCTCGTAATTAGATTCTTTAGTATGGAGTTGACTTTCAATCGACCTCCATTTCCTTACACTTTCTTTGTCCAACCAAAACCAAATCTCCTTCCTAGTGGAGTCCCTGGTGATTTCACGTACGGGCCGGGTGCTATGAAGTATTTCTTAGAACCCTCCTTGACTAGTGCATGGGCTATTATATTGCATCTAATATCCTCATGTCCGGGCACCCAAATCAAAGACACGTTGTTGTCTTATGCCAGTGTATTAAGGTGCTGTTTACAATTTTTAACCAGTTTTGGTCTGGTAAAAGCATTCATAATTGCCTTGGACTATCAGTCATCCTCCCTTTGCAATCTGTTATGCACAGGCTCGAATTGCGAATACTTCTGCCTGGAAGATAGTTGCATGCTTTCCCAGGCTTTAAGATATCCTCTTTCTGGCGCCCAGTCCATAAATACCGGCTCCTGGATCCCACCCTCATCTATCCCTATATTGTGTCCAAAGAAGAGAAGAAAATTTAACTCTGGTGTCTTCCTGGCAAAACATGTCCAGAACACATCTATCTTCTTAAAAAAAAAATAAATTTGCATTGATCTAGATGATTCGCATTTAATTCACAACTGATTGTACAAATTCAATTTTTTTTTTTAGTAAGTAGATGCTTGTCTTTATTGTAGCTTTTGAGTGTTAGTTAGTTATAAATGAATTTGACTGTTTTCTCTTACCTGTGTTCTTGGGAGTAAAAGAAGAAGTTGTTTTTTAAGGAATCTGTTGCAATTGTGTTTATTTTCAGATGGCACTGGAGTAGATTCCATTTCTTCAACGTTAGTGAAGGAAATTGCTTCTGCTAGTTCTGACTAGATTATTCCTTTAATTTGTTGATCTAAAGAATGTATAAGTAGTGGTGAGTAGTCAATAAATGCGGTTTCCGATGAATGACAATTTAGAAGAAGAAGGTCGAAGTATTCAGTGGAATCGAAGACAGCTACTACATTAGAGCCCTATTTTCGCTCCTGCGTTTAAATTACATTGCCACAATGTTGAATTAGATCATCAGCAATTAGAATGTTAGTGCAGAAAGAGACAACAAAATTTTCAAATATACAGCCAGTAAATAGGCACAAAGGAAATTCTACTTTCAACAAAAGAGATATCCCAAGCGCAATCAGTAAAACAACGATAATACTAACTGATGCCGCTTCAAGAGAGAAAATATGTGAAGGACAGCCCTGGAACGACAATCCTAAAGAAAGAGCTGAAGTTATAAATGGAACACATTGCAACAAGTTCTAGATATTATTGTTTCATCCTGCTTCACCTTTCTCCTCTATCTATTACAAAGAGTGGTCCGACCATAATGCACGATATTAATTGTAAATAAAAGAAAAAGTTTTCAGATAATTATTTTAATATTCTTTATTATGGTAGAAGAATCTATAACAATTGTGTGTGAAACAAAATATCTGCCAAATGCTCGCCACGGCTCCGGTGGCATACCTTTATCACAATTCAATGTTGTTAATGTGCCGAATTATTTCATCCTTTAGCTCTTGAATTGTCCTTGGCTTATTGACGTACACTTTTTCTTTTAAATATCCCCAAAGAGAGAAGTCCAACTGTGTCAAATCACATGATCGAGGCGGGCAATTAACATCGCCACGATTGAGATAACACGGCCATTGAATTTCTCACGCAAAAAAGCCATTGTTTCGTTGGCTGTGTGACAAGTGGCACCATCCTGTTGGTACCACATATCGTCCAGGTCCATATCCTCAATTTCTGGTCACATTAACGACATTGAACCTCAATTATGTCCCAGAGTCATTGAAAATATGTACCATTAAATAGAGGTATGCCACCGAAGCCGTGGCGAGCATTTGGCAGATTCTTTTTTGTTTTATTTGCAATTAACATCGTGCATTATAGTTCGACCACCCTTTATAATAATAACAACAACAGCAATGACAACAACTGTACTGCTCAAAATGGTGGAGGGTCGTCTATTTTTATTCGTACATCGTCTTGATCGTCTGATCAACGGCAGACTCCTTTGGCCTTGTTGTTGGCCTAGTTTCATAACACGCCAATTTGTTCAACGATCCCAGTATGACTTATTTCTGCATTTGGTTGGCTATCACCCTTGCATCATTTTTATCTACATGGAGCAGTTGCTTGTCCCCCACCACAACGTCGATTATCAGCGGTATGAATGATACAAAATAATCAGGAAGAATTTGCTTAAGCTCGAACACCAGATCTCGGTGTTTCGCTTCTTCTTCTCTTCCTTCTTTTAGACTATTCGTGTTTCGGCAGGATAAGACATCTCTATCAGAAAGCTTCTGATGCGCTAAGGCTGGACCTTCAGGTCCTTTGGCCTTTTATTGCTTTCTTTGAAGTGGCTTATATATAACCATAGGATTCTCAATCTGTGTAGCCGTGCGTCGTCATCAGGGCATAATCATGGAAGCCACATTCAGGATACGCCTCATGGCGACGCCTGTTTGGGTCCAGTTCCCCAATATGCGCCATCGCATAAGTCATCTCGATCAGCAACATTTTCATGAGTTCTTGGTTAAATATCTGGCCTATTCGCATTCAATTGTTTAGTGGTCGAGAAGGCAAGCGTTTTTCGAAACTGGTCATTCCTCGGCAAAGGAGGGTGGGTGACATAAAGGACAAGCTTTCGATGACGATTGAGGTGGTCAAAATATAAGCAAAATAATGGAAAAGTTTCTTGATTATCAATTGTTTATAACGACTTTTTGCTATTCATACAAGTTCTTCCAAAACATGTGTGTACAAATGTATGTAATGTAAAATTCTAAATTAGATACAAAACCTTATTATATAGGTATTTCTACCTCCACATACGTCATACCATTTGTTAATCTAGACTTTTTAGTTTAAAAAAAATACCCTTGAAATTGGGAGCATCTACTCGCCAACTCAAACATTAAATTCGTACGAGTGTACCACTAAGAAATCGAGGACACATTTCCAACTCGGTTGGTGGTAAAACGGCTCGCTAAATCAGAACCGTACATTACCGATGTTGTACCTTGCATTGAAACTTGTCTCGCAATCTCAATCAGTCTCCAGCCGGGGTGAACGTGATCAAGATTTTAATATAAATGTCCAATCATTCTTATCGTAAAATTTCATTTTGTTTTCGCGATTGTCTCTTTTATTTTAGAAAGCTTATTATACCGATTGCATTTTTTTCTCCTTTATTTTCGACGGCGGCCGCCGCTTTCTTTCGTTTGCTGCCGGTTTTTATTTGCTCTGTTTCGGTTTTGAGGAGTTTGTTCGGTCAACTCAACCGTCGAATATATCTGATTGTTATATAAAACGCTGACGAGACAAAATTAATGTCTGCATTGTGCTGGTTGTCAGAAGTTTTCCCTACAGTCGTAAAGCTTACCTCAACCTATATATATTTCTTGAAAATATTTTACAATGGGATACACGAATTTGCTACGTATGAGTGGATACAATGGTGGTAAAGGTCAGTTTGATGTTGGCTTCTAAACGTCACGCATATTTTATTTTTTTGCGGTTCATGAAGGTCATAGCAGAATAATCACAAGTTAGTTTTTTATTCATAATCGCAAAAATGGAGTTTTAATTTTATCTAAAATCACAGTTGGTATTAGAAACGGTATGGGTTTTTGATTAAGAGTAATTGAGTTACAAAAGTTTGCAGTTTGGATATTTAATCATTTGGATTCGCTCCATTGCGACATCAATTGATACAAATATCAAAATACAAACTGTTAGATGAAGCAGAATACCAGAATACTTTCGAGAGCTTTGTGAAACCCTGTGCCTCCATTCCATGCTCTGCCTTTTTGATTTAAGATCATAATGGTGAATTTACGTTTTATCTTTTTGTAAAGGGTGATTTTTTAGGCCGGATAGAACTTACGAAGGAGTTAACTGTCAAACAAACTGTCATATTGCGCTCATTTTTCGACATTTATGATCAGTATATTATGACAAATCATCATGAATAGATTGACACTTGAACAACGCTACCAAATTATCCAGCTTTACTTTGAAAATTTGTCATCAATTCGAGCAACTTATAGACGATTTCGTTATTTGTATGGCGAAGATAATCGTCCGTCTGAGGAAGCCATCTGTCGAACTGTGGATAGATTTCATACCACATACTCTCTAAATGATGCAATAACACCAATAGGTCGATGGACTGTGCGTACTGAATGTCGCCGCTGTAAACGAAAGTGTGGAAGAAGATCCAAATTTATCCATTCGTCGTCGGTCGCAGGAATTGGGGCTCTGTCCGTCCACTACCTGGGAAATTTTGCTGGTGCAGAAATTAAAGCCACGAGGCCATCATATGCGTCATTATTTCGCCGATTGAGCTCTAAAGCAGTTGAAAACTGATTCGATGTTTCATTACAAAATTGTGTTCAGCGATGAGGCTCAGGGTGCTGTACTGTCCGTTGGCATTTGCAGCAAAGGCTCGTCCAGTACCCTACCCGTAGTGTCAGTGTGCCCTGCTATCGCAATATTGGGGTACCACACTTTATTGGCTTTCAGTCTAAGGATCGCGGCCATAGCCTCCGCCTTTACGTAAAGCTCCAGCGGAGGGAGGCCCACAATAGTCTCCAAGGATGCGGTTCCTGTGCTGTTAGTTGCACCGGTGATTCCCAGCAGCGCCTGTCGCTGAACAGCAGTCAGCAGTCCCACTGCCGAGGACACTTCTGTCCTTCTCCACCAGACTACGGCTCCGTAGGTTATCGTCGGCCTCACCACTACAGTGTATAGCCAATGAATCACCTTCGGTTTCAATCCCCAGGTTTGACCAACAATTCTTCTGCAGCGCCAGAATAGTTGCGTCGCCCTGTTCGTTATGCTGACTACGTCATTCCTCCAGTTCAGTTTAGCATCAAGCGTAACGCCTAGATACTTTACTTCCTTGGTTAATTGTAACTCCTGCCCAAACAGTTTAATGCCGCCCAGGTCATCGAGTTTCCTCATATTGGTGAAAGCAACCAATTTTGTTTTCTGTGGATTAACTGAGAGTCCTTGTGTAAGGCACCATTCCTCCACAATTCGCAGTGCATATCGCATGATGCCCGCTACTACGCCCGGGAAGTTCCCTTTGGCTACTATGACGATGTCATCAGCGAAACCCTGCGTCCATATCCCACTGTCATTTAGTGACCTGATAAGGTAATCCACAACCAGACTTCACAACAGAGGTGACAGTACAGCGATGAGGCTCATTTTTGACTTAATGGTTTTGTTAATAAACAAAATTGCCATATATGGAGTGAAATCAGTCAACGGGAACCAAGGTCGTACAGATTCCATTATTTCCAGTGGGGACCAAGTCACCGGTTTATGCTGTTAAAGCAGCAAAGATTGATGTTTTTTACATTGTTCTTGTTAAATCGTGGATGACGTTAAACGCTCGAGATGTGTTTCAAAAGGATGGCACATTGCCAGAATGTGTCCGTCAAGAACATCGACTTGAAATCCGAAACCATTTGCATAATGTTAATTTCGTATTGATCTTTCGAATGGAAAACTTTTTTGGATCCAAGGTTTAATCTTTTATGACATTTTTCGATTTTTCTATCGGGCTTAAAAAACACTATAGTTAACACTAAGTCACCAGTATTACTGCTAGTAAGCAGCAAAGATCTGAAATTTTGGAGGCCAACATTGTTCTTTGTTTATTCGTGGCATACGTTTAACAAAATCTCGACTTTCGATTGTACCGCAAGTAACTAAGAACTTTGTTATTTTAAACACGATTGTACCATTTCTTTTAAACAATTTATGCATGTTAAATATCAGTATTAGGTTACCCTGATAAAACTCAACTTTTTCTAAGATATTTACAATTTTCCCTATAATTTGCTATTGCACCATCTTAAAGAAAAACTATAGTTAAAACTCTAAAGCGTTAGGTATCTACTGATGCATCAAAATTAAAGGATCATGGAAATTTCCCCATGCAAAATATCCAAGTAGTCCATTCAGGAGACCTATTTTGTTTTAGTGACCTATATCGATTTTCAAAGATCTGAACTTTCCGTAAACATGTACCGATGAATGTGCAGAGGCATCATCTAGCTGATATCTGCAATCATAGGTAACTATGAGACAAAATTAAAGATATTAGTATACTTTCAGTAGTTGGAACCAATAATCTTTAATAACTCAAAAACTAATAAAGATAGGTACCTATATGAGACCTTAATAAGAATCGATGTAGAATTTCTTGCTAAATTAAGTGCTGCAATAAAAATTACAATGTGCCATTTGAAAAAAAAAAGGTTTTTTAATGTATGAAGATATCTGAATTGGTTGCTAATTTTTACACACCCTGTATAAATTTTGTTAAAAGTTATGACAGTTTCCAGTATCTGATGACCCTTTACTTTCGGTTGCAAAAGATTGGTACCTTACGCTTTAGTGGGTTTTCCAATACAGTTGTCCCTCGATAATCCGACAGTTACGGGGCCGGGAGGTAGTTGAATTACCGAAAATGTCGGATTATTAGGGATGTTTTTTTAATGCATTTAAACAGAATGAAGTTAACAAAATTAGCAACCAGTATTCGCATTGTAATTTATTAAAAATACAAAATGACGGTAAATGTGGGAAGAAAGTTAAGTAAAATTAATACATAGTACATATGTAATTATTTACACGTTAAAAAATTCTGTGATTTTCTTCTGCTTATTCTTATGCAGACAGTCCGTCATTATTTGCTCTTGTATCCCCTTTAACATCGAAATATTTGAGAAATCTAATTCTTTCTCCTCGCACCAACGAAGTAAAGTTCTGGTTGCCGATAACGCTTCATTACAGCTGATAGTGAAATTTTTCTCCAGTACTGCCTCCTGGATCACTTCGTCATCTTCTGTCGTGACTTCCTGGATTATTTCTGCGTCTGTGACATCAGTAGCAAGATTGTCCTCAACAATCCAGGTTCTGAATTCTTCAATTGATGCTGGCGCAAGTTCCACTTCGTTGCAAATTTCAAGTGCAGCCTCCAAAATTGATTCAGAATTATTGGATGCAGGGTTGCATGTTGCAAGATGTGGGTTGTTAGGCCAAATATTTTTCCATGATTTTATGAGGGTTGTGCTTTTTACTTGCTCCCAAGCAAATGCGCTGTTCAAAATTGCATCCTTTATGTTGAAGGATTTCAAAATTGCAGTAATGTCATCATTAGGTTGACTCACAACATCCATTAAAAGGCGCTTTTTGTAATGTGCTTTGAGAGTCTTTATGACGTTTTGGTCCATTGGCTCAATGTAACCATTGGTAGTTTTAACTTTTAATTCATCCTTGTCAGGGTGGCCGGGTGTGTTGTCAAGCAACAAGAGGGCTTTCACTGGTAACTTCTTCTTTTTTAATTCTTGTTTAACTTGTGGGACAAAGCTGTTAGTGTACCAATCAAGAAAAACTTCTTTCGTGACCCAGGCACCTTTGAGCCATGTAGGTTACTGGTAGAGATTCGACCTTTACATTTTTTAACGCACGTGGGTTTTTTGATTTACCAACAACGAGCAGTTTTAACTTATGCGTTCCTGACGCATTCGCACATACCAAACTTTTTTTCCTATTCAGTAACAAATGTCTTTGTGGGGAGCTGACGCCAATTCATACCGGTTTCGTGGCGTTATAAATTTGTTCAGGATCTAGGCCAAGTTCAATGATTTTTGCATCTAATTTTCCGATGAATTCCTGGATTTCAGACTCGTTGGCAGACACTTTTTCGCCACTCATCTGCATATATCGTATACCATGTCGTTTCTTCAAGTTTTGAAACCACCCGTGACTAGCGCGAAAGTCAGTTTTCTTTGTTATTTCGTGGTAAAAAAATTGGGCTTTTTGTTTCAAAATGTCTCCTGAAATAGGTGCATTCCGGTTCCGTTGCTGTTTGAACCAAATGAAAAGAGCCTCTTCGACCTCGGGTATCTCGCTAGTCTTAAGAGTTTTTCTGTTTATGGGTTCATCATCAACAGACTCATGACGTCCAATGTCATATACTTTAGCTATTTTACTTGGAGTTTCATTATGTTTACGTTTTAAACTAGTGCTTGCCAATTCTACAATGTCACTACATGAAATCACGCTATCAAATCAACTACACTATGACACTAGGAACACGCGCACTAGACTGATCTGTCCCGGCAGAAGGATTCATGTCGCTACAGGTTTGATTTGTTTCCGCCGATAAGACTGCTGGTGGCGCATCGGACTACTGAGTACGTCGGATTAAAAAGTGTCGGACTATCAAGGGACAACTGTATTAATTTTAGATGGTGCAATAGCAAATTATTAAGAAACCGTTGAATTTAGATAAAGGGTACCCTAATGCAAAATATTCGCAAATAATGCATAAAATCTGTTTCATTAAAAAAATTATAAATTGTATTTAAAATAACTAAGTTGCTAGTTACTTCCGGTGTAACCGGAAGCCAGATTTAGTTGAAATTATTTTAAAACAATAGAACCAATACTACAAATGCAACTGTCAAAATTTCGGAATTGTACTAACAGTAGATTCTAACTAACGGGTTTCATGAAAGGCTCTGTATATTTAACAGCCACACGTCTCAAGACCATTTCATATACCAGATCAATGTTTTCTTTGCAATCGACCGTTTTTGGCCACTCTTTCTTCACTCTCGTTCAATCTCTCTGCCAGGTTTCAAATCCATTGCTCAACATGGTCACAAGAAGAGGGCTGCAAGATCTTAGAAAATATTGGATGGCCCATCATTTAGGAGTGTCTTTTAAAAAGATTTCATTGTAATCATTAATAATAAGTACTATTATGGTAGGTATTTACAATAAATGGGGTACTAAAATAATGCCTAATTTGAATATCATATAATACATAAACATAAAATAAATTCTACATAATTTCCATATTCCGTTCAAGCATCACGATATCTAATTAAGAGTTTATTATTACAAACATAACCTACTAAATGATATTTGTTAGAATATGTTTACTTTCATGCTTCGAACGATCCCTTGAATTGAAAGTAGTTTTTTAAAGAAAACTTATCTGAAGAGAAGCGCATCATCGCCGTACAATCGGAGTCTTTATGACGGGGCAGCGTCGTAATCGAATGACAATATACGGCAATTAAAAAAATTCGAACCGTTCGCTGCATTACCGCACGAATTTATAAGGCAATTAAATAATGATACATAAATTAACAGTTATGCGCGTTAATGCATATTCATATCGTATCTATATGCTATGTGTGTTCATCCCCCCGCTGGCTTCACATCACGGCACGTACCAGACAGGAAACAAGCTCGAACAACCTGAATGATTTAGAAACTTTCTAACTAGTGGTGCGCGTATTTCCAAGGAAACCATTTTCATCTTTTCGATTTTGAAACTTTTATAACGCAATAATCTTCAGATTTATTATCGGCGTCAATTTTATTCATTACCACAACGAATGCTGCGCTTTTTATACCAGATAAAGTTAAGGAGAATTTCGAAAGATAACTCTCCAACCATATAAATGAACCCTAATCGGAAATACGTGATCTAATTTTTTAATCCTGCCAGAATTAATTTAGACAAAATAATTTTCTCGTGTGTACACGTAGTTTAGAGCTCGTTTCTCAATTCCTACAAGTTTAATACAAGGAGAAATAGTTTGTCTTGATTAATAATAGAAGAATCTTCATTGGATTTAAAAATTACCCAATTTATTTTCCATACGATCTTCTATTTAACATTTTCAAAATACCGTTAGATATTTCACAAGAGATGATGGTCTAATACATATATATATGTATATATTAATAACGGTAATCTGATATAAGTTTCACTATTATACAATTATTCAGAAGATGTTCGTGAAATTGATCAGGTGTCAAATGCAGACCTCTAGAATTCCTATTCTATTCTTGCGAAGATATAATGCTATAATGCCGGTTTAAATGGATTATACCTGAATGTATGTAACATGCATAAGTAAAAGCATTCATAAATCATATTGGAATGAAGTGTGTTAGGTGAAATTAACTTCTTTATGTCGCGGAAAGGTTTAATATTTGCTTGTGTGAATATAATATGCATGCGAACATTTGATGTGGAATATAATCTCTAGAGAGTAAAAAAGTAGCCATTTTTTAGCCACATTTCTGTTTAATCCTTTTAAACTTAATAAACAAGAAAGACCACTTTGTGCTGAGGATAATTTTCATACGAAGGCTCGTTACGAATACTACAGCACAAGCTTTTGTCGTTTTCTGATTAATCTTCATGATTACAGCAGAATGTGTTCTTATTACAAAACATTATTTTCTAGAAGGTTGGGTGTCCAACTTCTGAGATAGAGGTTCTGCTTTAACAGGAAGACCTTTTGGTCAATCTCGAAGAACAACAGGAGCTAGCAAATGTGACTGACGTGAGAGCTTTCAATCACTATTTAACTAACTTATTTTGCATGAATCTTAGGGAGCTTCACCAATGGCTATGTCATATTACTAAGATTAAGACGAAAAAAAACATTTTTGGTTTTAACCAAACAATGCCACAGCCCACACTACTCATCATTCTGTCATCATGTTCATAGTCAGACAAAATTGCTGCACGGTAAATTTTCAGAATTTGAAGATCTTCTAGATAACGCTTATTCCAAAATAACCTACCGGACCATAGATAACTATCTAAACAGGCTCAATGTCAAGCATGAATAATGGAGCGTGGAGTGACTTGATTATTGAAACACACTGACTAGATTAGATTAGATTAGATTACTGGTAGGTCGTTAAGGCATTCCTACCACTCTTCACTGCGACCAATGAGATCTATTGTTCACAATAGATCTCATTCTTAATCTTTTAGTCCCAATTGATCTCCAAACTTCTAAATAAATTCAGGATCTTCTTGGGGCCTATGACCCTGATGTCAGCCGGTTCTAAGCGCGCCTGTTCGAGGTGACGGTGTCTTTGTCGGGCTATCGCCACACAGCCACATATAAGCCCATAGATACCTATTTCCACTCCTGTATTTGTTTTGGATCCGTTCATATACCAACGTATGAACAGGTCTTGTAGTTTAGGTAGGCCCGAATCCCACATTCGGCGGTCTTCCTCCAATTCTTGTAGAATTTGAAGATGGTCCACTAGATCTCTTACTTTGAAGATCGTGTTCCAGCCTGATTATCGCTTTCGTTTTCACTTGTAGGTGCAAGAGAATCAAATTGAGTAGGGCCTCTATCAAATAGCACTTGTGAAGACGCTGTATTTTTTGCAGCAGGTTTCGTCTTTGTTTTTCTTTTGTTTTTGGCCGCCATGCGTATGTGGCCATGGGTGTGACTCTAGCCATGTAGGTCCAAAGAATCATTTTAGGATTTAAACTGCAGATTTTGCCAAAAAGGCGACAGGTCGCCAATGCTCTTATGACCCTCATTGACGTCCTTAGGAGATGAGTGTTCCAGAAAAGTTTTTGATCTAAAAAAATACCCAGATATTTCACTTCAGTAGAGAATTCGTTTCTGCTAGTGTAGGTGCCAATGGGGACAGCTTCCTTCTTTTAGTGAATGGTACCACAGCTATTTTGTGTGGATTGATGTTCAGGTGCTCCTGCAAACACCATGACCAAGTTACGTTGAGGGCATTCTGCATACGGACTCATAATAGTCCGTCCTGTTTACCCCCAATACACTGACTAAAGACAGCATCTTTTACACCTGTTAGATTAAACATAAACCTACATATTAACTGAGTAATTCTGAGCATTTCGCATAGCCTATAGTTATAGAAATTTCTAAAATAAAATTTTGCTTCTTTCTATATAAAATCGAAACACAAACAAATTTGATGCTGGTTAAAGGCCTGAACAAGTCTTGATGTTTCTTAGGTAACAAACTTTACTACATTTACTCTTAAACTAAAACAATATTATAGGGAATACTATGTCCAATTCAAGTATTAAGAATATATAAAGATGCTAAAGGTAGAAAGAGTTGAAAAGTACGTAAACATAATAATAATGATAGAAGAATAAACAAAAGAAGAGGAGAGTTTGAGTGCAGTAGATAGTCTTGATAAATTATGGAAGCCCCTGCAGCTACGCTCACGACAAAAAAGACATGAATAAAATTTCTTTTGGAACAGATTTTCACATAAGAAGTTACGCTTCTTCTGATTGAGACGTGTGTTAATGGTGGTTTGCAGATTTTTATTTAATATTGTTCTCTGTATGACAAGGTTTTTTCTATGAGTGGTGATCTAATCGTTGGAAATAGTATTCTATCAGCAAGTAGGTGGAAGTAGTAATCCTCTCTAATGTCTTAATGGCCAGCACTGTGATGTGGTTCTTGTTGAACGGGATGTCAAAGTCAATTTTGTTTTGGAGAGTTTCTAATATCTTTGAATGACTTTTAAGACTTGAAGATCCAGCTAGGCTGGGCCACGAGAAAGCCAAGTAGGTTAATTGTAGTTTTAAAGACATAGTAATCTTGGAATAGAGTAGAGGGATGAATCCAGTCTTTTGAGTGTGCTCCCTGAATGTAAATCGCTGATTCAAGGCTATTTTCATTTGTTCGATATATGCCTTTCGCATGAAGTAGTAGTTTCGTCAAACGTTGTAAGAGCGTTGCTCAAAAAGCATGCTTCATGTCATCCAAAATCTTTTAGACTATAACATTTGCTTCATACTGTGTGCCCCTATCTAATCACTTTTTCGAAATTTGCGATAAACTCTGTATAATTTTTGATGGGCATATCGAATTATGTAATTTCTCACAAGTTCTTCCATGAAGTTATCTATGTTAAGAAAATCTTTTGAGACAAAATATTCAGTAAAGAAACCTTGATCTTTTAAGAAGAAAGAAACATTTTCTCTCAGATTGATGGTCACACTATATGTACCAGGCTTGAACACATTATAAACACAATTGCCTCTTTTCAGGTGGCCAAATTGACAACTCACTTATATTCTCTCCTCCACCCCCTCCAATTTCAATCAATCATTAATTTCAAACTTCTAAATTGCAAATCTCTTGCAGCTTATAATAAATTGATATCTACACAAACAATTTGGCCTTGATATACGTGAAATCGATGGCAAAGATTGCGATTACTGGATACTACGACTGAAAACAATACCATACAATGGTCTCCCTCAACTTACTCCGGCAAGCTGGCATAATATTAAAAAAAATAGCAGCTCTAGCTTTTTTTTTTTGATTTGTATTGTAACACAGGCCTGCGACTAAAAAACTTTTTCGAAACTGAAAGACGATCTTTATAAATTTTAGGTGCTGTATTCGGGCAAAATTATAAAAAATTTTCATCACCAAAATTTCAATTTTTTTTTGGATGTCTCACCAATTTTGAGTTGTAATTTAGCATCACGCATTTTCCTATATCCTTCCATTACAATAAAAGAAAATAGGAATAGAATAATTATTTATGAATTAGTCATCCTGTAATGAATGAATCATCCCCCATAGTCCATTTGTCTGAGTCATCTCAACACAAGCACACTTTCGCGCTGCTCAGTATTTCATTTGTGTGTTGTTTCCTCTCGTGTCAACATGTCTTCTAGCCGTGGTTGTCGTAATTCTCCCGACAACTTTTGTTACATTTGTAGTGAACTTAAAAAACACCAGTATGTATTACTCCTATTTCGATGTGAGCCTTGGAAGAAATCTGAGGAAGTGGTCATCAAGTAAAAAAATCATTCAAATTTGGCATTTCAATGGTGTGGAGGAAGCAAAAAATCACAGTGATGCTTGTTATTTTTGCTGCAATAATTTTAATGGATATAACTCTTGCTTCCAGAAAGGTGATTAGATGACTAGATTTTTAGGAAACGAAACAGACCCTAACTACATCAGCATTGTCGATGATCTTCTCAAAAAAAAGGATGATTCCTGATGAGTGTAAAAAGTCACTTCTTACATCCCCATTTGGATTTTCTCCATGAAAACTTGGGTACTATCCGTGAACAGCACGGTGAAAGTTTATATCAGGATATTAAGTGGAGAAGAGATAGAGTAGATGGAACGTCAGTATGATGGGAGATTACTACTGGTTACTTCATCGAAGGAATCCAGGTGTTACTCATAAGAGGAAAAGTAACAATTGGAGCTTTTCCGAGAAGAGGGAAAGAAAGTACAGGGCTATCAAAGTGGAGTAAATTAATTAAAAATACATTGACAGTGTCTTCTTTTATTACTAAACTTAATTAGAATAAATAAGATCTTAAAATACATTTTTCCACTCTCCAAAGTAGTCATATTCATACCTGTTAGGTTAAGATTATTGTGCTGGATTGCGGAAAAACGGTGGGTGATGAGGAAAAGCTGTTGTCATTTTCGGATTCAGCACCCTTTAAAATTGTTAGATTATCTTAAATAATCAAAAAAATTTTTATGAAATTAATTTTTGCAGGCCTGTGCAATCTAGAGGGATCGTTTTTATTTCAAAAACAGCTCCTCATCGTGCCCCTCAAACCCATTATTCTTAAGTAGTCCTAGGTTTGACTTGGTGTTGAAACCTGTACTAGATGCTGAACTTTAATTGAAATGACAATGTTCAAACACAACAGTCTCAAGCCGTTTTGTTCGTCTTTTTAAGGTAATGCGTAGAGACCAGTAAGAAGGTCCAAGATCAAGTACTTTTTTTGTTTGTATTTGGCCAAAAACCTGATTCGTTTGAATTTGTTTGGGTGTTGTTTTCCAGAGAGAGAGAGAAGAAAGTGAGGTACTTCTTGGATTTCGTTTCTAAGTTGACCTTTAGCAACGCGAAAGAGATGTTTCAGTCCAACAAATATTTTTTGCAAGATTTTCTGGTTTAGTGTTGGAGGTCGTACACAGGAGCTAACTAGTTCCAGATCATGCAATCACTTAAATGGCAACGAGTTTGTGACAAAGATATTATGGAACCAGTGAATGATTAGGAGTTTTTGGATATATTATACGAGAAGTGTTATTAAAATATTGACGCTTTTGATTGCTTTAAGGAATATAAGGACTCAATTTGAAAAGTTGTTTTTTCATTCAGAATACTTCACGATGGATGATGATGCTTCATAAATAATTCCTCAATTTTCTTGATTAATTCCTAATGATTGATTCCTTATCATTTACTATGTAACCCATCTTTATCCGTCTGCATGTATTAAGAGTCATTAAAGCCTATTGTGACTGCATTTTATCACAAATTTGTTCATCACCGCTGCAGTAGAACCTTAACGGGTTTTGCGAGGAACAAAGCTGCTTAATTTACAACGGATCACCCTACTTTCGAACGCTCATAAATATTAACCTGTATCCATGATAAATCTTAAATATTTATTATATATTTAACTTTAAGGTTAAGCCGAGAAAATATCAATTCACAATTGCATAATAGATTTGGCAAATACATAATATCAAAACAAAATATGACAGTGATTTCAACGCTACATACTAATCATAACCTTGCTATTGGGAACGTTTTGTGATTCCAACTAATATCAGGAAACATCTCAGAATAAATATAGGAAAAATCCATTAGTGACATAACATTTCTAGAACATCCCACAATTCCTAATTAGCGCTAATATTCATTACTCATTTGATTGAGTCTTTCCGAATATAGAGTTTTTATATTTGTTCCGTGGCTATTTTCTTATAAACAGGCGGTAGGTGGACGTGTTTATTTTTACATAAACACCACCTACTGAAAGATTACATCAGTAGAAGGTTAGATTTTACATGGAATTTTTGCATTCACTACATAAAAGTAAACTACGTTTTAAAGCAGATACATTTTAGCGATTTCAGACTACTGTACGTTGATCTTGAAATGAAGGCGTATAGATATACTACAGGAATAAAAATTACCTACTCATGTGTCACATTAAAGTAAATACTTTAATGCCCACATCGTACACAAAATTTCTGAATTACGTAATAATCTACTCTCTTGCTTATAAGTTTTGGTTCATTCAATGACTTCTGTACACGTAATAATAATGTGGTGGTACCTCAATATACAGGGTTTTCAAACTTAAGTCGGCACTATTGCTAACTTTGTTATTATTGGAGCTACAAAGTTGGTTAAATAGGCAAACTAGTGTAGTTTTTCAAGCAAATTACAATGGCATTAAAAAAAATAATTGACGTACTGGGTCACGTGATATTGTGAAAAACGTAATTTTTTAAAATGGGACACCCAGTATACAGTTCTCACGGTCGACAGAAAATTTAATTCTGAACAAAAACTTTCCTATGAACTTTTATCCTAAAGTCAATAATAACAGAGTTATTGATGATTGTTTTTACAGAAACTAAAAACAGTACCTATTGTTTATTTTAAGTTATTTTATTAGTTTCGAAAATAAAAAAAAAACAAGAAATTTTAAATTCAGAGCAGATGCTCAAAAACATTACCCTCTTGCTTCAAGCAGCACTTTTGAACCCGCCTGTTAACGCTTCTAGTAGCCTTAGCAATGATTCTACCATCAATATTATTAATAGCATGGCTGATGCTTTGCTGGAGATCTTCAATATCATACCGTCTTTCATACGCTGCACTTTTCACAAATCCCCAAAAGAAGAAATCCAAAGGTGTTATGTCCGGTGATCGGGGAGGCATACGAATAGGCCCGTTAGTTGATAGATATCGGCCATCAAAAAGGTCATGTAATAAGTTATGAATTTGGCGAACATTATGGGCAGGAGCGCCATCTTGTTGAAAGAATATCTGTTGTCTATCCATTAAATTCAGGTCATCCAAGAATTCTCCAAGGGTAGCGGTTAACATTTTGACATACCTCTCGCCAGTTAATGCACCTTGATAAAATACGGGGCCTACAATTCTTGAATCAATCAAGCCACACCAAACATTAACACTAAAGCGTCTCTGCGGATTACAAGGACGGAAAAGCATCGGGTTTTCTCGACTCCAATAGTGGCTTCTTCCTGTTATACATACCTCTGTTGGAGAAATTTGATTCGTCACTCCAAAGAACCAAACGCCAAAAATTATGGTTAAGTCTAACTTGATTAATGTACCACTGACAAAACTGAGTCCGTCTTTCTTGATCTCCCGGTACCAGCGTCTGAATAGGTCTGTATCTGAACGGCACAAACTTATGTTTTTTTAGAATATTGTGAATAGTTCCCAAAGATAGTCCACTTTCTTCCTTTAAATCATTAATTGCATTATTAGGATTAGCTTCAAAGAAAGCTAAGACGTTAATTTCAGTTGCTTCACTTATTATAAATTGCTTTTTGGTTCTAGTTTTCTTGAACACATTTTCATTTGATCGAAACTTACGGTACAAAAGTAAAAAGTACCTTCGATCTGGCAAGTTGCGCGTAGGAAATAAAACACCGTAACGTTCACGAGCTTGCAGGGAATTTTTATTACAAACGATGTAACATTCCATCATATCACATTTTTCTAAATGCGTGAAAGGCATTTTTTCATCAATAAACACAAAATGTTAATTGCTTACTGACAGAGGTTTAATGCAATATTTCAATGTTGATGACATTTGCAAAACAATAGAATTTTGTTTATGAAATAACAGCCACCTTGGCAAATTTGAAAAATCATCAATAACTCTGTTATTATTGACTTTAGGATAAAAGTTCATATGAAAGTTTTTGTTCAGAATTAAATTTTCTGTCGACCGTGAGAACTGTATACTGGGTGTACCATTTAAAAAAATTACATTTTTCACAATATCACGTGACCCAGTACGTCAATTATTTCTTTTTTTAATGCCATTGTAATTTGCTTGAAAAACTACACTAGTTTGCCCATTTAACCAACTTTGTAGCTCCAATAATAACAAAGTTAGCAATAGTGCCGACTTAAGTTTGAAAACCCTGTATATACAATTTTACAATCATAACCATTTAAAACAAATTGGCTATAATCCTAGCCATGTCAATTAATCGAATTGTTATTATAGGATAACAAACTGCCAGTCACTATAAAAATCTTTAATTTTATCGTTATCTTAAAGCATAAATTTAAAATCTTTACATTTGAGATACACCTTTCATCAGACACAACATGTGTGGTCCACTTGAAATACAAATATGTATCTGGTTAGTTGACACATTCCAACAATATTATTATCAACAATCCGTGAACTTTCACCTCGACTAATTTTTATGTCACTACTTATAATAAAATAAATATTTTATAAATTAACGAAAAGGAAAAGAATCGTTAACATCAGCAACGGCTATCCAGTTTTATGTCGTCATAAAAGCGTATGGATTTAAATGTGTGCATACATACATGCCGTCATCATCATCATCATCATCATCCACATCACCATCAGCTTTTATTAACAATTGTACAGAAAAGCGTGTGTCATTGGGATTTCACAGGTGCATATTTCAATTTGTACCTCTTCTTCTGAACAACCCATACTGACGATGATTAGTCTGAAACGCAATGCTTGAAGCTGTTGTACATATAAATATCTCCTCACAATTAAATTGTACGAATGAATTGTCCGGCAATCTTTTACGTAATGGTGATGTTTTATTCTTTCATGCAGAGTCAGGTACGTATACGGTTGATTCTTACATGTTCATTGTTAATTGTGACCGGTTTGAACTTTGCCCCTTCATGAACCAAGGCGCCGACTATATACACAAGCATAGACGGCATACGTGTATACCATCAAAGAACATAAATTTAGATTTATAGCAACACAAAAATCATATACCTCAAAGACCTTATAATTATCGTTTAAAAAAGTTTTCTTCTAAAATAGCCTCACTTCGCGTCAACGTTTTTTTTTTGTCAACTTTTTATAATATATTTAACAACCGTTTCAGCGTTATTAGTCCCTAAAAAGCAAGCGTTATATTAATGGGAAAATTCGTCTAATGGTGAAATTAATTACATGCTTTCAATCGTCCCTTGTCAGCACTTAACAAAAGCTCAATGAAGCGCCTCGCTTTCACGAAGCTTTTTTATGGAATATGAGAACGTGCAATTAGATTTTTTCGTATACAACTTTTTCACGTACAAAAGCATTGTTAGCAAATGTAACGTAAACTATTATTATCGGTGTTGGAAATAACAGGCCCATCAACACGTTAAACAACCTTCTTAAGTATGCTGTTGTCCGGTGTGTTGAGTAGTCGTGTGAAGTAGTTCGGTGCCGTGTGCCGCTGTACCCTTTAATATGCTGAATTATTAATTATTATCCTTTCAAATGTTAAGTAGATGCAACGGGTAACACGACAAGTACAAAAAAAGAAGTCATATATGCACGCTTTACTAAACATAATGTAATGAGAGAACGGTGTGAAACAGGTGAATAAGTACCTGTATGTACATCACTTTGAAACTAAAGAAATGTTCTAACATCTCATGAATATGCAACAAGTAATTATTCACACATATAAGCAAGCATAATTTCATTGATAGTAGCTACTTTACGTCTTCTATTGTTGTATTTGGTATTAGTTTTAATAGCAGATTTTAATTTATTTCTGAAGCATATGGTTAATCATCCTTATTGCTTTCTTGAGACACCTCGTATGGATTCTCAAAATTTCACAAAAAAATCTTGATTCAAATAGTATTATTGAACTAAGATTTAAAATTAATTACTGGAGATGATTTAAGCACAAGAAAAGCCTCTAGGCGTCCAAAAATATCCTTTGACACTGTGCCCAGTATATTTTTCTCTTGCAGAAAAGAAGGTTTACTCAAAGTAGTTATAATAGGTGAGGATTGAGGTTTTCCTTTAATAAAAACATACCTTCAACATTTCGTAAAATATTATCTAGAGCGACTTCTAAATAAGCATTGTATTGTATTGTATTGCTGGTGGGTCCTTCATTTTCCAAACAGCTCTCCTCACTGCGACCTACTGATCTATTGTGATTACCCTATCCCTTCTAGTAGAGTACCCTTCTATTCCACTGTTCTTGACGAACCTCAGAATTAGTTTGGGTGCCAGGGTTTTGATCAGTTCAGGTGTTAAGATCGTCAGTCCTAGAAGTTGAAACCTTTGCCGGATTAATGCTTCGCACTCGCAAAGCACGTGCTCAACTGTTCCCAGTTCGCAGAATCGACACGTCTTCATCAATTTTGCCCATCTTTTTAAGATGGTATCTTAGAGGGCAGTGGTCAGCCAGAAGACGCGTAAGCGTCAACTAGGTTTTTATGACTGTTTAGCAAGGAGTTTCTTCGCTTGTCTTTGTCCGAATGTTTTTCCCCAGAGCGAGCATAAAAATGAACTTATTTTGAGATATTAAAAAAATCTAAGGAGGACAATCTAGGATGTTCGACCACCACACTTCTTCACCTACGGTGAAATAAATTTTACCGACAATTCTGGGAAACTCTTCAAAATCTACAGAATTGCCCTCAAATATACGAAGAGCTAGCATGCAATTTGTCAAAATCGACAACAGTAATATTCTGTGGCTTAGTTTGAGGAGTATTATTACCTCCATTCACAAAGATTATGGAGATCATGGACAAAAAACAGCCCAAAAGCTTATCCTCGTTGCAATGCATGTTGTTTTAGTCAAGGATCTAGACACAATCGAACTGATCCTGGATGGATTAATGCTGCAATATGTACAGGGTAGGTCACTAAGTGCTCTTTCAGCTATTGCAGCAAAATAATTTGACATTTCTCCAACTTATCTTTCAATTTATTATTGCCTGGCTGCATTCTTGTCTTTAACACTTGCTTTTACATTTTTTGCAATAAATTGAAATATAGATGATTTAAAGCTGCTTAAGAATCCATTAATGCAACATTATGCATAAAACATACAATATAATATTTCATTTTTAAAGAAAATCGTAAAAATAAGTTACAGCTGTAGAAATAAGCGGCTTCTATTTTATCAGTTTGACAGTAATGGATACAGAATATAAACGCTGTTTAAATTTCACATAATGCTCTTTCAAACGAGTCCAGGATTATTCGGATAGGTTGAATAGTAAGTAAATTGGGTTTGTTTTCCCTCTTTTTAGGTTAACTTTTGAACAAATATAATTACTTTCGCTATGATAAATATTAACGGGTTAGATAGGAGGATTCTCTTTATCCTGGTGAGTAATTTACTCTTTTTGTTTTACTAGTAGGTATGACTTAATTTTATTGCGCATTAAATTCGTCGTTATCGACTTTAAAGATTAAATTTATTTTATATTTTAAAAATCAATTTTCATTATTATTTATTTTTCTCTACCTCTTATCTGTTAAGGGAGCGTTCTGGTTTGTCTCAGTCAGGAAAATTGTCGTGATCGGCATTTCGGACTGGAAGTGGTATTCGGGCCTTCGACGTGGGAAATATTCTTTGGCTCTGCCTCGGAATGGGACGGATCTGGTTCCTGGTGCCTCAGAAATTGAGTTGGGAAATTCTTCGTGGAAATATTTAAATGGAATGGGTCGTATCTCTTTGGAATATGGATATTTTATTTTATTTGACCCTCGAATAAGGGAAATATTATTAATTTAAATTTGAAATTATGTTTTTTAATTTGTTGTTTACTTTTCAGAATGGAAATGGACACAAGTCTGGATGCGTTGGTGGTTCGGACGCGTCTCTTTTTAATATTTTTCTCAAGAAAGAATTTTTTGTAATCTATGGCTGTCTGAGTACCAAATTGGGTCTTTTGGGATTGGATTCTCGGGAACAACGAAATTAATTTAAAATACCTTTGGAAATTGTATGAGATGGTGTCGCGTGAGTAATTAAATTGTTGTAGATGGTTTTCCATTTTGAAAAATGTAAATTTTGTGAAATGTCATTTGGGTCATCTGTCAGTTCTTTAGTCCGGTTTGTCATACATGCCGGCAACTTAAATTTAGTTTCATAAAATTCTACCAACCTAATAATTTCAATATCTTTAAAATTAAATGTCATTACAAAAATGGGCTTTCAGCTGTTGATATCAAAGTTGAAGCGCATTCTGCGATTTTCTGAGATACTAGAAATTTTAGATTTGGACATAGCAATGACACCCCCTAGTGGTAATATCTGGAATTTGAAAATGATTTCCAGCAATTTCTCTTGACCCCTTTTGCTATCAATATTTTTCCTGAATAACCTAGAACAAATACTTTCCGAGATACAGTCGCTCACCTCTCTTGAGGGGTCTGCAGACGATATGATCCGTTGCACGACTTGCTCTACTAGAAGTAAAAATAAAAACGTCAAGACAAGTCAGTCGCCGTTTTTCCTTCACACGTAAACTGACGTAGACCGTTGAACCAATTCCGATATTACAACAGATTGTACAACCGATCATATCGTCTGTAGACTCCTTTAGTGACCCACCCTATACAAACCGATGATATTGAAGGAATTGTTTAGGAATTAGAGAAACCTAAGACAAAAAACAGAACTTTTTCTGCACATTTCTTTAGATACATTAAGCTTATTTATTTTATGTAAGGAGGGTGGTATCATTGCCAGAAAACTTATTTTAAATAGGGGATCAGTGACCATTTTAGTCCCGAATCAAATAAATTTGAAGGTACTCTAGGGCAGTTCTACGTGAACCAGGAAAAATGGTTCACCTTTACCAGTAAGAACTACCTTAGTGAAAATTCTTCTAGTAAATTCATATAGAACTTCTGGTTGCACCCGCATTCATCTTCTAACATCTCTTGCATTTCATTTTCGGATGTAGGACATTTTGTTCACACTCTACGATCTAGCTCTTCCCACAACAGCTGGATTGGATTGATTTCTGATGACTGGAAAGGCCAAGTCATTATTTTTAACACATATTCATCTTCTTGTGACTTGAGAAAATTTTTACATAACTTTGAAGTCCGTTTGGGGTCATTATCGTAGATGTATTCAAATCTAGAACCAACTAATCGAAATCCTTCTTTTAATATGTGCCTGTAGTGTTCTTTCTTCATTATACTGTCTATTCTTACTAAATCGTTAGTTCCCGCAAATGAGAAACAACCTCAAGCTAACATAGATCCTTCTCCGTACTTTGTAGTTGGTGTAATACACTCGAGTAATATTTCTGCACGAAGACTAGCCTCCTTTTCCCAAAAATCTCAAATTTGAATTCGTCTCTCCACAGAATATTTTTAAAGTCACTGTCTGTCCAATTTTTGTGTGCCTTGGCCCATTGTAATCGCTTTTGCTTATTTTCTCGCCATAAGAGGGGATTTCGAATAACAATTTTTGTTTGTGAACTGTGACGAACCCTTCTCTGATATGCTCTCACTCCATCAGTCAGTCATACTATCCTCAGACCACCAACCTGGTTTGAATATAAATACTAATTCCATAATCTCATTAATATCTCCCTTAATACCATGAATAATCACCCAATCCTTTTACAATAAAGGTGCTCACCTAGAAATTGTGAATAAATTAGTACAACTTAATTTTCCAACACTCTCATTCTCTTTAATTCCAAGATTGACATATAACATGAACGATTACGACCCTATTCGAGCGTAAGTGAAATTTAAAAATTAATTTCGCAGTCAAGTCCGAGAACGACGCGGTAGCAGATTTGCATATTAAATAACTTTACGGTAGTCGAGTTATTAAACAGCGGGACACCATTGCATTATCCTGCTGGCATTAATTTTAAAAGCAGATCTCCTTAAAACCTGGCAGTCACCGTGGCGGTCTTAGGTTTAGTTCTTGCGATCGCATACGTTCGTTCTTGAGCTTAATATTTAACCGACACAGGGTGCCTGTCAATCACTGCAAATACTTCGCTTAGCATGCGCATAAATAAGCGAGAATTACTGAGTTTTAATAAGGATGTATTTTGCCGTTCGAGAAGTTGGAAGCTACAGATTCTATTAAACTGATGAATGCCCAACTTACATGGTGACAGCATATTATTACGGTTAAATAATTATAAATTGCAGGAGACATTAAATTTGAAACAGACTGTACATAAGTATGTATATCAAGCTTGCGCAAGCTTGATACACTATTTCGATTGTGTACTCTCACTCCATTTTATTGTGATAAATATCTGATTCCCCCATTATTGTTGGTAATCTAAACGACATCATATAACTCAATTACATCCAGAGTAGGTCGCTGGAGAAAAATTACGGACATTATTCATAAATGTCACTTGATTTAGATGGCAATATTGTTCTACCACACCAAGCGGTTCAGTATAGAGACGCAGGTTATTACAACAATCCCATTTCGTGTGTATAATGCGAGGGGAAGGATGTAAGAGTATGGGTTGGTCCGCTATGTAAACGAAATTATATCAGAGTTTCATGCAAGTACTATCATGAATCTCAACGTATTACATTTTGTAATATGGATAAATGTACAACGTAATATATGTTATGTGTGTTTAATTTGTCGGGTAGGACATATTATATAATATTGTTGTATACAATAGAATGTATTAATCCATTTATGTACTATAACTGTAATAGGTAATTATTATTAGAATAAGTCGATAACCGCAGTGGATAGCCGGCTGCCTATCCTTGTAACCGGGATTTAATTTTCTAGAAGGATAGTGACATTTTTGCCGGAGGATTGGATACCGATCCATCTAGCATTCGTTATTCGAAAATTTTTTATACTCATCGACTGTGATGACGAAGTCTTTTGGATGACTACGATGGTATGGAAACGACTTTCTTTCATCTCCAATTTCAGTTTAGTCGCACGGAGTCAAATGAGGTGAATATCGTGGATGATCGATAGCAATGATGCCCTTTTGTGATCAAGAATTCACGTACCATGATGGGGCTTTGTGCGAGGGTGCATTGTCGTGCAACAACAACCAAGTGCCTGGCTCTCGATATTCTGGTCGATCTCGTCGAATTCTGGCCTACAATCGTTGTAGAATTTCCAGATAGTATTCTGCATTCACCGTCTGACCTTCTGGGATAAATTCATTGTGAACAATTCCCTTTGAATTAAAGAAAACGCTCGGCATTGTCTTGATTTTGCTCTTCTGAACGCGTAATTTTTTCTCTTTTGGATCCTTTGGTGACTTCCATGCCGCAGTCGTACTGAAAACAGCACGTTTCATTACCAGTTACAGTGGCTAACATGCTTGCTGTATCCTCCTCAGACCCAAGATGCTACGATTCAATAGATTTTAATGGGATTTGGAGAAGCGATAGTTTATTGGACATTGGGTTATGGTGCTTGACATCCCGAATTTTTTTACCTACTAACAGTTTTCAAATGAGAGGCCAAGATAGGCAAATGCTGAATTTTTCGATTCATAGAAGTTGGCGTTGAAGTACCGTTCTTGATTTTCTATTTCCAGTCTTCTTTTAATATTTATCAGCGGCTCAGCATCTGAATCATCATCACTTTCAGATTCTTCAGGAGGAACACAGCCGGCCACTTCAGTAATCTCGGTATCGGATTCGTTTTCACCATCGGAAAAAATGCCTGTCAGAGTTGTCTGCTTCCAATAATGTCAACAATGCATCATCGTCATTTCCGACTTTTAATAATTTTTTGTGCCAGAAACACTCTGAAATTTACAAAAAAGTAAGGTTAGGTTCTTGCGGCGGCAATTCCAATTGTCCAACCGGTGGGACACAAGGATTTTTCACATTTCTGATACAAATATTTTATGATAAAACATGTGAAAATCATTATCAACAGCATTTAAGGAATAGTTTGCTTTGCTTACCATTTAATTTGGATCGATAAGGGGACTTCATTTTCACATTAACTTTTACGTCTATTTATCACTATCACTATAAACCCCCACCAACCATCTATTGGTAACCGTTTAAAGTATGTGTACAATACATTGGACCGAGGGACTTAAAACGTAAAATGTTCGGGTTCAAAAAAAATATTGTAAACTGAATGTCCAATACCAATATATTGGACTTCAGGCCTCAGGAGGGTATTCTTTTGGGATATGCAGAGACCATCTACACCGCAAAGAAATACAAATACAGATTCCTAAATCCTCATAATAATTAACTTAAATGCAAAATGCAGCTTTTGCAACATTTATCATGCCACGCTCTGACGTTTTCTTTTTGGCTCGTGCTGAAAATAGTACGTTTAGTCCCTAGTTGTAATGGCTTGGCGGATTCTTTTCGGACATGTTTAACATGTCTTCGCAATGCTGAACTCTCCAATCTTTTTGGTCGTGGAGTGTGGCACGAATCTTCGGTCAAAATTCGATAGATTCGATGAAAGTCGGTTAGAAAGACATTCATGCTCCATTTTATCGTGCAGATGTTCCTAATCAACAATAGAAGTCTTACAAACTCTCTCCTGCAGGTATGGCCACAGAAAGAAATCTAGCCCACTTTACTTCCACACTGCGATTTCCAGTCCACCTTCTAGTATAACCTCCATTTAAACAATTAGTGGGAACTTTGCCACCAGGAGCTAGCGCAACAATCCATAATCATTTTGATCTTTGTTTTCCCGAAGCCAGTAAGGATTGCCTTCTCACCAATGGTAACAATTATGATGAATCAGTTTCCCAATGTTTTTACTTTTACAAACCCTACAAAGTTCGTCCCTTGTTTTCAGCTTCTTTTTATTTGTCTATATCATCAAAGTGGATTTCAGGAAGAATTTGAGAGGTCATATTTCACCGTTGACTTGACCCAGCATGTTAGCGATTTCCAATGATTTACTACAGTAGTGTCAATAACGTTAATAGTTAGAGGGGAAGTAATGGCTGTCACCACGTTAACTAAACGCAAAATTAAGATGATCCTAATTAGTAGGGTTAGCAGCCAATACTAAATTCTTAGAAAGAAATAAGACTCATTAATCTTGACCTTAAGCTTTCGAATTTTATTAAATTCTTCATCAAAAGGTTATCTACAAGACAATATCTATAAGGAAACAATAACAGTAATAGTTAGAAAAAAACTTACGATAGAGTAAGAAGCTAGCACTAAAACAATGTAATCCTTAGTCCAAAACATGAATAGTCTTACCAAAAAATGGATAATCACAGTTTAAAACATAATTATAAGTTTAAAACGATTAAAATTGTAGTAAATTTTCGCAATACATAACGTTAATAAATAAGGACCACCACCACTTTTTGTCCCTGATCTGGATCCTATAATAGGTAATAACATTATCATGAAGGTCTACGCCACTCAAGTATCAAGTCGTATTGAGATATCATGTTGAGCTGAGCCTTAAGAGCATTATTTTTGCAATTTGATTAAAGCGTTTTTCAAAATTGCTTGCTAGGTAATTATTGCATTGTCGCAATAGTTCGCTCCTAAAGTAAGTGGCTTCTTCAGGAGCAAAAGATGGATAGGAGCTGGAAATGAAAACCTTCTGGTGGATGCTCAGAAGATTCACACCTCTTGCATGGTTTATACTTCGAGTTGTCATGACTTTCTGAGAGCCTTCATCCATTGGAAGGTTTTTGCCTCTAGCGTGGTTGAGATGTTGAGTTATTGCAAGTGTTTTGTATTTCATACTCAGCTTTTGTTTCGGGAGAAGCCAGTTACATTAGTGGCCAAATTTGGACTTAGTAACTTTTGTATTTTTTGTGTTCTTATTTTATTCTATTTTGTATTGTAGTTTATTTTTGTATTGTGGATGTGTTGCACTACTCTGACGCAGTCAAAACCCTGAAGCCCTTGTAGTAGAGACTTGGGTCGTTGATGCCTCGGATATTATTTTATATTTGAGAAGATTGTATTCCCTTATAGTTCCGTTGATTATCCAAGACTTCATTCGCCAATTAAACATGAACATTCTCTTTTATGCCGATGAAGTGGTTTTATATCATTGTGGCTTCTACTAGTATTGGATAATCATTTTCACAATAGCTTGCTCTTTGATTTGTCAGAAGCCAAGTAACTAATTTAGTTCATATCATCTGATACCACTGATTTATTACCTCGTTGCAGTCTGTGCAAGTTATTAAGTTAACTTATCTTTTATTTTCTGATATTCTTCCACTTGTATATAAGTCAACAAAACAAGAATCAATTAAAAATCAATTTATTCCAGCGACTTCAGCGATACTTCTAGCATAAAATTCGCCAGATCATTCATCGTGTAAACAAAACGCATAAAGTCCGGGGTAATAGGTTGCCGATCGTGACCAATAAATCGCGTCGAAGATACTTGACACCATAAATGACACAATATACTACGGCGAATTACGACTACGGTACCCGTTTAGACGAAAGCGTAATTATCACGCAAGTAAATCTGATTTAATGGCGCCCGCTCAGTCGTCGGGTCGGATCGAAGTTGGCGGTGGCGGCGGACAATCGATCCCAGGTGTTTTCCTCCACGCTGACAGATAAATCTCAATACTGGCTGGCCGACTCTGGCAGTGTTAGCTGGAGAAGGGCGGGTATCACCGGCGCAGCCTACGCGTTGTTAAACAAGCGGGGGTGGCCGTACGGCTACTACATCCCAATATGGAAGATTGCCCATTGTTCATCAGCTCACTTGGTGGGTGATTATGACACATCGTATTGTTTCACCGTTGATCGCGATTATATCGTAATTTCTCGTCCGCTTTTGAAAGAGCAGCGATTACCGTTTCGAAATTATAAATAAAGCGGTTATATATTTATGTGAACATAATACGGAAATATAAATTAAATAACCAAATACACCCAACGAAAATATATTATCATGTTTCTCATGCCCGTTGGAAACTAGTGGAAAGATTCTATAATGAAATTTTAAAACATTTTTTTTAATAGTAACCCATATTGTTTGTATCAGAATTAGATAGATTCTTGCATTCTCTTTAGGGTCCTGTAATAGTATCATAAATTACAAAAACAGTCACAGGGCTTTGAATTAGGGAGTGAAGCGGCTATTCAGTGCTTCCTCTTTTACCGATCCACTGGTTTTCAAGTGTTGTATGAAGATATTGCCTAACCTTGATGCCATAATAGGGTGGAGCACCATCATTCTGAAACCAAATAGTTTCATTTGGCAAATTGGTATTACTCGCTCTTGGAAGCATTTAAAAAAGTCTAAATAACGTTCAAATTTCTCTTGTTTCTTATTATTCTAGCGCAGATAATCCACTTCTGAAGATACTGGGTATCAGCTTCCACCAATGGCGGAAATTATGTCAATTTCCAGCCCTATGTCTGCTTATCCATAAATTCTTGGCAAAATTGAATTCATCGACCTCCTCCTGAACTAATTTGATTTTGTCCAGATGAAACGTTTCTTTATTTAGAATGTTGATCAAAGTACCTTGGAAAATGTCGTCATGTTTAATCAGTGCTAGGAAAACAACCCACTATCACTAAGGTGAACAACCCCTCTTAAGCGTTAGGCATAACTTCCTATATGATCAGGGCTGTTTTTGGAATCCAGACAAATGCCTACCGAATGACAGTTGCGACTCCATTGTTGTTTGTTGTTATTATCTGATTGTCGTTATATCATTTTAAGAGAATTTCTGTAATTTCTCGAATAAGTTTTAATGCAGTTACTGTATTTCTCGCGGAGAATGCCTATGACTGGCGGATCAACTATTTCTGTATCAAGTTTTCAGAAGAGAATTTCTGTCTAATTTCAACAGTCAATTTCAAGTTTGAATGATTTTCTACTGCAGAACACCCCAACTGGTTATTGAATGCAACAGATCAAGTATCCACTCAAAAGTAAGAAGAAAGCACCATGCGGTAAATTTAACGGCCAGATCTTCTAAAAAATGCCCATTATTGATCAGAGCCCACAAAAGAAGAAGACTAGAGTGAACACATCAACATGCAAATTGGAATGTTGAAGTTTGGGGTCGTTGTTTATTCAGTGGCGAGGCCAGAGTGCGTCTCCATAGGTCCGATGGAAGAGTTAAAGCTTGGAGAAACAGAGGAGAACGCTATATTGAGAACAACGTAATTTACCATCAAGTTTATGGAGGTGACTGAATTACTGTTTAATAAGGCATTTCTGCGACTCGTCGTATTGAATTGGTTATGCTTGGAAATGCTACAATGAATAGTGTCAGGTATCTTAATGAGGTATTACAATCTGTAGTGTTGTTATTTGCTAATGAAATAGCCGATAATTTTGTGTTTGTTGATGATAACGCACGTCCTCATAGAACAAGATAAATCAATGCATTTTTTGAAGAGAACAATATTAAGCACATGGATTGGTCAGCGAACTCTCCATATCTTAATCCCGTAGAGAACGTATGGGATTACCTGAAGAGGCTGATGATCACGAGGAGTGGATACAAACAATCACCATCAGCTCCGAACTGCCGTTTTGGTAGAATGGCAAAATATTCCTCAGTATTACGAGGAAGCGTTTTTATATTCGCGGAATGGGGGATAAGGGGTGGAAATAAAAAAACCAAATTATTTTTCTTTTTCAATATATTCACCTGCAAGACGGATACATTTTTCACATCTTTCAATTAATTTATTTATACCCTCATAAAAAATGATTTCTCTTTATCTGCAAAATACGCCGAAACTGCCTCCTTGACTTCATCATCGGCAGTAAATTTTATACCCCGCAGCTCTTTTTTCATTTTTGGAAACAGGTAATAATTACTCGGGGCCAGGTCTGGGCTGTAGGGTGGGTGATTCACAATTTCGAAGCCCACTTTATGCAGGGCAGCTAACGCAACGCGGCTCTTGTAGACGAGCGCGTTGTCGTGCAAAAGCAGCACACCTTTCGTCAATTTTCCCCGTCTTTTCTCTATAATGGCTTCTTTTAGTCGCTCTAATATTGAAGCGTAATATTCTCCGGTTATAGAAACACCTTTATCTTTATAATCAATCAACAATATTTCTTCGAGTCCCAAAATACCGTTGCCATGAGTTTCCCAGCTGATTGTGACACTTTAAATTTCTTGGGAGGTGCTGTGGGCTTTTTATGCCACTGCATGGAGTCTTGTTTGGACTCAGGTTCATAATGATGAACCCAAGTTTTGTCTTCAGTAACAATTCGACTCAATACACCATCCTTGTCTTCATTACAGAGGTCCAAAAATGCACGCGAACACTCTACGCGCTGTTGTTGCGGATTATGTTACTTGGTTGACGATAGCTCAAAGACCAACTGTCTAATAGCAATGAAACTTCGTATTTATACTAATTAATAGTCGCTGCACAGACCACGCCCCCAATGCGTCTAATCACCCCCCTACAACCCGCTCATTCCGCGAATATAAAAACGCTCCCTCGTACATTCGGAATTTGAGCATGCCAAGAAGTTGCCACGAAGTCATAAGAACTACAGGATGTCCCACACATTATTAATCTTTGATTAAGTGTTTGCTTCTTTTCTTTCCAGAGCAAACTTTTCTGTAATACTAAAATGAAGATTTTGTTATTTTTCTATTAAAACATTTCGTTATTTAAGTTTTATTCTTTTAATTCTTCGCACTAAAATTGCTTCCAGAACCATATACTATCAATTAAGCAAGAAGGTGTTGCTCAAAAAATAGTAAATTGTTATTTATTTATTATTCCCTGTAAGTGTACCAACCAGTTAAAAAGTTGAGCAGTGTAAATAGGTTGACGATTTTGATGCTCATTGTTGAATGGAACACAAGCCTCATCTTGAGATTTCTTTCAATCATCATATCTAATCAATATTTTTATGAAATACACTTTTGTGGCTTGCGAAATATCGATTAGGTCACAACTAAGAAATATGACGTCATATGAAGAAGCAAGATCGTTCTAACATGTCGAATAATAAGCAGTAAACCTTTTATTGATAACATTTTCTATTGAAACGCTTTCAAGGTAATTCTTCTTTAATAATAATAATAATTCTTAATTAATTGAAATGGTATTACTACAGATAAAGTAAAGTAGGCACACAATTTGCGAAAATAATTGCCAAGAGATAAAAAACGAAGAATACAACAACGGATTCATTAATTTAGGCTCCCACCCTCTCCAACTCATGTATCTATATTAAAAGCTAACATCTGATTGCATAGTCCTAGCTCCAATTGACACCACCACACAAAAAGCTAGCACCATTAAGACTTGCCTAATTGTGGCTTTCAGTTTTCGGCGTACGACTCCATCAATCTTAGATCAATAACCAAAATACTTTCTCCAAAAATATTAACTATAGCAGTATCAATTAACTTGTCTCCTTCACCTGTGGAGTCTCCTTCTTGATGGTCTAACAATAACCAACCAGCAGATTTGGATTCCATTTGCCTTGATATCTCTCATATCTAAAATGTCGTAATAAAAATGTTTCACGTGTTCATCGCTTCTTGCGTCAAGATTTTCCAAGAATATGTTTAGCTGGGAATGGAAGAAGTAATCTTTAAATTTTGACTATTGCGACAATTACCTATCATTGTACTCTTTTGAAGAAGATTCCATCTTTTTAGCCGAGATATTCTTGACTCAAGCCTATCAATCATCACACCACACTTTCAAAACATTCATCTGACTTTGTAGATGTTCACAATCATCAGCAGAACGGACCCGAGTATAAATTTTTAAATCGTCAGCAAACAATACTTTTTCGCACAAGAGATGGTCACACAGGTCATTTATAAAAAGTAAGAAGAGCAGTGGTCCCAGATTAGTTCCTTGAGGAACGCCGGAGGGTGGATAGAATGGGTGGGATTTATGATCGAAATATGATACAAAATGTTTTCTATTTTAAAGATATGTGCGAAAAAGTGATACGAATTTGGAATGAATTTGGTCGAATGCCGAATATAAAGCGTAAGATGAGGAGTAAACTTCCGCAAAAGCTAATTAGATGTAAGGTATCGTAAAACAATAGTTCTAATCACGAGAACGGCAATATAACTGCTAATTGCACATTATTTTGCAACTGGTATGTTAACATAGCATATCCAACTAAGATATGTAGCGTTTCCACGTTTAAGCCGAAAACTGCCAACTAAATTAACCAATCCTACAACTCAATTACGCCTGGAATGAGAATTCAAGACACGGTCTATTATCTTCCAATATCGAGGCGTTAGAATTTTCTCGTCTAACGCTTGCGTTTCGTTAATTTTTCGCTTTCGATAATGTCGTTCTACGTTTTGCCGATTTATTTATGGTGGCGATATTTTCCCGTGACGTTATTAATTATTCGGAGATAGCGAAATCACCGTACGTGAAGAGTGGCCTTTCGTTGTGCCGCCAGCTACTATCCAGCTCTTTAATTTACATCTCTATTTTTACGTTTGGAAAACTGTATGACACTTCCAGAGCGTTCATCAGAAACAGGTGGAAAGAGCTGAGTCGACTCGAGACTATCTCGAGTGTGCGTTGTTGCTCGTTGCATAGCTCGTGCCGAAGGCGTTAAACGAACATAATTAAAAGGCAGATTTATTTACTCGTCGAATGTGTGCAATAATTAGTGAAGACAAACAGCGATTTTAAATTAAAGACTTCGTTGCAATTATCGCGCGAGCTACTCCAATGAGCGACTGGAGTATAAATTAGAATTCTTTATGCATTTTATGGTTAGTATGTACGTTACATCGATTTTGGATCATTTTTCGTTGTGTCCTTGCGATGTCTCTCTACGTAAAATGACCCAACTGTAATGTCGTGGTCTTTATCGGCTAACCAACATCTATACCGACTGTGCTACCTCATGAAGCTAGAACATCTGTGTCTTTTTTGAGTATGGTCAGCAATCTTAAAGGAACAGAATCGAAGTTTTGCGTTTCATAAATCAATGGGTAAGTGTTGACTGCTAGTAAGAATTCCAGTAATGAAAAAAATCTGATTCATTGCATCTATACCTGACTTTATAATCACGTTTCATGGGTATATCAATAAAAGAAAATATATGAAAAAACATGAACCACACACAAACCACAAACAAACGAAGAATGGCCAAGCAACAGTGCAATCACTGAGCTGGACTAGAAGTTGCAGCCGTTAACATGACAAACGGATAGGCTCGTAGGGTGGACAAAATCCTAGCAGAGGCGACAAAACTGGTGGTCTACTTGGGCACCATGAAGAGACTGTTAGAGAACCAAAATTTTCCCGACAAGTGGAAGATGGCATGAGTAGTTCTGATCCTAAAGGGAGACAAGCAACGTATTTGAAACTTTAATTAAAAATGGACTATGCAAAGAGATAGAGGACAGAGACGGACTCATACCGACCATTATGAGTTCTAAAAAGAAAACTCGACAATACAGACTCTGGAGGCAGTAATGAAAGCCGTTGAGGAGTACGACTGCTGACGATGCCAACTCGTAGCAATTGACATAAGAAACACGTTCACTTCTGCAAACTACGTCCTGATTATGGAAGAGCTGTTCAAGAGACCCATTTCTAAGTAGCTGTAGAACTTTATTTCGAGTTATCTCAAAGATAGGAAAATCGTGATTCGTCACGAATAAACAGTGGAAGTAGGAGTAGGAGTCCCTCAGGATTTAGTCCTTGGCCCAACCTTTTTGGAATATTTTGTATGATGGCGTGCTAGAACTGGAGCTAATCATGGATGCAAAAACTTTCGCCCTTGCTGACAATTTAGCGGTCTTCAGGACTGTGTCAGCAAGTGCTCTACAAGTGATGACAGATATCCTGCCAAAACCAGGGCAACAAAAGATCTCAAGGAGAACAGAGATAAGTCTCTGGTTTATATGGCTAAACCGTTGAGAAGCTGAAAATGAAAAGGCGCAATAGATCAAAACCCTAATAACATCATAGGCTTGAATATTATCTGACTCAGACTCTTAATGGACATGGCACAACAGATCAAATGCCGCAAGATTTGGAAATAACGAACTGATCAATGTACCTATTGCTGTGAAGTTGACTTACGATTTTTGGTGTCCAATATGGAATGCAGTCTGCGAACCATACTGAGCTAGGAATGACTTTAGACAGCTAAAATATGATTGAACTCGTGACTACAAATTAGAGGACATAGAAAGAAAAAGGAAAAACAAAAAAGAGAAAGGCAAACTGGCTATAACATTAATGGGAGGTATTGAACAGACAATAAAGCAAAGAACTAAGAACAATGCCTCAGTGCGACCAGATCTCCTAATCCTCAATGTTTTAAGAGACGAGAGACGCAGGGTGTGGCAACTTAGAAGCAAAGACAGTCGGTCATTTCTGAGGTATATCCAATCCGAACGATGCCAGGATGATATAATTAAAAAATTATTTTTCAAAGCTGTTTAACGAATAATATGATCAAGCTGTTGCTCGTTTATGTCTTGGCAAAAATAAATTCAGGTCCTAAAATGTTCTAAAGACTTATCCAACAAATCGCTCAGAATAGTTACTACTACTACAGTAAGATTACAATTTTTTAATTTCTTTAAATTGCTTGATCTAGTTACGAGCATCAAACTTTTTAAATGTCCCCACAAAAGGAACCAAAGGAGATAAATGAGGTGATCGAGGGGGGAGGGGAGGGGGGCACTCAACACTTCTCCCCTTTCCCATATCCATTGGCGAGGAATAATATTATTCAAGGAATTACATAACTGGAAGTCGAAAATGAAATAGTGCACCATCATATTGGAACCAAGTTTGGTGCAAAATTCAATATTTTGACATTACTTGAAGAAACAGTTTCTGATACCAGAGCTCCACTGCAGAAATGTTCGTTCATATCCTTCTCTACGGATCCGATCTTGTATTCACAATTACATAAAGTCTCATCCCTTTTTTGTCAAATTCTGATTCCTTCATATTTTCAAAAGATCAAAAGACGTCCATGTAGATTTGTCTGAAGATGTACCAAAATCTGTTTACTTCCTAGTGGTGGTAGACGCCCAGTAGTAACAACCACTGACATTATAAGTGATAAAAGCTTCTTCACTTCACTTGAAAGTGTTATAATAAAGAATTATGGTTTTTTGACATAATTTTTTAATATATTAAACGACGTTAATTACAAACGAGCATTAGTTCTGTGTTATGTAATATCTTCGCTTCATTTTGTACTAAATTCCACCGTATTTATGTATATGTGTACAGACGTATATATCTACATATATGTTAAGTATGTTTGAAGAAAATACATATGCATGAGCGAATACAATTTGTTATCAAACGAAAGTGACTCTTGGAGAAGACATAGACTAACATCAACGAGGAAGATATGCAAATTATTTGACTCACTTAATTATAAGTGAAATGCATGTAGTCTTGGTGAATTTACAAATTTTAATCAATTAAGAATGTTTTAATATTACTTAGAAATTTGCATTACACAAGAGTCTCTACAGAATGACATATATAACCTCTGCTAAAGCTAGAGCGAATTATTTTCTGTTCCAATATAAACTGTTTTCTGATTACGCTGATTATGAAGCAAAACGCTACACTGGAGACTGAATAAAGTAAATTTATTACACGTATGAAACGAGGCAGATAAAAATCTGCAACTATAAATATGACAAAAGTGTAAATTAAAAATATAAAACCGAATAATTAATGTCAGGTCTCGTATTACAGCTCGCCTGTAGCGTTCATACTTTCGTATTTACTGTAATAAGGGATGAATAAATTTTCTTACTCGGATGGAATTTTAGAATCCATTTTTCGTTTCGCGTGTATTTCCGTCGTGAATTTAATCTTTTTTTTCCGTTTCTCAGACTGTATAAAGTGGAATCGTGCGCTTCTTTCATCTGATACTCTGAAGAAGGGTTCATTTTCATGTCCTGCGTGATATGTTCACATATGAAGGATACCTTCCTCAAATTCATTCCTTCCTTTTGTGTTTATGTTTTTATGGAATTTATAGAAAATGATACTGATTGCGTGGCGATCTTTCATTGCATTTTACAGGATTTTTGTTTATGGCACGACGAGGGGTAAACAACTGTAGATTTCTGGTGTACAAGTATGTAGATTACCATGGATTACAGCAGATGTCATTGGCTATCTACAGATTTCGAATGGATTTCCATAGATTTCTGCAGATTTCCATGAATGTCTGTGGATTTTCACGGATGTTCGTAGAGTTCTGTGGATGTCTGAGGATTTGTATGCAACAACTGCGTCAGTGCGCACGCATCTCGTGGTCAGTGTTGTGACTATTGGGTTTTTAGTTATGTTTGACTGTTTGTCACCAAACAAAACCAAGAAATTCGATGTCTTCCTGAGGTGAGGTTAAATAATAGGTTAGTATAAAAATGCAATTTCATTTTACTACGTTTTCAATTATCTGATTTTTTTGCCACCTGGGATTGTAACCTCACATACATATATGTACTGTTAGCATTCTTTACCATGTACAATACTTACAGGTACCTATAATAGAGTGACTTCAAAATGAACTTTGAATCTACTTTCGGCACTGAATTAGAGTTCAGAAAAGATCGAGGAGAAGACTGCTTTAGTGACGCTGAAAAGGCTCTAAAAATGTCCATACCTGTTTCTTTAAAGAATATCTTAAAAATAAACGGTTGCAACAATGTTGGAGTCTTGCGTGATATGCCCGAAAAAAATATAGAAGAAATGGAGAAATTTATGGTGTCAGATACAGCTCTAGATTTAATTCCAACGAGTAAGTATGAGGAATTCTATGGTGTTTTTCATAACAATCCAAAAAAATTCAAATTTTTGCTTGGATATAAATCTCAAGAATTGAAAGATAAGTAGATAAAGGTAAGTAGATAAAGGTAAAAATATACATATATATTAATTCGGATTTGAAAGGAGAAGACAAAATGTGCTTCAGGTCTGCGGCAAAATGTGTTCTGAATCAGTAATCCAATTGCTTGAACACATCCCCGGAAGTGATGGTACACGGGCGTATTTCAGATTAATGCAATTTGCTATATCTTAAAATTGCTGACAACTTTATTACGTCAAATTGTTATCTATGTCTAGAATTAAATGCTCATGCTCTTATTAACATTTGTATTAATTTTCGTGAAAATCCGAATCTGACAAATAAAATGTTTTTACCTCACATTTTTAGTAGCCAAACTTGCGAAAAATCATTCAGAGCAACGAGGTCCATGGCTACTACATATTCGACTGCGGTTAACTATAGTGTTAAGGACATTATTCGAAGACTGGATAGGATTGCAGCAATTAATAATATTATAAATGACCTCCAAGGTGTTTTAGTTTTCTCCAGAGAAGAAAAAAAAAGCAATTGCATTCAAAGCACTGTGGAAAATTCTTTACTTGACGCACTTCAGTTAACTGAACGTTTAGGAATGCAAGTTCCAGAAGATAGTTGGAATTGTGTTGCTGTTGCAGTTTTAATCCCTGATCTAGTTATTACGGAAGATGATGGCTGTGACGTTTTGAAGATGTTACCATCGATGCAATGCCAAGATGACAATAATTATGGCAACCTGGCTGACTCCCGATCCGAAATACACACTGATATGTGCAACCTGTTCGTAGCAGGCATTGATCAAGTAATTTTGTTAAAGGAATTTTCACTAAAATTATCAACAAAAGAGGGAGATACTGCTTATGAAAGGGGACCACTGATACGTGTAACAGTAACGCCAGGAAAGACAACTGTTATTAAAAAATCTTCATTATGTTGGTTGTTAGAAGAAACAACACAAAGAGTAAGCAGTGACAGGTTGCGAAGATTTTTTACAAACAAATCGTAAACTTCTGCTCACAATTCTGTTAAGAAGATTATTCAGAAAAGGTGCAAATCTATCCGTAGAAAAATTCCAAGACAACAGTCAACTTCCAATTCTTCCTCGGAATCTTCAAACGACGACCAAGTGAGTGTCGAATTTGCCGACAGCACTGATACTGAAACTTTTTCTGATCGAAGTGAGGATCATATAAATAATTTCGAAGGTTATTCATCACATTATACTACTATAAACGTTGGAACGTCCAATTATGTGATGATGCCCGAATGTGGAAAGTTCTATGCCATCTATTATGAACAACGGTGGTATTTAGGCCTGATCACAAAAATTGTTAATGATGAATACCTCATGAAGTTATTGAGAAAGAAACGAAAGAGTGAAAGAGAATGTTTGTGGCCAAAACCAGATGATATTTCTAAAGTTTCCAGAGAATTCATTTTTTACGGATCTATAGAGGCGGAGACAGAGACCGAAAATGTACTGTTATACCTCAGTGATCTGCAGTTGCAACAGATTAATAATATTTACACACAAATGAAAAAATATTAAGCCTTCAATTTTCTGTAATTTGGATAGATGTACTTATGAATGTGTTTTTTATGTTTTTCGAATATATTATATTTTATGTTCTTTTATTAAATAAGTGTGCAATTAAAGTTTACGATTACTATCAACAGTACTTCATATCTCGCTTTATACCAGTAATTGTAATGTTAACCCTCTCCCAGTACTGTAATAATAATAATTAACGGGTCGATGGCCGCAGTGGTTAGTCGGCTGACTATCGTTGTGGGAGGACGATGGGCGTCGGGCTTCAATTCTCTGGAGGGACGGTGACATTTTTTCAGAGAGTTTAATCTCAGATCGACTTGCCATTCGCTGTTGAGAGCAAAGTAATTAACAGCGCGGCATCACAAATGGCGATAGGATGCTGTCACAAAGCCAATTGAACACAACTTACACACACAAAACTACACCGCGAGAGTTGCAGTGATAGCCAGACAAGCGATACAGCTTACGGAGTCACTCCAACTAAGCACCCACCACACATTAAAAAAAAACTATTAATGCATATACCTGAAACGTTGACAAAATACCTATAGAGGTAGAGATTTTATGAAAAAAAAAAGAAACAGACAAAATCAGAAATTCTAGTTTTAGTGGTATTACGTCAGCTGTTCACCCCTCGTGGCACGATCATATAATATTTTCTGTAATTGTTGTGTATTAAATAATAAAAAAAGATATAGTTTGATCTTTTAAATAAGATCATGATTTAGAGCTTACAATAATAATTTCACACTTTACATATCATATGCTATCCATAGGATATGGAGGAAACGCAGAGATGACTGGTCTGATTACCTATAACTTACAATCAACAATGAGACCAGTTTCGCACTGCAAACAATTGCTAATGCCAAAGTCTCCAGACTATGTGACGTTTAGATGAAGAAAGCTCAGATTCTAATAGAGACAAGTAAGATTTTGGTGATAAAACTTTTGAGCGAAGCTGTTGACCTGAGCCTCACTAACTTATTTTTCTGTGGTGGATAGCTGCAGTGGCTTCCAAGCTGTGTTGCTTATTGGACTACCATTGTAGTTTTTGATCTGCATTTGTGTGTGTAAATGTGTTGGTGTGTGGTTTTAAGCTCTATTAATATAAATAAATTCGAAAAATGATTGCCATTTATCCCTTGAAGCGATGTCAGATGCTAAAGTGGCAAAACATGTAGTAGATGCTATGGGAATCCCAGTATTAAAACCGTAATTTTACTCAGAAATCAGTCCAGCAACAGGACAAACACAGTGGTACCAATTTCTAAACTGTACATACAATGATTCGATAACGGTTCTTTTTACAATACCAAAACAAAAGAAGCAAGTGTCCAATAAATTTTTTCCGGTGATTTATCCAACGTTGTTTATAGTACACTTTAAAAGAGAGAGAGAGAAAAAAGAAAACCTAACCATTAGAAGCTGATTCATGGATACGTACGGAATAAAGCATAAGTTACATAAATCGAAAAGCGACTGAACTTGACGAACGCCAGCAATAAATTTTGTGTCGTAATTCGGACACTATACGTTTGGTACTTTATATATATAGGGATATTATAATTTATGTGTATTGACAGATAACATGCGGCGCGAGGAAATATAAATAAATGAAGAAAGGAATACGAGGAGAATGGTCAACGTTAGAAGATCATCCGCGAGATACTACACTATCCACACATCTATATATGCTCGTAGAAGACCGGGCCTTATATTTATTTAAATTTATTCACAAACAAATACCCTAATATCCGATATAATAACATGTAATACGAAACCTCTTTACTTAACAATAAATCTAAAATGAATATTATCACGATTTGCTTTCGCGTTCGATATATACAATTACAGAGATTGTTCAGCGATAAAATTCAATAAAATATATTAAACCCACATTAAATACTTAAAAATATCCATCTAACAAATTAGAAATATGAACACTCGGTTTTTGCTTTTTGATTTTCTTTTTTCGTGCTTCATCCTCTCCTGCAATTTTACTCGAGGCTATTAGCCAGCTAGATTTCCTAGATCGATAAAAATACACGAACCGCCTTCAGTCATACAGATAAATTGAACTCGTGAACCCAGCATTCATAGATTACAAATCATTGTTCGATACGGGTTTTTCTACTCTCCGTAATTCAGCTTGGAAATTTTAATTTCGTCGTAAATAAGCCAAATGAATTAGAATGAAGTATATTAAAGGCGTACAGCATTTTTGCTAGGATATACGGCCGTTCCCGTTTTATAACGGGTACGATGATTTTATTATGTGAACGGGTCTCACGTTGAGACGTGTAGATTATGTCCAGATACATGCTGGGAACAAGATTGCTAGTATCAATCTGGATTTAAAAATCAATCACACGTATCGCTGCCTATATCGGAGATAATCTAATTGATATCCTATAAAGATTTAAATTGTAAATGTCCGCATACATGTATCGGAATTATTCAATAAGATGATATAAAAATTCTTTGCATTCCCCTTCGTCGAGCTTGAAAGTTATATAAGGATAATTTTTCGAGCATTTCGAAAGTTTCAAAATAGGATCAGCAACTGGTGCTTTAGACTTTTGAACTGTTTATTCTAAAGCTGTGAACTTGCTATGAATTTTTAGTTTTTGCAATGTTTGCTCCTTTGTAATATGTAGCTGCTTAGTATTTAGGAAGCAGATCATTGATATATTTATTAGCAAAATTTGGTTTAAGTTGAAAACGCATAGTCATATCTCATTATTTCTTGCATTTAATAATGATCGTTTCACTCATTAGAGGTGACTTTCAACAAAACAGCATTCATTAATTTTAAGACTAAAAAACACTGTAGCTTGTACTGAAGCAAAAGAGTGGAAAAAGCTTCGACGTCCAAAGCAGTCACTAATGTTCAATCAAGACGACACGTGACATAGAAAAATCTACAATGCATAGCAACATGTGATCGAGGACCAAGAAATAACAAAAAAAGTTCCTATGAACACATGTCCGACTGCTTTTTGTTTTCAAGATACAAGCCGTTTTTTATATTGTTCTTGTTTTTTACTTTACCTAGGCAAAACTTTCTGCCATTAATTTTGTTTATTGATGAAGCAGGTTTCAGTCGTGATGGCATTTTGAATATTCACAATATGCATTATTGGAGCGATGAAAACCCTCAGCAGAACATAATACGGAATCACCAGCATTGGTTTTCCTTTAATATGTGGGCAGATATAATCGACAATTATTTAATTGGTCCATTTCGAATGCCTAGACGATTGACGGGCGAACTTTTTTGGAAAATGAACTGAATACTTTATTAGATGTTCCATTGAATATTATAAGAAGAATGTACTACATGCATGACGGAGCGCCAGCTCATTATTCTAGGAGAATAATGGAATTTCTGCAACGAAAAGTTGAAAATAGGTGGATTGGTCGTGGGAGACCTATACCATGGCCAGCTCGTAGTCCCGACCTTAATCTCCTCGATTTTTCATTTCGGGGATTTATGAAATGTGAAGTGTATTTCGCAGAAATAAATAGTCAAGATCATTTATGGAACAGAATTGTGGAGTCTGATGATAGATTTCATAATAGTAGTAACATGTTTCAAAGATGCCGTCAGTCGTTAACAGGAAGACTGGAAATGTGTATTCAGGAACAAGGTCACCAATTTGAACACCTTATGTAGAACTAATATGTATCTTATATTTTTTAATGTTGTTTTGTTTAATAAAAGCCTCTTAACTTCAACAGCTTCTAACTTGAAAACAGAAAGCAACCGGACATGTATGTATAAGAACTTTTTATGTTATTTCTTGGTGCTCTATCACATGTTGCTATGCATTGTAGGTTTTTCTATGTCACCCTGTATAATTGCTATTTAACCAACTAGTGATTAATTGGTTATTTTCACTTTGAATTTTGTTAGTCGGGTTTTTTTGTAATGTAATGTAAGTGTTTTGATCGTTTAATAATGAATGCATTTTGGCTGCGTAATCTTTTTTGTACATTATTATACTTTTTTCTCCTTTGTCTGCTTTAGTTATTATAATATCTCGGTTATTACTTAAAAACTTTTTTGTTTCCTTTAACATACGATTTAAATCAGTATCTTTGTGTTTGTTATTACATCTGTTTTTGTAATTAGTTATGATGTTTACTAATTTGTTACATAATGTGTTTTGCTTGTTCGGTACTACAGAATTTTCAATAATGTATTCTATATTACAAATTAAATCATCTAAAGGTATGTGGTTAACATCTACCGAGAATTTAGGGCCTAAACTAATAATTAACTTTACATTTTCCGGAATGATTATATCTGTTAAATTTATTATCCAATCTTCTTGTAAAATTGGATAATAATTCTTGTTATTTTCTTTTAAAAGATTTTCAATCTTTTTAATATTACTATTTTTTATTTTATTAAAATTTCTTTGAAAATCTAAATTTACTTTTTCAAAAAACTCACCGTAATCATAAGATGATATTTTACTACGGATGTCAATTACAAATGACACTATAGTTAGTAAGTTTAGTAAAATAAGAGACACTATATTTCAAAAAACACTGAATTTATGTATTCGGACCACTTACAGTCCCTGCTCACTTTATTAGACTCACCTGAAGAATTGCTGTGTTAATTTTAGAAGAAATTCAACGCTGTTTTCAATCTGTGGGGTAGTGCTTCCGTACAACACAGTTGCCTTAAGGGTTGCCTAACCAAATGTACTTGCTTTGATTTAAAATTAGGTCGATAATAGCGAATTCTGATGAAAATTGTTCGTAACCTACAATTTTCCTGGTTTTCGGTTGTTGTGTATTACATTACAATTAAGGGTGTTTGAATTAATTTTTGCAAAGTTTTCGTTAGAAGCTCAAAGGTAAGTATTTATGTCAATATTTAGCTATCAGCTATAATTTTTATTCAGGTTTTAACAAAGAAATTAGTCAACAGGTCTTCGATTGGAATTTTTCAGATGAGCAAATGTAAAGATGTTTCTACAGAGCAAAAGTCGTCTGTAATTGCATTAATTCTCAACACAGGATATAGCCAACGAGAGATTGCTAAAAAATGTGGGGTATCGCAATTCTCTGTCAAACATTTAACCAAAAAGGGCAAGAGAACCGACCCGTTACAGTTGCTGGAGGTGGTGATTGTGGCAGAAAACCCTTAGTCACCCCCAGGGTGCAACGATTTTTAAGGAATTTAGCTGTGCAGAATAGAAGGGCATCCCAAATTTATTTTCAAAGAAATTAATAAAATAAAAATAGCTTTAAATTAGAAAAGAAAAGAAAATTTAGAAAAGAAAATTTACAGTAATCTAAAGGAACGATTTAAAACGATAAAACACGAATTAAAAAAATCAGACATTCACATAACCTTCATACCTACCAACAATAGACATTTATTCACAAATTTAAAAACACCCATTAAACATGATAATCAAAGTAATGTCGTTTATAAATTAGATTGCAAAGATTGTAACAAATGTTATATTGGACAAACCAAACAATATTTAAAGAAACGAATTTATAATCATCAATACACTGTTACACATAACGTCACCGCTGAAACTGCTTTATCTAAGCACTCTAAAGAGAGACGACATAATTTTGATTTTCAAAACACTAAAATTTTAAAAAAGGAAAATAATTATAAAAAAGATTAATTTACGAAATGATATACATTAAAAAAGATGAAAACGCGGTAAATTTTAGAACGGATATTGATAATTTAAGCGTTATTTATAATAATTTAATTCACACCTGAATTTTATTAATTTTAAGCTCTTGACTAGGTTTTTTTTTGCCATGTTTTTCCCTAGTCCTTGAACAGAATTGTTAGAGCTTGACAAAAAATAGATTGATATACGAATAATTCAAATCATTTCAATTTCTATAGTTGTATTAAATCATTATTTTTCATTCATTATTACTTGTGAATATAATTAAAATTTGATATATCAGTGAATTCTTTGTTTTTTAGATAATTTTGTTGATAGGCATGGCAATTTATATTTATATTATTAGTAATTTGACACATATTAAATGTCAATTTCTTCCACTGAAGAAGTTATTTAACGAAAACATATTATTATATGTTATGGAATAAATTGGTATTTAATTATTTGTTATTTTATTGACCTCTAAGTGGAAATAAATCAGGAGTTAAAAGATAAGTACATAAAGGTCAGAAAATACATATATTAATTGTGTGTATTGCCTTCTTATGACTATTAAGAAAACTCCTGACTATATTTCCAACCTCTCTTTGAACGACTCCATCCACATTTATTCCTAATTCTTTCCAAAGGCACTTTCGAATTTATACTTTCCTGTCTTGAATGCGCTTTACTTTCTTCTCAATTACAGCACTAACAGTTGGAGCTTTTCTAACTTAAAATATTTTATTGCTTGATCATCAACTCAATCTTTCCTTGTTAAAGTTTCATAATTTTTCATCCTAACATCCATTCTAATCATCCTTTGTTGCCTATTCCTTTAAATGCATTGCGTCTTTGATTTGTTAACCAGCTTTGTGTCCAGCTTCATTTATTGGATGTTTTTCGATTTTGCAAAATACTGCTGCTCTGTTATTTAATCAGTGTTTCTTGACTAGAACCTCAACCAGCACGAGGCAATGTTATATTTTTCATCAACATCGATTCTAATCATCCTTTGGTTTCCTTTAAAATGGATTTGTTAACCAGCTTTGCTACTTCTGGATATATTTTGAAAATACTGAGATTTAATCAGGCCTTCAACGACAATAATTCAACGAGGTTTAAAATGGAGGTAAGCTGCTTCTCAACAATAATTCACTAAGAGAGCGAAAAGTAAGTGTCTGTATTCCTAATTAACTTATTCTAATCTCACATCATCATTATGGATCAACAATAATTGAAACAGATTAGAAAGGAATCGACAGAGAAAACTCCCTTTTTGTAAACTGTAATATTTATTCAAAATATTATTAAACAGAGCATAGCTTGCGTATAAAACATAATTCTAATTTCAGATATGGATGTTACTGGAAGAGACTACTTAGACAGGTTTTCATGCACCTTGTAATGAACAGCTGATATCGTTGTCTAACAAAGACAACAGTGATTCTAATTGTTGTTATTTACAAGAAGAAGACCTCAATGAGCGCTAATTCTTGACGTAATCACAATGACTTGTCTAATGAAGTCGACTTAAATCAAAAGTTAAACAATAGATGTTAATGCGATCGAACTTCCTCTGTAATTAGGAAGACATGGACCTTCATACTCGTTAGGCAATCGAGAGGGATAACAATGCATTGGTTAATTTATTAAGGAGTTAAATATGAAAGAAAACCAATTCGTTTTAAGAATCACCAAATAAATTAAGTTAAACTGGATATAAATTTGATTCGATTGAATAATTAACGAACCTCCACGGAATATTGTAAAAAAGGAGTTTATACGCTTTAAAATTACTATCGAGGTTCCTTAATTAAGTCGTTACAGGAGAATTTCACGAACTTACAATGGATAGTAGGCGTGATGGGCAAGTTACGCAGATGCGTGGTAATTAATCGAAATTCCTATAATTAAAGAAATCGACGTTACTCGACCCAAAACGCGATCCAGTTTCAACGGTACAGCGTAATATAATTAATACATTAAATTGATGCTGGATAATTATTTGGCGGATTTTACGTAAAAATGCAGCTACAATCTGTTGAATTTGCCCACCATATTTGGCGTGCAATCAGAAAGGTATCTTTAACATAATATAAAACGCTTTCCGTTTAGTATAATGAGTAATTACACGAATTTATGAAAATTTAAGGTGTACAAGTATGGGGATCGTGAATTAATTTGTTTTTAAAAAATAATATGGGTACTAATATTGTTGGGAATTTATGTAAAAGTGCTGCTACTGAAAGATTTATGTATTATTTCAAAATAAATGCCTCATTTATCGACTGTAGTTCTGCTGTCACAAAGTGATAACTTGTTATGTAGCCTCAAACCTTGTGAATATATTTTCCTAAAGTCTTAATGTGCAGTACCAAATTGTTATAAAATAGACAAAACTAGCAAATCTAGTATCTTCCACATTCTGGTATAAATATCTACAAATTTTCATCCGAATAAGTGCCTGCAGGAAGGACTAATTCAAAGAAAAATACTTCTGTTGTACTAGAAACTTGCGTTTGCTCTAATTCCACAAAATTGTCGAGCACATCAGTGTCATTTTAAGACAAACAACTTAGAAAACTGGAAACATCGAAGTGAAGATTTAAAAGGCTATGAAGTCTACACACCAGGGCACTCCCCCATGAAATATCGAATCATTGGATCGATATAATAAGAAGGAAGAAATCAGATCTTTGATAGCTCGGCATCTTAGTACATTGTGAGCTTTCTTTGACATATCTGAAGGTTTTGATGAAGTATGGTACAGCAGTTTGCTTAAGAAAAAAGGACTCACTGGTGAAGCAGAGCAATGAATGGAGTACTGACATCCCATTTTCATTCACCATTAGGCTCAAGAAATCTGCAAACTAATTTAAATAACATTGAGTACTGGTTACGTAGAGCACGATGACCCCTGAGGATATTAACAACTGTCAATTGCCGCAGATTGAGGTTGGTAAATATCTTGGCATGCACTAATTATTCTTTGACAACAAGATTCTGCCAATCCATGCTCAAGCCAGTTTGAACTTACTGAATTCAGTTGTACGTACTGATAGTGTCTCCAATATTGCCATTCTGGAAGAGTTTCAGTACAAAATTTGGCATTCCATTTTTGACACATCTTATTACGTCCTCAAAGAAGTTATTACACACAATATCCTTCAAGAATCTTCTAAGAAACCTAGACATCTATTCAGTATGAAAAAGAGTGAAAGAGTGGCAGTATATCCAATTATGTTGGCTAAGAGCTACCAACGCTACTACATACTACCACTGGATAGATCGCTCTAGGAGTCTTGAAGAATGCTGTCTCTCTTCACTGCGACCTATAAAATCTACATATTGTGAGTACTCTTAATCTTTTAGTCCAAATTGATCTCCAGACTTCTCAAGCGATCTAGGATTTTGTTGGGGGCTATGGTTCTAATGTTAACCAGTTCTATGTATGTGCGCCTGTTCAAGGTAGTGGTGCCTTTGCCACACCACCCCCTCACAGCTACATATAATGTGTTCCATCGTCTCACTATGCTCCGAACAGAATCAGCATTTATCACAGTTCACAGTGATGTTGTGGTTCTTTGTGTCGAGATCCATCAGGGATTTAGCCTTGTCGGCAATTTTGATTGGCTTAGTTTTGGAGTGCTAGTCCATTGCCACATTTTTTGTTCATTTTTTTCCTGTTGCCGCGCTTGTTTATTTGCAAGACCATCGGCAGACTATAGAACGATAGGGAAATTTCAAATAATTTTTCCACACTTCTTTGCTCGCAATTGCACTTTTTATTGGAGAGAAACTCCAAAATTTGGTGCACTTTTTATCGGAGAGAAACTCCAAAATTTGATGCACTATTTATTGGAGAGGAACTCCAAAATTTGATGCATCTGTAGCATTTTATGAGATGGAGTAATGTTTGCTTCCCCTCTATGATTTCTAAGTATTTCCTTGGTGAGCTTTTATTCTTTTCTTAAGTAATGTTGGAAACAAAATAAGGATAGTAGGAGCAAATAAAATGCGTTGCATTTATCGGAGAATTCTTTGCAATTATTTTAGAAACTATCAGAAAAACATCAAGTCATCATCCTAGGCCAGTCTGGACAACATCAACACTTAGATCTTGACACAAATTACAGAATAGAGCTTCTTTCTCTAAAACAAAGTTCACTTCAAATTTTATTAAATCTGAGAAATCCTTTTAAAAAGGCGAAAACAATTATTAAAAACTTGATTTTGTAAATAGCTTCCCCACCAGCTTCATTACAAATATTGAAGAGTCTAAAGGTGGTCTCATTTAATGAGACCATTAAAAGATACTCGAGCTGATTAAGGTTGACAGGTTTCTACCTCTCATAAAGCTGAACAATACATACAATACCTACCTGTAAGAGTTGTAATTAAGGACGATTTTGATGCAGCTGCCATTAAAGCAGATTACCTGAACAGAATTGTAGTAGATAGCGCTAATATGGCATAATTAGAGAAAAATGTGCAATAATAGAAAGAAGAAGCTGGTCATAGCTCTTTTCTGTTAACACAAAACCCTTCTGAGACTATCAGTCACCGAATGAATCTATCGGCTATACCTAAGGCTATAAGAGAAATAAAACATCTAAAGATGAGAAGCAGCAATACCAATGAGTCTTATCCTGAACATAACTGGATTTTTTACCATTTGTACCATATATTGAGTTTTGACGTTTAGTAACAGAAAAAATACATTGTTTTGGATCACTTTATTGGCGCAGTTAAATTTTGAACAAACTAATAGTAGCAACCTCAGACGCTGCTTCATTTGGTCGTTCAGGAAGGAGTATCTTGTTGAAGCCCAAACTTGGACGTTGCTTACATAGTTCTGTTAACGCATTAGGTATCTGGTATACAATCAGAAAATAGAGATCGTGGTTGATTGCAATAGACAGTCGTCTTGTACTTCCTGGTTTATCTTAAATGAATTTGCAACTACACTGAAGCAATGCAGAATATTTTACTTTAGCGAAGCTCTTTTGTTAGGGATTTGATGAGGCTAGAACGCATTGTTTTGTTAAAAACCTAAATAATTAGATGCTTCAACAAAGTTTAGATAATTTTTATTTCTGCTTTTTTTCCCAGGTTTGTGAAATTAGTAAAATGTCCTTGTCATGTATTGTACAATAAAAGAATCTTTTTTCTATGCGAATATTATGCAAACTACACACGAGTTGATTCCATTCTTTATCAAGTCCCTCTCAAAAACGTCTTCAACTAAAGTCTTCCTTTACAGTCGTTATTATTGCGTGTATCACCGCTGGAGAGTGGTTTTATTACAATTGCCCCTGTTATTGTGACTCACAACATCGAGTCGTTTGCATGTCGGCATATAAACGGCCGTGTGACTGTGGTGTCGGTATGCAGATTTCAAGTCTTTTGTCGCAGGTTCACAGGTCACATGGGCGCGACACGCACTCATCTGTACGTGACCCTTTGAAGATACCGAAGGGATACCACGGCGAACGATGCAGATGAAGTTTGCGTCTGGTATGTGTATACCTGTAATAAAAGCGTCTATGTGCATTATTATACCGGTCCGAATAAAAAAATCTTCCTTATCAAAAATATAAGAAAAAGTAATGCCAGGCTTCCGTTCGCATTTAAATTCAGATTGGGTTGTGCGATTGTTGGATTTTATAAGCAACATTTTCGGTTGCTATCTCTCGCATTTTGTTTTACAATACTATCTAATATATTAGAAATGATGGATGAAAGGTGGAATAGATTTCAAACGGAGAATAACTCAAGCATACGAATATGTAGGCGTTTCAAACGTATAATTAGATATAAATATATTACAGACACTAGAAAACCAGCATCGAATAATTTATTAAGAAATAAATTCGTAATGGTCGATCTCATTAGCATATCTGAAATAACCAATAAATAAAACAGCTGATATTTACTGTTCTGATTCACGGAAAATTAACGACCCATTTACCGAATGCACACGTGAAAAGGACAACACATACGAACCTATTATTGTACGATAGAGACGAAATTGGTATAAAAATAGTATATAAAGTAAACTTTAGTGTTTCTTCCGTTTTAATTGACTCGATTTTTTAACGTTCGAGTACATAAAATGATAAGAATTTAAGTAATTCATATAGGTCGGTTATAAAACAATCTGTGCCGTCTCAATCCTGCACTAATTACAAGCGCTACAAAGATACACAAAGTTTCCAGTAGTAGATCTTTTGTCATGTACTCTTGTCGCTCTAAATCGTTGCTGGGGTAAATTACGGTTGACAGTCACGCTCTCTTGGATGTTATCTCTTCTATTTAGAAGCTAAATGTTTCGCTAATTCGATTGAGTAAAGCGATATACTTAAAAGAGCTAACTAGCACGCATAAACCTGTCCGCTATATCTTAAATTGTAAGTTACTGTAACAATCGCAAAATGAATGGGATTCGATGCAGAAGTTGTAAGTCCTGGTATTCGTCTGGAATGACGTCAATTTTCAAGGACACAAAACTTTTTGTCAATTATAATAATAATATGTAGTAACTTTATTATAGTTTGTGATGCAAAAGGACACAGTAATAGATTAAATTTAATAAAAATGTTATAAATGATCTAGAAATAGCAAAATGTTTTTTAATTAATTACGTATTTTTGAAATTTTTTAATCACATGAAATCTTTCAATTAAATTTATATCGATGCCAGTAATTATAGAGGACTCTGCAGCATTCTCAAAAAATCAACTAGCGGTATTGCCGTCATTCTTCTTACCAAAACCTGGTTTTGGCTGATCTACTAAGAGACCCATTCTGGATTTGAATTCATCCTGTATCCTCTTCTTTATTGCTTCAAACAATATTTTATTGCTCTTATCCACTCTTTTACTTTCAAAAGGTAATCTGTACACCATATGTAAACCAAACGTAAATTTTATAGGATTACTGTAGTTTTCATTATCAGTATTAAATCTATTTCATTTAAATTTTTTGTAGTGGCACAACATGGTAAACAAATGTATAAAAATTCATCTTCTCTCGATTGAAATATTGATATAATCGTTGTATTATGTTGCTGCATTGTCACTAGAAGAAGAGGGCTGGATTTTGCCACACAATATCAACATTGTAGATCACCAACAGATGTAGCAAACATAAATGAATCTGAAGTATCTTCATTCTCTCCTTCCCCAGAACTACCATCAAATTACTATTCAAAGTTTTCTTTTTATTCCTATATAGTATATTTAGAGTTACTTCCTGAACCTTTTATGACGGAAAAATTACTATTTTCAATGCTGTAGATATAAAATAATATACCTTGGGACTCAAAGAGTTAAATTTGCCCCTCTTTGCCCTCATCAAGTCAAATTATCTACTTGGGATAATAACTGATGCTATTCAAATATCCTTCACTCCCCGCGAGCGAGGTTGAAAAACTTATTTCTTTCACTAAGCTTGCTATCAACACATCCTAATAGGTTAGTTTCTCTGTTTTTCGGTGCTTGGAGCCCTTGATGATCTACAAACACGTTTCCTCTCAAACCTTTCAAAGTTCGCTGAGTCGTGAGTTTGCATCAAGTAGTTCAGCGGGTTCTTCACCTGTAGGTCCATTTCCATGATGGGTACAGAAAATGTTAATCGTATTCAACAGGTCACTTCAGAGACAAATTTGGCCTTCATTAAGCGAGATCTAGAACACTTCCTAGCAAGATTCTTTAGTGTGGTTGAAACCCAGTTACACCATTATGATCCTGAATCTAAATGAATAATCGTGGACTGGAAGGCACAAGGGTTGACCACCCGCTTGAAAATTTCCTGCAACAGCATCTGAGGGGGAAGACCATGGCCACAGTTTTTTGAGACACCGAACAAATTATCCTTATAGACTTTTTAACACGTGATGAGAGGGAGGGATAAACTCAGATGTGGTGTGGTGTTTTATCAGGACAGATGTGGTGTTGTTTTATCAGGAGCTGTGTTTCAATGGCCGAAATTCATAATGCAGGCTTCAAAATTTTCCAACAGCCACCCTATTCCTCAAATTTGGCCCTAGTATTGCACAAACTCAAAGAACACCTTTGTGGAATTCACTTTCAGGACAATGAGACACTGATGATAAAGGTGAATAAGTAGTTTGCAACTTAAACGACAAAATTTTTTTTCTGAGGATTAAAGCTCTAGGAAACTGTATTGAAAACTTTAATAATTTCATTAACAAATCGCTCGGCTGTGGATCGTAAGTCGTCAACATCGCTAGGAGTGGATCATGTGATAAACTTTGTTATTTTACGAGAAACAATTCTATCTACTTTTTTGAAATGCCACTAGCTTTAAATGAATGATGCTCTATTTCATCCTTTGCCTCTAGCGCCCATCTGCGAAGAGCTACATCGTGGATAATATTCTCGCTGTTTAGCGCCTTTTTAAACCTAATCAGAACCTATTCTGTAACGTATGTACTTTTGTCCTTGTTGGTGCCGCCCCGGTCAACACTTGCTCCCCATCTCTCAAGTTGCCTAATTGATTTTACCTGGAATAAATAGACGTCAAAGATACACATGCTATTATTAATATAGATGTGTAAAAGTGTACAAGATATATTTATGTACTAGTTTTAGAAACTTTCCCTTACGTATTTAAATGTTTATGTAAAGAATTAGAAATTTACGTATTATATTACTTTTCTAAATCGATTTTGGACAGATTCTAATGAACGTCGCTTTGCTTTTCCACTTCTCCAAAACCCAACGGCTCACGTTTTATATTCAATATCAATTGAACTACCTCTTTCATGGGGTACACAGTCTTCATGTTCATAATCTTCATCATATTCACTTCTTGGTTCAACGAATTGCGGTTCCTGTGGACCAGTCAAGTCTTCAAATTCAGCTCTTCTTGAGCTCTCACAGTGATATCCGTTATAGCATCGTGTAACTCTTGCTCTTCATATGCTATAGGTGTAACAGCGATGTTTGTAACAAGGAATGTTGTACGTAGCAAATTCAGTATATTAGCAACGTTGATTCTCATAACTTCAAGAAACACTTTTCGACAGCCAAATTGCGAAATGTAGTCATCGTCAACAAAATGAAAACTGCAGTTACTAACTGGCCTTGCTTTATATATATGCGTATACAAAAGCATTTATGGTATGCAAGATATCCTAATACTTACATTAATTAATTAAAAACGGATCGATGGCCGCAGTGGTTAGGCGGCTGACTATCGTTGTCAGAGAACGATAGGTGCCGGGGTTCAATTCTCTGGAGGGACGGTGATATTTTTTCAGAGAGTGTAATCCCGGATCGACTTGCCATTCGCTGTTGGGAGCATAAAAGGCGATATGATGCTGTCACAAAGCCATTTGAACACAACTTACGCACACCAAACTACACCGCAAGAGTTGCAGTGATAGCCAGACAAGTAATACAGCTTACGGAGTCACTGCAACTAAGCACCGACCACACATTAACAAAAAAAAAATTAGATAAAATTTAAATACTATAGAAATCATGTTATCTGCACGTGAAAATCAGCCCATGAAGTTTCAATGAGTTTTTAAGTATAGTACTTTTGAAAGTAAATAAGGGAATGTAATGCTGATAAGGTATAAATGATCTAACAAGTACTGATTGAAATATAGCATATGTACTATATATGTGCGAATTTTGCATAACTTTGTGTATTTTTCAGAAAATAAAAATGTTAAAACTTAAAAAAAATATAGGGGGTGGGGGTTGTTTCTGGAAAACAAGAACTATGACAGGCAAACTATTTTCGCTAGCTTTTAGTACTCATAAGACAGCAACTGTTTTTGATATGTCTTATAGTTTTGGATTTAGCATCTATGCAAGTTACCGTTGTTTTTACACTGCATCATTCTACAAACCCACCAAATTTCATTTAAATCGGTCACCACCACTTGCCTGTGTTTCCTTGTAAGCCACTGAAGCATACAATTTACTAAAATATCCTATGATACCCAAACACTTTCATTTCTAAAACCATCTTGTCTCTGCCTTCAAATGTAATTAATATATTCTGATGTTATCATTTACTACAATAACACTATTCCTTTTGAACTATATGTATAGTTTAAAATTTATGTCTGACTGCTTTTTTGAAAAAATTGTTTTCTGTATTCTGTCTATTGTATTTTCTACAGCACAGTATATTTATGTTCTTAAAAAAACACTACTGTCAAAAATCAGTTTTGTTTAACAATCCAGTATATATTGTTATATATTTTTTTTGATTAGGGTAGGTCAGTAATAGGTAGTAGTAGAGTAATAGGCCGTTAATTACTCATACATCATATAGAAAAAGGTCTCCTACATATTCTTATATAAGAATATACGCTGTAACGTTCTACTAGTAGGTATATACATAGATACATTAGACCACAATGAAACCGAAGATATTTTTGGTAGAATGCACTAGATCACGCTGAGCGTATATTCAGAGTTCATGATTGAGGTACATTTTGTCGTTCACAAGCGCAATAGGAAGAATATATTATTTCTGACAACCTCGGCAATAGCGACCTCCAATACAAAAGAAGAAAAATAGCACGAACAATAATCTATTTCGCAAAATGTTCCCATCTCCACTTAACCGTTTAAAATGCTGAACGAATCCATACAATCATGTTGTAGAAGGATACTTGAACAGGCTGCTTCACAAAAATATATCGATACTAATATACTAGGATATACATTCTGGATATTAGATTACATGCTATTATGATTTTATATGCAATAAAGTGTAATTATTCTTAAAAGAATTACTCCGCATGTACCAATATTGATAGCAATATAAACTTTCTATAGCTTGCTTCTAACTTACCGTAACATTATAGTTCTAATATAATACAGGAGCACTTCGAAACATATTCAAAGACCGTATAAATAATTACAGATAATTATATATAATTTTTCCACACACTTTCCACGAAAGCATCTTATTAAAACTATAAATATTATTACAAGAAGCGTTCGCTTTAAACTAAGTAGTAAGTATGTGTATGTATATTGATATGAATGACGTGTACCACCTGCTTAGTAATCTTAAATATAAGCCTACATTAAATATCGTAGCCGTAACAATTTACTATAATTTATTACAAAACCGCTGTTTATATAAGGTATTTATAAAATACATATATATACTCGTTATTATCCTTTTTTAGATACATAACAATTATTTATTTTTGTAAAGGTGTTAACCGTGGAACGCCGTTAATCGATTTCAGCCCACGTCTCCTTTCAAAATCGGTGCCACAAATATTAATTTATTTTTATCTTCAATCCGCTTAGATGCCATTATTAGTATGGCGTGCTTGCAGGACTGTTGTTCGTGTATATGTAATCGGTCGCAATTAGAATCAATTTTCTACGTCTACGAAATTAATAAATCGTAAATCAAAGCGATGTTCTTTTACGATCGTTTACGTTCGGCCTGATGAGACGCCGTTAATTTTTTTACTTGTTCCCGTTTATGCCTTTTTATAGCGTGATTTTTGTTTAATTTGGGTACATATAAGGAACAAATGGCTGTGTGTATTGATTCAAGTTTATGTTACTAATACGTTTTTAATTTTTAGTATTATGTAGATATGCACATATAATAACATCTTTATGTGATATACAATTAAGTATGTACATATATAGTGTATAGAGCTCCGAAGGACAGCACTGTATTCCTTTGAATATCCTCTTACATCTTAACTTTTAACTTTTATGTTCTATACTAATATCCAATCCCCACATTTGAATTTGAACCCTTAAACTACAACATAGACAAATTATGAAATAAACGAGAGTATGGGGCGTATTGGACCCCAAATCAAAACGAACTATAAGACCTAAAACAAGCTTTATGTTCTTCACAGATTTTGAACATATATCTCTTATAGTACAATATATATTCAAATGAACTTAGAAAATGCATTATTTTCAAATACCACCAACATTCAACGCAATACCGAAACCTTCCATATCAACCGACCTACCACACCATCCACAATAAGAACAGTTCTAATATGAACGCTTTTTTGGCATTCTGGGGCCATTAATTAGCCCAAACGGGATATAAATTAGATTGAGACTGTCCCTTTTGAGACTCTCACGGACGTCAAACCTCTCTAATCGGTTGATAGACCCTCACGAGGGTATGTGGCGTCAGCGGAACTATGCCATTAGAGCACCCACCCGGACAGAATCCGAGTGTCAACACAAATAGAGAGAATCTGACGAACACAAGAGCTGTAGAGGGACAACTCGCACTAAAGTACACCTCGTTGCATTTAAGCAAAATTTGAGTTCGAACTAGCGTTCATATTAGGTAGTTCCTCCATTTAACGCAATACCCAAATCTTCTATAGGAACTGACCTACCAAACCATCAACAGTAAGACAAAGATCTCCTTGAGTAACTTAACACTTATCTCAAAACGTGGACCAACATTCAACGTGGACCAACATTCAACGCAATAGCCAAACCTTCCGATATCAACCGACCTACCAAACCAGTCAACAGTAAAGCAAAGATTTCTGTCCCTTTTAAGAGTAACCTAACATTTATCTCGAGAACTTGGACCAACATTCAACGCAATACCCAAACCTTCATCAAAGTTTGTCGAACTAGCGACCTACCAAACCATCTTCTATAAGACAAACCATCTCCTTGGAGTAACTTAACACTTATTTCAAAACGTGGACCAACATTCAACGCACTACCCAAACTTTCGATATCAACCGACCTACCAAACCATCAACAGTAAGACAAAGATTCCTTGAGTAACTCAATCTCAAAACGACCAACATTCAACGCAATACCCAAACCTTCGATATCAACAGACCTACCAAACCATCCGAATAAGAACAGTTCTAATATGAACGCTTTTTTGGCATTCTGGGGCCATTAATTACCACAAACGGGATATAAATTAGATTGAGACTGTCCCTTTTGAGACTCTCACGGACGTCAAACCTCTCTAATCGGTTGATAGACCCTCACGAGGGTATGTGGCGTCAGCGGAACTATGCCATTAGAGCACCCACCCGGACAGAATCCGAGTGTCAACACAAATAGAGAGAATCTGACGAACACAAGAGCTGTAGAGGGACAACTCGCACTAAAGTACACCTCGTTGCATCAAAGCAAAATTTGAGTTCGAACTAGCGTTCATATTAGGTAGTTCCCATTTACTGTTACACCTATAGGCAGCCATCATCTCCAGTAATAAAGCGATTCGAAAATTAACCAACCTTCCTTGTATCTCGATTGGAGAAAGGACAACACAACCTATCTTTCGATAACTTCCATTCGTAATTTTACGAGAAACGATTCCCAAACTTTCAGTAATACAAGAATTCAATTCGACCGATGTAAAATAACACAACCGTCTCTATAGATGTTACCTCTACCGTTGTCGACGGTCAACTGAGCCAACTATTTAACGTCATTTTACGCGCGAGTTTGTCGACCTTAGGTCGTTAAAATGTTATTCAACGTGACGTCAATGTGACGTCAACCGGAAGTTATAAAAATGTCATTAAGACTGTATTGTTGTTATTCCTCAATTACGTCATTTTATAATGTATCGGGTAATTAAAAGTAAATAGACGGAATAAATAATGTTCTATTCTAGAGGAAGGGAGCGATATACTGGATGTTTCAATAGTTTGGTATCGGTCGGTTATCTCGATACCTGTTGAAGATAAAAATAGTATATTAGTACGTACGTAAAATATGCTTCCCTCCGGCGGCGAAGTGTGCAAGTGTGGACGACTGTAACTGGGAGGTATTTCCCTAAGGTATTTCTCTATTTAGTCGTGTCCGGATACCTTTGAAGGTCACTGTACCCTCTAGTTATAGGTTTATTTTTATTTTAGTGCTTCAGGATTTCGCAGAATCGACCGGACGTTCTTGTGAGACACAGTGTATGTACTTAATATGTTCAAACATATTATAGGTATGTTGAATTGTAAAACCTATAGATAAAAATTCTGTTTTTTTCAATCGATTTTAATTGAATCAATTTTTTAATATCGCTCAAACAATTCTAAAACACGGAGAATTATATCTACTAGAGTTGTTACTATACAATATTGTGTATAATGTAACATTGAAAAAACTTTAATGTACAGAACCAGGCGATTGAAGATCTAAAATAATCAAAAAAGTCAAAGAATGCTTTTAATAGGCGATCATGGTATTTTGTTGGAAATCACCTTAAAAACGTGTCCACTGTTAAATTAGATGTTACATTCGTAGTTACGCTGATGAGACACAGGAGGTCGAAACCATATGGTCCACTTCTAATGCTTGATCTATTTTCATTGCATTCGTTCGATGGGTAATTTCCAATAATATACCATGAGCGCCTATTTCAGGTATTTTTTCCTTTTTGTTGAGATATAATTGAACCAAAATTGTGTATTTTAGTTTCACGTCATATTTATAACGCGTTCGAAAACGGACATGAATATGTGTTACGGCAAAACTCCATCAAAGTATTTGAAGCTCCACGTATTTATCGAGAAAATATCCATCAAGCTCCTATATCTCTAATGTGAGAATTATGACTATAATCACCTTACTGTTGAAAACGAAACAGCTGGTTTGCAAATAGTAGAAAAAACACTAAATAACACTAAAAAATAGTAGGTGAGAATGAGAAATAGGAAGAGAGAAGGATTGGGTTTCGATGTAATGAAAACAAAAGAATAAATATTAAAAATTGTGTAAGAAAATATGTTATGAGCTTAGTTTTCAAGGACTGTGGGCTCGTAATGACAATAAACATCGGTATCACCACACACCACAACTTTGATTAATTATTCGGCACACGTGTTTAGAAAAATCATCAACCGTTGATTAATCAAAGTTGTGGTGTGTGGTGAATACCGATGTTTATTGTTATGAGTTTAGTTGCAAAAAAAACAATTTGAACGTTTTAAAAACTATTTAGTTATATATGATAATGTTCAAAGTTTTAGTGACACTCTTTTGAAGCCATATAGAAAACGGACATCATTCATTTTCTGTCTACAACCTAAGAGAAATATATAGCAAATAGCTGAAAAAAAGAGAATTGTACCTAAATTAGTAAAAATTTAAATTATTTGATGAATTAACGTGAGTTAAATCAATTTCTTTTTGCAAAGGTGACAAGTAAAAGCGCTCTAGTGAAATTGAAGAACTGCTCTATTATATTAAGTTTGTCAAGATTTAAAGTCCATCATTGTTTCCTAACGACATATAAATCTAATTTTCTATTTCACAATAACCCATTCCACAGACCTGTCAGGAAAATTTATCACGGCTGACGTGAACTCCTTTCCTTTAATAACATTATCGTCGAAAATAATGTCTTAATGCTCAACAATGGATTGTGGGCAACTAGCCGCTAGAACGACAATAAATTCTTAACACGATAATTTGTTATCATAAATAATAATCCAATTAGTATGGTACACTTCCACAAATAATACTATATTATATGCAAGGAAATTTTTCACCTCTTCACTAAGTATCTCTCGTTTACACCCACAAAATGCTCGGCCTAATAGGTTCACAATTTAGAACACGGTAAAATATGTTGGAAATATTGTAGGTGGCGGATTATGACAGGTTTTATTTCTGTTCAGCTGCCTTATATTTTGATTAATATCGGAACAGATTTATTCCGAATGCTATAACATATTAAAGCGTACGCAGTTTACTGAAACGCAGATTTTGTTCGCATTTAATTTGAATAACTCCTACCAATGCGTCACCGAAGCACATAATAAATTTCAGTTAGAGACGCTTTTAAAAGGACGTAACGCAAAAAGGCGTTCGTCTAGAAAAAATCGCATAGAATTCAAACGTGGTTGCTCACGTTTTCCATGTAAAGAAAGGTCGTGTTGTACATCAAACGGTGAAAGGTGCCATGGAAAATGGGCGTCAAGATAACATCCGACAGGAGCTTGCGAGTGATCCTTTAGAATCTTTACAGTGAGGTCCCACCGTTTGATTGGTAATAGCTGGCACCCTATCAGATAAATGCTCCATTCAAATATATGCCCGCGAACGCTTTAAGTCTTGATTATTTTAGACGCAAGTAGATGAATGTGTTTGTGTGATTTTTTTTCTACTTTCTATGCTGTGAGAGAGATGCGAGATACCAGTGTAAAAGGATGTTATATAGGATATCCTAAATTAAAAAGAATTGTTAAACATAACAGTCCTGTCTAAATACAAATAAATTAGTTTCTAAAAACATTTCAGTTATAATAGGACACTATTGCTGACAAGTTGTACGTTTGTTGCTTACTTTCCCGGATACATTATATACCTATACACAGTAACAGATGCAATGGAACAAAACGACCTGAAAGAAAGAAGATCGTGAGGCCATAAAAAAGCTAAAGTCCGCGTGTGTCTCGTTATGGTTAATATAAAGTATGATAAAGGCGGTTTCTGTATCGGGTAAAAACTGTTCCCGAGTCGTTTGTTCGATTCTGTACGGTTTTCAAAGAGACGCTGATAAAATACACTGACATCTTCATTAAGGATAGGCGGACATTTCGCTTGTTATTCCCGCATATTGTTTTTGATTTTACTCTTGGTTAGTCGTCGTCGTTGTTCTCTTGCTGATGCGTATTAAATTTTCAATTCAACCGCTGGATTTAAACGGATAATTTATGTTTGCTTTGGACGCTTCAAACGTTACCTTACGAGCCAGGCATTCTAAACAAATTCTATGACAGATATAGAGGGGTTAAGTCAATTAGTAACGGCTGAAATATGCTCAAAATTGATTATTCAGACTGTTTAATTCTCAAATATGACTAGGGATAAAAAAACAGAGAGCAAACTAGTTTGACATTCTAATTTGTAATGTCGACAGAAATCAAATCGTTTAACCACACCACGCGAGTGAAGCGTTAATCACCCCAGTCGAACCTAAAGGAAAAAAATTCTTGCGTTTTGTTCCTTGTCAACTGTTGTCTATGAAATTAGATATTAGATATGAGGACAGTGGCACTGCTGCCTTTAGCCACTGCGACCTGTATGGATCTATTGTAACATTGCCCTTCTAGTTATTTAGACTAGTTGGAGGCTTTTGATGAACCTTAGAATTAGCCTGGGATTTCCATCCTGGATGTCAGATGGAAGTGTTGTTGTCGGATATGACTGGCAGCAACACATTTACCCAAAATGTCTTCTGCCGTCTCTAGATCTTCTTGATATAGACGGCAAATTTGATCTTCAGCTCTTCGGAGTTTATGTAGGTGGTACTTCAACGCCACATGACTTGTCAGAAACCCTATCAGCTGTCCAAGGTCCCGTTTATTGAAAGATAGCAACGACTGTGCTGCCTTAGGCGATCCTAATAACATATTCTTCGGTTGCTTTTGTCCTGGTGTATTCTGCCAGTGGAAGGTCTTTCTGTTGACCTCCCATTCGTTAACTACTTGTTTTAGGTGGTTAAAATGATTGCGAGTCAAAACTCGGAGAATATGGTATTTATGAAAGCTAGACTTGACATCCCTAAGAGACAACATATTTTCAAGAAGAAGAGGCTCATTTCTCACTCCCTGGAAAAATAAATAAACAAAATTCTCTTTTTTTTGGAGGAGAGTGGGAGGGCGGGGGTTCAAAAATCCAGAAATATAATATGAGGAACCTTCACATGATTAGAAAAGGACTGTTTGACATGAAGTTTGCGATGAGCAGGTCATTGGATCATTTTCCTTTGAAGATGACAACTCATTTGAAACTATAAAGATGATTACGACTGGATGCCGCAGTCCTCAGATTTAACCCCACAGCATTTTTTTCTCTTAGGTCGCGGAAATATGCTAATAAATATTGCAAGTTTGACCAACTGAAAGAGAAATCGCCAAAATTTCCCCAAAAGCTTTCGAAGAAACCATGGAAAATGTGCAAAAAGGTCAGTTTGTGCACTGCTCACCAAGCTAGCGATTTGCTTGATATCATGTTCAAGCAATGACTATATAAAGTAGCAAGGCCCAAATAAAATGTTGGGACTTGAAAAATGTAATTTCATTGGATAGCTTCGTTTTTATGTACAAAATGGTCCATCCTCTATTTATATAACAACTGCAAGTGTGGATATTAAATTACTAATTATGATTGTGAAGGAGTAGAAAAAAGCACGACTAATCAAACTAGGAAATAATCTTCTCTGAATGAGGGCTGTAGTACAGGCTGCTAGGGACTTATTTCTGGGTCATAGGCCTACCTCTTCTCTGGGACATAAGGTCATAAAAAGTAGGGCAAAAAAGAAGTTTTACATATGCCAAAGGCTATAAATAGTCAAACTAATCCAAAATTAAATTTAAAAAACTCAAAGAAAGCGAAAAATAACGCAAAACATAAAATGGAAGGCTTGTTTTAAAGTGACAACAAAAAGGAATGTACTGTTCAATCCCTTATTGATATTTTTGAAATGAAGACTGTTCAACCTAGTAATTGTTCATTATCCGTTAAGATTTGTTGTGTTTTTGGTTATAATATTTTCAGTACCTTCATGAACTCCTTCAAATATGTTATTTATATTTTGTGGCTGCTACTGTTTTGTACTTGTTTGTCCACGATACAGAAGTGAGCTTTTTAGGCACATCTAGTGTTATTCAGCAATTTTGTTTCAAATGTTGTCCTTTTGCATCAAAGTTGTGGTTGGTTTATTGGTGTATATCTTGTTTTTCAAGTAGCCCCATATGAAAAAAATCTGAAATTGTCAAATCAGGGCCTTCTTGACATTATTTTGCCCGGAAAAGTGTTCTGTACGAATAATTGCAGCAGTTTTCCAACATATTCCGGTAGTGATTATCAGTAACTGTTATAGTGTCCGCAAAGTAATTGCTCCATGATGCAGCCAACCCAAATGGTGCAGCATATAGGTACTCGACAAAGGTGTAGTGGTGTTTGGTGTCTCATTTGAGGATTTCAATGTTTCAATAACTCCTTTTCTGTTTATTAGCAAAGCTTGTCAGGGCTATAAGTGCTTTGACCTCTCATAATAGTTTTTGGCCAAACTAATGGTGATCACTCCAATTTCGTGATCATTCATGTTCATTTTTTTGTAGCTGTTGGCTCAGGACTTTATATAATTAAAGATCCAAGTTTTGCTTTGTTTTATCTATGAATTTTTTGTTCATTTTGGTAAGCCTTAGTAATACTTTCATCCTCATTTATTTAGAACATCTACATTACCTACGACCTCACGTAAAAATTGACCAACCCCTGCTGCTGCTTCGGACATTCTTTCTTCTGACATTGCGGCTAAATTTAAAGTACTAGACTAAGTTCTTCTTAGTCGTTGAACTTTAGAAACACATAGATATGTATGTATAAGTATGAATCCCTTGTTTTTTAACATTTTAGAGAATCGTTTTAATATGATCCTTAGCTTGTATTAAACAATATATACCTACGTATCCACACATGTTTGATTTACAATTTTAAACATTTTTCTACCTACCAAGGTAATCAGTTCTAATATTATGACTTAGTTGTCATCAACAAGCGCTAATAAAACAGTCATTTAGTAACTAGAAGAAGTCACGGCTACATTAAGATTTATAGTATTTACCAAGTAATCATTATTTTCTCCGCTTTTTTTTGCTCATATCGCTCATACACATCGTATTCATCGGAACAAGATAGTCAATCAAAACGACAGCCACCACTTCTAACTAATTTTTATATAAGCTATTGACCTCGGCTAACGAATATAACGATTTTGCCGCTCATAACGACCTTTAAACCGCGGCTTAAGTACTACCATACATACATACAGACGAAACGTACACAATTCTATAACAAAATTAAAATTTCAGTGGGTGATTTATTGCTGAATGGAATTGGATGGTAATACGCTTTTAAAAGTTTTAATGGAAAATTTAAAAGCACACAAGAACAAATTGCCTAATACATCGATTGGAAATTAATAATTTTCTAACTCACTATACGAATCAGTCAATAATAATGATCACAGTAATGATGTGTATTCTTATAGTGAAGAAGATAGCGATATATGTAATTGTTGTTAATGGCGAAATTCTCTTTTTTTACTGATTGACGTGACTTAATTAAATATATAGATACGTGAATCTGTTATTAATAGGAGTTAATATATTTTGTTGACATGAGCTCTGATGGAAATAAGGTTAGTTGTGAGCGTCTAGCACAATTCTTAACATAAATAATGTTTGCAGTTCTCAATTACTTTAGCGAGATCATATCTGCCTGAAGCATTAAAATAATCTGTGTACGATGATATGTTAGAATGATATGTTAAATGGAGGTTACATCATAGACGATTTGGTTAGCCCCATAGGCTTTGTTTGCCTTTATAAAATTTGTGTCTTACTTTCTAGGATTAACGAAGTTGCAATGTCCAACATGATTATTTTAACAATATATTCTTTTTCTTCTATATCTCTGTAACTTCTTTAACATGTCTCGTTCATCTTTTATCTTCTTTTTCTTCTATACTTTTATCCTATTGTTTTTTTTGCGACTACACGAGTGGAACGACCCCAGAAGCCTATCCTCTCCTTGCACCCTGACAAAGAAGTCCACTTCGAGATCATCTAATCAATCGACCCCAAGGTATATCTGCCTCTCCCTGTCCGCTGCAGGACAGTCAGCAAGGAGACGGAGTCCACCCTCCCAAGAGAAGAGTTACAGTCTCTGTGAGTAATCTCAGTTTGTCTCTGACATTGGCAAAAGCTTTGATGCAGCCATAAGAACTTTCACAAGTCGGTTCTAGATCTATAATTGGTCGTTCGTTGGCACCTCTTATTAATTTATCAGTTACTTCGTTGCCTTTGATTCCAGACTGGCTTGGCACCCATCTCAGAGTAATGCTTTGATATTTCGCTAGTTTTCGAGCTTCCTATGGCACTCAAGTACCATCTGGGAGTCAAACTTGACAGCCTGTAGTGCTATAAGGGCAGTCTAGTCCTCAGATAGCATTTCTACCGATCCATTTATTTGTGGGCAGTTTAAGACGTCCTCCTCTCCCCAAATTGGACGTCCCCAAATTGATGGCTTCGCTATCGGGTTCTCCGTCTCTCCAAATTCTGACCGCTACACGCACTGCAGTAGAGGAAGTCTAAAGATCGTCTACATTGCTGCAGTCGGCGTTGAGGACAAGGCTTCCATGATGCTTAGAGATGTCCTATTGTTAGTTGAAAAAATGTCTCAATTATTTCAAAAACAATGACCTCAGACACATTCTCTAGGACTAAAGGGTAGTTTTGGTTGTAAACGAGAAGTATTAATTAATGGAATTTTATTAACAGCATTTTTTGTTCATACTAAGCAATATTATGTTAGTAATGAAGGCCTTTCTTTCTTATTGCCTTGTTATGGATATCACCAAAATTGTAATATATGTATAAATAAATGCCAGGAGCCAGTATTGTAATATGGAGAACAGAGGGACAAATTGACTTGATTTTGTGTACACGAAGTCAAAAAATAATAATCCAATAAACCTGAAGCATTCTATCCACTAAGCACTGTTACGATTAGCAACTACCACAGATAAAAGAAGTGCTTATTTCAGCATATCACTTGAGGCAACCACCAACTAACTAACAAGTATGGAAAACGACACCTTCAATATATTTAGTGCAATACAAATAAGAACCAGGTCTACAATTCATATTAATAATCGGCATGTGAAAGAACTCACTAATGTTACTGATAGCTTCATATCAATATTGCCTAGTTTCCCAAAAATCTTTGAGAACTTTGTTCGCAATTCATTATTTGTTGAATGTCACTATGGATATATCTAGATCTATTAAAGACGCGTTGTTTGAGAATAAGCTCATGGCAACCATGTTTGGTTTGTCTCGTGCATTTGACCTGGTATACCATGAACTATTGCTAAATGAATTAGAGCCGTATGAACTTCGTGGAGCTTGTACAATAATTGCATCATATTTGAGGAATCGGTTGTAAAAGTGAAATATGGAAAAAAAATCGAAAAAAATATCGTGCCGTTCCTTACCAGGCAAGGAAAATCACTCGCGACCATAATGAATGAGATGTCATTGGTTTACGGCGACTCTTGTCCAGGAAAAACCATGCTGTACAAGTGGCACAGTTTATTTAAACAAGGAAGGGAATCCCTTGAAGACGACCCGAGGCCTGGCAGGAGCATTGAGGTGACCACGCCAGCACTTCTATCCAAAAAGTTGAAAAAATTGTACTCGAAGATGCTTGACTAAAGAAGAAACAACTCTCAGAAATGGTTGGAGTATCCGATACAACAATTTTTAAAATCCTACACGATCATCTCGGCATGTCTAAGGTCAGCGCAAAATGGCTGCCGAGAATGCTCACGCCGCCGCAAAAACAACAGCGCGTAGAGTTTTCGCGTGCATTTTTGGACCTTTGTAATGAAGACAAGGATGGTGTATTGAGTCGAATTGTTACTGGAGACGAAACTTGGGTTCATCATTATGAACCTGAGTCCAAACAAGACTCCATGCAGTGGCATAAAAAGAGCACACCACCTCCCAAGAAATTTAAAGTGTCACAATCAGCTGGGAAACTCATGGCAACGGTATTTTGGGACTCGGAAGGAATATTGTTGATTGATTATAAAGATAAAGGTGTTTCTATAACCGGAGAATATTACGCTTCAATATTAGAGCGACTAAAAGAAGTCATTAAAGAGAAAAGACGGGGAAAATTGACGAAAGGTGTGCTACTTTTGCACGACAACGCGCCTGTCCACAAGAGCCGCGTTGCGTTAGCTGCCCTGCATAAGGTGGGCTTCGAAATTGTGAATCACCCACCCTACAGCCCAGACTTGGCTCCGAGTGATTATTACCTGTTTCCGAAAATGAAAAAAGAGCTGCGGGGTAAAAAATTTACTGCTCAAGGAGGCAGTTTCGGCGTATTTTGCAGATAAAGAGAAATCATTTTTTTATGAGGGTATAAATAAATTAATTGAAAGGTGTGAAAAATGTATCCGTCTTGCAGGTGAATATATTTTATATTCCGCGAATATAAAAACGCTCCCTCGTAATTGGTCAGGATGGTAAAGGGGGTTCCTCTAAAACAAAAATAATAAATGTGGGAGTTCCTCAAGGTTCTGTTTTGGGCCCACTTCTGTTTGTTATATACATAAATGATCTGCATAAATTATTCAACATTAAAGGTATATGCCAGTATGTGGGAGACAATTCGGCAATTGTATTCGCAAGGGCGACATGAGAGTTGTATATATTTTTTCGACTTCCTAAAATATTTTCTCTTAAACCATCGACTTCTCAGAATGATACAAGAATAATATAAATTCATACTCTTATTTATAGTAGCCATTTAAACTATAAAACACTCGAGCTTGAGAAAACATTTTCGATGTCACTGGTATAATACGCGAGTCAAAGAGTCGAGATGAAATGCGGCAAAAAGTAGGCGCACATGATAACTGGCGCTTTTAAAGCTGACTAGTCCATTGTTAACATCAGTGGTATTCATAAAGATGTGCAGCTAACTAGGGAACGTGAGCGGCATGCACTTTTCTTATGCATGTATAATGAACGCATTGTTACAATACAAATAATACCGCATATATGATTTTTTCTCTTTCTCGTTCCTTTTTTTCTTGCCTACGACTCGGCCGTATTATCTTTTCTTCGTTTCTACGCGGCGGAGTGGAAGCGTTGCGGTAGGGTCGCCGCTGTGTAGTGACATGTATTATGTATATATGACCCGCACAATAATGGCCTTTCATAAAACAAAAAGTAAATAAATAAGTAAGTACCTATATGAATTATTTTCATGGTGATTATACCTAATGGTGGTGCGTTCGAAGCATGTAAAAGACATTCGAATAGATGCTAGATGTAATATATCACAGCTTTTGATCATTGCTTTGTTTTTCAATCTAAGCACTTGTTGATCTTTTTCGTTTATGCTCGCTTAACATTTTAAGTTTTATTGACGTGTAAAAATGCTTTCAGGCAGTCTACCTATACATATTTATTGTAGGGAATATTAAACTTGCCTCCGGAAAGATATTACATAAATAAAAATTTAAAAGTGTTTGTAGCTTTTAGTACTGTATAACTGTGTAAGTACAGTTGTGTACTAATTTCATACATTTTAAACCTACTCTGAAGTTGGCTCATTACATTACATAAATTATATTAATGGTTATGTTACTGTGGGTTTATGGTGATTTTTTATCCTTTTTTTTTCGCGTGCCTATATGGTATTTATTTAAAGGAATTTTAAGTGGTGCATTCTCCTTCCTTATCTTTTTCCGTTTCACACAGCAATTTTTTTTCTAGGATCTAAATTATTCACCATACAAAGTGTCCATATTTTTATTCCACACATGAGAACTGCTTATCAAATCTAACAGATCTTAAGAATGTCTTTTCCTGCTTTGCAACATTTTTGCAGCAAAAATTAAGCAATGCAATGCAGAATCGCGATGAATTCATAATTCTATAATGGAGTCTTGATATGCTTTGACTGTACCAGCAATATTCTATAAGCCAATGAAGGTTTTCATTTCTAGATGACTGACTCTTCTAATTAATTTTCTTTGATTGCACTAGGTTTACAGGTCTTGATACTTCTTCAACACTAAGGAAATAATAATTATGGCAAAAAATATATAGCATTGAAGGCCAGTGTGAGGTTACCTGCTTAGTGTGATGAATAAAAGGGGATAAAAAGTCATCAAACTATAATTTCGAAAGCTCCAGCGCGAGTCGGTCTAAGCTTAAACTTCTTTCTCGGAATAATTGCTAGTGTTAAAACTTCGAAGCTACCACAGTTGTTGAAAATTTGTGCTCACTGAACAGTTATTTTTTGACATTTTATTGACTCGTATTTTGAGTTAATATTTCGTTAGATTGATTTGTTAGTAATTTTATCCAGTTGGGATCAGGCTTGGAAAGGGTTGGCAAGGTTCATTTCAAATCCGCCACGTTGCGTTGAGTAAACTTATTCAACTTATTTCCTTTCAGGTTTTGGTGTTAGTTATCTGGGATATCCTTTGATGCAACTGCGTGGATGATCTCCCTTTTCTCTTGTAAGGCAATTTGTGGGTTTTTATAGGATTCTCCAGTTTTCCAAATCATAATTAATAATAATTAATAGCTCACGATTCTTCATTCTTTGCCAACACTTCCAAGGATTTTCCATGTGTTCTTGCTGTTTTAATCTGCCCTAAAGTTCCATAGGAGAGTATTAGTCGAAGTTCAAAGGTGTTACCTATGTTTATAGTCCTATTTTTACAATATTTCAATTGAAATTGACATCTCTGACACTAAATTAGATCGTTTGCGTTGTTAATATTGGCAACAGGCTTAATATGGATGGTCAATTATTGAATCTGTTTCTTGATCGTAATAGTTCAAACCCGTTGTTCAAAATTGCCTTTAATAACACAGAACAACTAATTTTAATTTTTTTTTAATTTTTCTTTATGAATTATACAGGGTGTCTGTAAAAGGTCTCTACACACGCCTACCACATATTCCTTAAACCAAAATAAGCCAATTTAAGTAAATTTATCTTAGTCCAAAGTCGCTTTTTGGGTACTATCACCTTGAAGTTAACATTTTGAAATCGTTTTTTTTTATTATAAATTCAAAACGGCTTATGCGATTTTAATAAGATTTGGCACGGTCAGTTAATATTATTGGACGAATGTTTTGAGAAAATTTCAAGAAAACACTAATTGACCATGACCATAATGAAAATTAACATAATTTTTTTTGCAATAGAGTCACGAAATAATCTTTATTCGATGGAGTATTCAAAAACGATCAAATTATGTATCTTAAAGAGTATTAGGTAATCCAATCGCCTATGATTTCTATCATAAACAAATGAATTTTGCATGGCTAAATCTACTCTTCAATTTAAGACTACAGGTGAAAGAATAGGCTTAGTAAAAGTTCACGGTTTCGGAAATTCTGGGTAACTTATTTACTACAAAAACGACACTCTTTATAAGAATTGATTACTCTAATGGTTTTGCGTTATTTTGCACAAAAATTATTTAAACAATTATTATTATTATTTAACTATGCAAACTTCATTTGTTTAAGATGGGAAAACACTGCCTGGATTACCTTATGCTTGTTTCGAACGCACGACCATAAGCTCTTTTTTTCGTTTTCCTCGACAACGAATAAAAATAGGAAAATTTTACAAGAGACATAATTTGATCGTTCTTGAATACTCTATCGAATAAAAATTATTTCGTTAATCTCTACTACAGAAATTTTCATAATGGCCATATTTTATTTATTCAATTTATTTTGCAAAATCTTTTCTGAATTATTTATACAAAAACGACACTCTTTATAAGAATTGATTACTCTAATGGTTTTGCGTTATTTTGCACAAAAATTATTTAAACAATTATTATTATTATTTAACTATGCAAACTTCATTTGTTTAAGATGGGAAAACTTTAAGCCACTAGCATCGTTCTTGAATACTCTATCGAATAAAAATTATTTCGCCAAGAATTATTAAAATCGCATAGGAATTTATAATAAAAAAACGATTTTAAAATGTTAACTTCAAAGCCGCATAGCGCCTAAACTAAGCGACTTTCGTTTTATTTAAATCGGCTTATTTTGGTCTAAGGAATATGTGGTAGGCGTGTGTAAAGACCTTTTACAGACACCCTGTATACAAACTTATTTTGTTTTATATTCCTAATAATTATTATAAAAACAAATATCTTTTATCACGTCTGGTATTATAAACAAATGAAATTCATTTGATCATACAATACTGACACTAACTAAGTATATACTATTCTGCGACGTATTTAGAAAGTCTTTCTTTCCCCATGCTCGTCACTAGCATCGCCAAGATTCGGGGGAAAAAAGTTTAGGTGCGAATGCAAGAAGACTCATATTACAGCCTAATGCATGGTAACTTCTAAGAAGTTCACTAACAATTTTCTTGTAATCTTCAGATTTTTTATTTCCTAAGAAATTTTTTATCACACTTTTAAATGCATTCCAAGGAGTCCGTTCCAAATTGCTGAAGAGTACGTCCAATTCTCGATCCTGTTGTAACAGATTAATCTGGGGTCCTATAAAAATCCCCTCTTTAAGTTTTGCCTCACATATATTAGGAAATTTTTGTTTAAGGTATCGAAATCCTGATCCCCCTTTGTCCAATGCTTTGACGAAATTCTTCATCAGACCTAATTTTATGTGTAATGGCGGTAAAAGTATTTTATGAGGCTCCACCAACGAATTATGGACTATGTTCTTTTCTTCAGGAGTATATTGTATTCTGGTTGACCATTGCTTAACAGTATAGTGCAAATTTCTCGCTCGGCTATCCCATTCACTTAGGAAACAGAAATACTTTGTCAATCCAAGTTGTAGACCAAGTAGAATTGCAACTACTTTGAGATCAGCACTGATGTACCATTTATAGGTTTTGTAATTGATTTTATCAAGGAGACGTGTCATATTATCATATGTTTCCTTCATGTGCACGGCATGACCAACAGGAATGGAGGGGTAGATGTTTCCTATATGTAGAAGGACAGCTTTTAAACTCAATTTAGAAGCATCTACAAAAAAAAACGCCATTCTTCCGGTTGGTGTTTGTAACCTAATTCTCGCATTAAACCGTCAACATTTTTGCAAAATGAAAAACCTTCATCGGTTGAAAAATACTGTGACAGTTCTTTCTGGAGATTTCGATATACAGAAATACGCGTACGCGGAGCTAACAACTTCCATCCTTGCAGTCTTGATCATAATATTTTTGCCCGAGTTTTTGATAAATTGAGATCTCGAACTAGGTCATTTAATTCCAATTGATTGATTAAATGAGGTGTTCATCTGTGTCCGACAACTCTGAAATGTATTCTTCTATCTCGATTTCAACATGTTCTTGGTTCGAAACATCCATAAGACTTCGTACTGGCAAAGCTTCCGAATGAGGAACTGGACGAGTGGCAGAAGGTAAATTAGGATACGTAATTTTATCCTTATTTTTACTGGAAAACCCGAAAGTCTTTGTACAGCAAAAGTAGCAGTCTTTCGAATGATCCTTTTGTTTACGCCAAATCATAGGCCTACCAAATGGCATAGCTATGCTTTTACCTTTTATCCAGATCCTCAATGTAACAGCAGTTATAAGATTTTTCTATTAACGGTGTAATATGTCGTCTATGCTGCTGAACGGTGAATTCTCTACGTACAAATGAAGCCCAAACATGTTAAATCCTGTTCAGACATGCCTGTTAGCATGATAATGACTTGATAGTTTCTTTTAACTTACTCATAAAAAAGTATCTTTAGACCTACAATATATTTAATACATATATGTATAAAAAAAACATTTCTCAGAAACCTGATGTGATAGCCAATTTTTCAGAATTAGAATGGAAAAGCCCATAACGGACACGTATCCCTGTTGACCAGTGTAATCAGTGCATTAGTATTTCCCAACATTAATACTGTGCTTCTGTCCGTTGCTAGAAAACCCACACCAAATGGGTCGTCTATATTCTTTTAGAGGTTTACATGATATCCAGCCTATGTTTCAGTCAACAGCAATTATGTCTTTTAATAGACTATCAAAATAAAAATTTGTTTTCAAATCCAGACTCTCTCAGCCTTACAATGGGATAATGAAAGAGCAAGAAGGTGAGTGGTGCTAAGCAACTGGTAGCCAACATTACAGCAAAACCAGCACCGTTGAATACAGAAAGATCAAACGCGTGGTGTTTGGATTGACCCCTCTTCGTATCAATTTACGAAGCTAGTTTTGAGAAACTAGACAAAGACACCTTTGATGGCAAGAAAAAATAAGTGCTGCAGAAGACATCTCCACAAAGCTTTTGCAAATAGAAAGAATCAAACAACTGTGATAACAAATCATACTCCAAACTAGGTGCTCTTTCTAAATTCTTTCGCTCTTTCTTCAGTAACCTTCTAAGTCAAATTTTGTTTCAAAGTCTGTTTAGATACATTTCATGGTTGGCATAACCTGACCAGCAATAATTTTTTGAGAGTGGATCAAGAAATACATGCTGTTGAGCACCATCAGCTGTCAAACAACACACAGTACATGGCTTAGTGGAAGAACCCGGACAAAATATAAAAAAGTTAATTGAAAATCTAAATGTGTACTACATCTCAGACTTTAAAATCTCACTCACGATTTCAGTATCAAATTACAAACATATTGTAATCGTTCTGTGAGATTTCCTTTCGTTGAAATTTTAGAGAGAGTACAGCTAGACATTTTTAAAAAAGATAAATATCAAGTGTCCCGCTCCGGTTGTACATGCAACGCCACCATACCGACACAATCGTAATTAATTAGAAAATTCAAACGCGAACGGCCGTAGCAAATCTATCATTTATATAAACAATATATACGGTACGTTAACTGGCATGCAAATGAATTATTGTATTACTGATAAACAGCATATTAACGAGGCGAGCGCAATTTATTTTGATTTATGGCAACGACAAGTGGCTTAGAAACATTCCGACCGCGCGATAATTGAGAATGAGAGGGATTTTTCTTAGAAACGCCGTCTGTGCGTGAAAGTAGAGTCTAGCTGAATGAGTGTGAGTTGTGTTCGGAATGCTACGATTCGAAATAGTGGCGCTTAATTTTTGGAAAATTTTCTTTGTTATATAATTTACGTTCTAAACAAACTAACGAAGTATCCTTTAAAACATATAAACCGCATTTAAATTATTATCCTAGTTAAAGATCTAGAACAGAAAAAGTCGCATTTACAACAGACATAAGATATCCCGGATGCTTTGTTTGCAACTAATTATAATTCCAACCGTTGTATGTATCACGTAACAGTAATACATTTCAACAATGTACGGAAGCGAAAAAATATGTTATGTTCCAATAGCATTTCTGAGATAAACGTACCAAATAAACGTATGCAAGTCTTATCATCATTATTTTAACCGTAACGATGGCGAAATTTCAATATGAATAGACTATAACCGTTGCACCTTGTTAGTATCTGATAAGGAAACGGAATACGTTCACCGGAATGCGTACACTCGCAACCAATTCTAGGTTAGCAATCCATAATTTTCTTCTTAACTTGCGTGTTTATTGTATGGAAATAATTGGAGTGATTGCATGTGTATGATCATGAATGTTTGTAAGGGTAATAAAATTAAAGGTTACACAGCTTTAATTATAAAATATTTAGATTATATTGAAAATGAGTCATGTCATATACTGAATCATAGCCTCCTTCGCCATGAGATTCGAAAATTGCAACCCTCAATAGATGGCTGTGTCAATTCCACCAAATAATGTAAATAAGGGCTGGTGGTGTGCCATTATTTATTTTTATTTTCTACACATTTACTGCCTTGTCGTGTCTTTTCAATTGGACAGGTTGTGAATGGAGAAGTGCCAGGAAACATTTGCCGCAGCATGTCATCAGCGAGAATTACTGACATTTATCATTTGCTTTGCTTAGCAGAAGAGAAGCCACTCTTGTAAGGCCACACTTGCCAGTTTACACTTGACGTTTCGCCGATCATACTATCAGCTTCTTCAGAGCGTTCCTAAAGATTGATAATATGTATTAAGTGTAAACTCATCTATGCGGCAACATCCAGAAGACTTCAATGCAGTAAGCATCGGGTGTGAAAACCTAGTCCTCAAGCGTGGCCTTGCAACAGTGACTTTCGTTCTGTTAACCCTTCAGTGCTCGCGTGGGATACATACGTATCCCACTGCTCATTAAAGTGCGCTTGCGCACTTATTACAGCTGTTATATTTTTATGGCTCCACGTAATCTTCGTAAGTAGTCTCTGAGTGATTGTGACGAAGGACAGACGTTTATATCTTTCTTCGTTTCTTATATTTTCGCCCATCTTTGACAGTTGCATTCTTCACGACCGCTTACGTTACATACACCTTGCGTTGTTTCGGTGAGTTGCTTTTTACTTTTCTTTGTTACTTTCTTACATATTGTATTATAGTTTAGTATGGGTAGTAAAGATCCTAATCAGTGGTTGAAATGGTTGGACGAGTTAGAAAATGAAGAGGAGGAAGGTATATTAGGTGAAGCCGACCCCACTGAAGACGATGGTGATTATTTAGAAGAGAGTGTTCATGACTCTGAGTCAGAACAAGAAACGGAAGAATGCGAAGACGAAGTTGCCCGGAACAGAGATACAGACGAAGGTAGCGTCCCTTTTTACTTAGGAAAAGATGGTTCAACGCAATGGAGAAAACATTGTCCTCCTACAACAAGAACTAAGGCTCACAATTTATGTGGATTTAGGCCAGGACTTCTAAATAAAGCAGCGAGCGCAAAGAGTGTGTTGGAGTGCGTAGAGTGCTTTCTCAGTGAAAATATAGTTGAAGTGATTACAATCTCAACCAACATATACATAAATCATATAAAAGCTAATTATCAACGAGATCGAGATGCCAAATCTACGGATACTTGCGAAATTAGGTCTGTATTTGGCATACTGTACCTATTAGGGTCTTATAAATCGGGAAGGCTGAATATCCAAGATTTCTGGAATTCCGATGGTACAGGAATTGACATTATGTACTGTACAATGTCGTATAACCGATTTCGCTTCCTTATGCGTTGCCTTAGGTTTGACGACATCAACAGCCGCGAGGAAAGGAGACAGAACGATAAGTTGGCTGCAATAAGGAATGTTTTTCAATTATTTCTAGACAATTGCCAGAAATCGATTGTTCCTGGACCCAATCTGACAGTTGATGAACAACTGCTGTCATTCAGAGGTCGGTGTCCTTTCAGACAATATATTCCTTCAAAGCCGGCAAAATATGGAATTAAGGTATTTGCTTTAGTGGATTGTAGTAACATGTACACCTTGAACCTCGAAATATACGCCGGAAAACAACCAGACGGGCCTGATCAGGTATCTAATAAACCTGCTGATGTAGTGAAACGATTAGTGGCACTAGTAAAAGGAAGTAACCGAAACATAACGATGGACAATTGGTTTTCCAGCTTTCCTTTAGCAATTGAACTAAAAACGGAATACAAACTAACAATGCTGGGAACAATTAAAAAAAATAAAAGAGAAATTCCTCCAGAACTCGTTCAAACTTCTGAAAGACCCGAAAGCTCCAGTCAATTTGCGTTCGGTAAAGATTGTACTCTAGTATCATTTGTACCTAAAAAGAAAAAGAACGTTCTGGTTTTATCGACTACGCATGATGATGACAAAATTGACAGTGATAGCGGAAAACCGGTGATGGTGGTAGATTACAACCATACAAAATACGGAGTTGATGTAGTAGATCAAATGTGTGCCGGATATAATGTTGCACGAAACAGTAGGAGATGGCCGTTGACAATGTGTTTTGACATAATGAATCTAGCTGGGATAAATGCATTAGTAGTTTACCAATCCAATCATCCAGATAGCAAAGTTATTAGAAGAGAATTTCTTCACAATCTGTCTTTAGATTTCATAAAACCCCAAATACAGAAAAGATTGTATAATCAAAATATGCCTAGGAGACTGTATGAAAAATGTCGCCTCCTTTTGGGAAATGCGGAACCATCCACGTCAACCACGGAACACAACGAACCTCAAGTAAAAATAGCTAAGAGTGGTAATGGTAGATGCTACATATGCCCCAGAAAAAAGATAAACGCACACGGGATTATTGCCATCAATGTAACAAATGGGTATGCAAGGAACATCAGAAGACAACGCCAGTAACTTGCAAAAAGTGTGGAGAGAACAGCGATAATCTGAACTAAAAAATGTATACCTATCTTAAGTATTTTTAGTAATTATTTCATCTCTGTTTTACAACATCAGTTTTGTAAATTTCGTAGAAAATAAAATGTTGTTTTGCATATATGCGTTATAAAAACATTATTTATAAAATTCAAAATAAAATACTGAGTTCTTAAAAAGATATTTAGTAATTTGCTTTGGGATACATATGTATCCCACGCGACCGTTTACGTAACAAAAAGGAGCGCGAGCAGTGGAGGGTTAAGCAAAAAATGACTGGTGCCAGTAATAGTCGCTGATAACATGCTGCGGCGATGTCTCCTGGCCTTTCTCAATTCACAATCAATACCTACCAGAAGAAATGTGATAAGCAAAGCTGCATTGAGTTATAATTCAGACATATAGAATGAGCTGACGTAATAGCTAATGTTGAGAATTTGGCACAGAAACCTGCTTGATGTAGAGAGGAGTGAGGGTGAGGGCTGATATTGTCTGCATTGATAATAATGAATGTAGACAATGATTTTTTTTAACATTATCGAAAATGGAAAGTTGTCAAGTTTTTATAAAATGGAAGAATCGCTATGTGTCTGTTATGATATTGATGGTTTCATGCATAAGCTTAATCTGGAACATGCACCTTCCTAGTGGCGTTTATTCATAGATTACTCAAAATACAGTCTAAAAGCAGTCTCGCTTCACAATGGAATCGAAAAACCATGTATTCCTTTAGTCCATTCCGTCACAATGACTATGACATGACTATGAAAACTATGAAAACTTAGCTACCACACTAAATCCCGTTAAATATGAACAGTATCAGTGGGATGTTTGTGGAGATTTAAAAGCGATAGGTATATTGCTAGGGCTTACAAAATATTGTTGTTTTTTTGTGTCTATGGGACAGTCGAGCAACAAAAGAACATTTCGTTACGAAAGATTAGCCCCATAGAACTTTGTTTGGACCAGGTACTTCAAACATAAAATATGCCCTCCTTGTTAACCCACCTGCTTGTGCCGCCTTTCCATATTAAGCTCGGATTAATAAAAAACTTTGTTAAAGCTATGGACAAAGGCGATAATGGCTTCAAGTAACTAAAAGAAATATTTCCTCAGTTAAGTGATGCAAAACTAAAAGAAGGCATCTTTATTGGACCTCAAATTCAAATTCATTTTTAGCAATCGCATTTGGCGTTTTTCCCGGAAAATTCACGGAGATTTCACCGGGACATCAGGACAATGGAAACACAATACCAGGGATGCTGGGACCCATCTATGTTAGGCGACTACTGCTGATTTTTAAAAAGAGATGATTATACTTTACACAAGAGAAATAAGTGAAATATTATATTTTGTCGCTATATGTATGATATCTTCATGTAACATTTTATATTTTTTAATGTACAAGGTTCTTAGTAATCTATCTGTGCTTAGATTTAACATGTCTGACATGCTTATATTAAATAAATATTAGATTTTACAAATATGTAGTCTTCTTTACTTTATCCGACCACCAACCCCTGTAACAAAACACTGTACGTGTTACAGTGTTCAGCATATTATTTTGGGATTATTTTCATCAATTTTCAAAGTTTAAATTTGTTGACCTGTGTAATTGATCTCCAGCCTCTGGCAAGCACAAAAAAATCCTAAATTTACCAAAATTTATAGATGTAATAAAGCATCTGGTCCATGGATACCAATCCAATCAGTTTCATTCAACCAATTTCATGCAAAGTATTGATTCATCTTGCGTTTAGGAAAGTGTCATTCTCGAAGCAATAACTCAATCACTCAATTTGTTGGAAAACAGCAGAGAATACATTAATTTGTGGAGAGTATCATTCGTATGGTAAGATTTCATGGGGATGACAATGTGTGTATTGAGCAGGCCATTCTGGCAAAATGTTGGTTCAGCACTAAACACAACACAATCAAGAAAGTCATCATTTTGGTGTTGCAATGCTTCAGTTACGAAACTGAAGCACATACGTAAGCTGGTCATTTCCTACAAAACTCGGAAACTAGAAAAGTATTGAAAGCATCCCTTGGCAAAATAATAAATTCGAAACTGTAGCAGCAAACATCTAGCAAAGAACAAACTAAACAAGAGTATAATTTCTTATTAAGAGTTTGTTCATAATTGGTTTAACCTGGTTTTTAATGCGAAACAAATACCTGCCCGCCTACACTCTAAACATAACGGTGACATTACTTTTTGAACATTATTAGAACAATAAACAAATTATCCCAATATAATGTTTTGAAAAATGTGATATGTTAGTATGGTCGCAAAAAAATAGTTTCGGCTATGCGATCGCCGCACTTACCAAGGTCAACAGTATTGCCTGTCTAAGCATCACGTGGTCCTTGTCCTCGACGCCGACTGCAACTATGAAGACGATAGGTTGGCTTCGTATTGTGATTGAACGCAAACCTAGTGGCCTATAAATCAAAATATAGTGGATGCAGGGGGTTTTTACAGTACCACTGTCCGTAAGAGCGGATACTATCTCGCCCGTTTTTAGTCTCAGTGGGGGATACAATGTAGACATCTGTAGTAGAGAGACTGGAAAATTCCTCGTTCGCAAATCAAGACGAGGATTTTCTCGCTGGTTTAAGGTTACTTCTAAAACGTAGAACGGTACCTACGGGAATTTAAATTTGGAAAGATGGAGAATCCGATGGTGAAGCCATCAGCTCTGGGGACTCACCGTCCATCTTCCAGGCGGAAATAGTTGATGGCGTTAGAACGATTGGTATGAACGTGGTTGGGAGTTATATTCCAACTTTTATGGGGTGCTGGTACTGTGACATCTAGAGCAATTGCACTTGCAGCCTATGCTGCAAGTTATCACTCGTGGATTTTCCTAGTTTTGGCTTTACATTGGGCATGCATGTCCCTTTGGCTGATATCTCCAAGAAGTGCCTTTCATGGTCAGAAAGGTAGTCGACTTGATGTATCTGTTCTGATGGCTGTGATTTATACAGAGCATTCCAATGAAAACGATCTACATTAAATAAATCGAAAACGTCAAGAAATACGAAAAAACGCCGAGGCACGTCAATTTTTGTTTGAAGGAAGAAACTTTTTCACCGATAAGACAAAATCGTGACTTGCTTCACCTATGCCCCCCAGTATTCAACATTAAAATTTCAAAGAGAACTACGTCATATTATTACATTTTTCGATTGTACATATTATTTGCAACAACTTTCATGTAGGACAACCCAAGTTTCAAAAACTATTCTATTTCATCCCATTAGGTTCTAAAATCAATAGTTGGCGTGATGTATACTTTTGAAAAACAAATGTTGACAGTTCTTGTAAAATATGTAAAATGTCAAATTTCAAGTTAATGAACCATAACCCTGTCAAAAAAATCTAACGAAAAAGACAAACAAAAACTTGCACTCAAACAACAACTTGTAGGTACTTGTACGACAGCCTATACTTATCCTTAACACTTTAGAAGATAAGATTAAAGTATCAAATAATGAGAAGTCATCGATTTTTTAAAGAGTCCTTTACCAAAATAAATAACACAATGAAACAATGTATTACTAAAGAATAAACAAAACATAACAAATAGTATACCTACAAAAAAGTAATAGAAGCAACTTCACTATTTGCTAATTTTTTACATTTTACTAATCTTCTAATGTTTAATAAATAAAATCTACAATCTTAAAAACAGCAGATCAAAAAATTAGTTAAACTTTTGGTTATTTCCAATGACTATGACATTTATTACTTTATCTATAAACGTCAAGTAAAAAACATTCATTTTGTAATAAATAGGTACCTTACAGAAAAACTAAGGCTACTATGTATAACAACAAATAACAATAAATTATAAACAGTACCTATGGCGCTGCAAAATTTATTTTATTAAATGTTAAAATTGCCGTCTCTATACAGTGATATAGTCGGGCTTCAAATTCTTTTCTCACGTTACGAAATATTTCTGGAGTTAATTGTCTACATTCTTGATTAATTCTTCGTCGTAGACCATCATGTGACGCTGTTTCAGTTTGATAAACCTTTGATTTCAAATACCCCCACAAAAAGAAATCTAGGAGGGTTAAATATGGGGGTCTAGGCGGCCTTTCCATCAGTGAATCTCTTCTGGCTATCAATTTACCTTAAAATTCATTATTTACAAAATCTCGTACAATCGAAGCATAATGTTGAAATACTACTAGATCTTCAGATACGGCATCGTCATCCTAAAATATTCGGGTTATTCCAGGATTAATTGCTCCTCTTAGTAACCCAAGATACGACGCACCCTTTGAAGTCTCACCAAAAAAGAACGGGTCAACTATGTATTTCCTAGTATACCAAATGTGTGAGGTGTTTGTGGATAAAATTCTGCAATACATGTGGATCATTCTCAGTCCAATATCTGCAGTTGTCCAATATTGCACAGTAAGTCTGGATTATCAAGCAGCCGCTGACTCATTACCTCCAAAATTCTAGCCGACGGTCAAAATCGTCTTTATACAATTCGTGAACTAATTTGATTTTATATGGATGGAATTTGTTTCTTTAAAATTCTATAAACACTAGTGTGCGAAACACCTACTGCCGTTGAGATTATTGACAGAGATTGTTGATCTTGTGAAGCAACTTGTCCTAAAAGCGCTACTTCCGTAGCTTCATTATTAACTACTCGCTCTAGTTTATGCTTTTTATTGCAAATTGATCCTGTTTGATTAAACTTATTCATTAATTCTGTTAGATATTGGTGATTTACATTTTTTTCAGGGCGAACAGTGTTAAAAAGTCGAGCCGCAGCTCTTGCACAGTTATTATTCTTACAGTAAAAACTAACCAGTCCAATTCTCCCGTCTAAGCTGTACACCATGTCGATTTGTTAATAATTGAGTGACACTTAATACTCAAAAGAAATTTGAGTGCTTTTTAGTGTGCATATGGTTCATTAACTTTAAATTATGACATTTGACAAGAACTGTCAAAATTTGTCTTTCAAAGGTATGCGTCACACCAAGTATTGATTTTAGTACCTAATGGGATGAAATAGAATGGTCTTTGAAACTTCAGAAGATATCTTCAAAAGTGTTAAAGATAGATATAGGTTGTTCTATATAAAATTTGTTGCAAATAGTATGTAGAACCAAAAAAATGTAATAATATGATATAATATGAATAATAGTGCCATTTGAAATTTTAATATTGGATACCGGGGGGCCTAAAGGAAGCAAGACATGCAGCTGCCATGGTTGGCAGCTGTATGGACTTTCCGTCCTACTAATTGGACTTACTTAACTCTCCTAACGGCAGTTTTATTTATAATAACTATATTATTTATGTTAGTATGTTATCGGTACTTCCATGTGAGAAAATTAATGGATAAACCATCAACAGCGCTTTATCGTAAAAAGAAAAAACCTACTAGTTTTGTGCCACCACCAGGCTTAAGTCCTGTTACAGTATCATTTTGGAGAAGACCACCACAGACTGCCATCATCAAGTGAAAATGAAGGTAGTAGTGTTGGTTCGCGTGTAAATATTCACCAGAAGCTACAGGCAGCAGCAGACCTGCACAGGTAAACGGATCGATAGAAATTTTATCTGACAGCTAGGCTGTCTTTAGAGCACTACAGTCTGTCAGGTTTGTTTTCGAGGTGACACTTGAGTGCCGTAGGAAACTCCAAAAACTGACGGAGCAATATCGTATTGTGCTGAAATGAATGTCAAAGCACTTTGAAATCAGAATAAACAAAATAGCTGACAATTTAGCAAGAGGTGCCAACGATGTGTGTTTAGTTTGACCGATATAGCATTTGTTACAGTCTAATTTATAGACGACATTATTTTGATTATCTTTTTTAATGGATGCTTTTAAATTCGTAAATAAGAGTTTATAGTTAGTAGGTGTCGATTGTTAAGCATTGTTCCTATTAGATTGCGCACATTTCATATGATGTAGCAATAAATGTTGTTGGAATCATATTCTCTTAAACCTGAAGACATCTCACTTAACATCCGATATAATAATCCCAGAAATTGTATGGTACAAAGTATGAACTTTTACGATTATTATCCTTTTATACCCCGGCAAGAAGATAATATAAAGCTGTAGAGAATTTATTAGTCGATGTAAACCATAAACTCTTTAGCTGAAAAAGAAACGATTATATCCGTTACGAACAAAGTGGTCTTATCTGCGATCCATTTAATCGCAAATAAATCCACGGCATTGCAACGATCAGACTCTTAACTGCTACACAAGCTTTATACGCGCTACAATCTTAACCTCGAACAAAGGGAGTACCAATAAACATTAAAACAAAACGAGAAGATATTATTTCGCATTAAATCGGATCTGCATAATTTAATCCGTAATACAATACCCTTTGGTTGCTCGGCGGTATTAAGATATGCACGCATGAAACGAATCACTCTCGTGGAGTTAAAAAAATCTCTTTTGTGTGTATTCGTTAGTAATCAATAAGTCACAGTAAGACGTTACGTCCGTCCGTGACACTAAAAGAAAAATGCCGTTATGCAAGAGGCCAATTATTATGTATGTAAGTGTGCGTACTTCGCGGGAGAAACAACTGATTCACTTAGCTTTCTCATTAAAAAAATGTCAATTATAAGACGCGCGCAATTCGAACACAGCGGGCTTAAAAGCACACATACTGGAATATTAATTAAAAAATTTTTTTTCTCTTTCTCGTACCCATACGTATGTACCACTTTTTGGGGTCATATTAGACATTCCACAGCAGCATTTCCATTTACTAAAGCTGGAAATGTTGCAATTAGTATGGATGTATAGAAAATTAAGCTGCAGGTATAATATGTATTGATGTAAATGACTTGTCTTTTTAAAGTGTTTGACCTTAACTACCAGTTCTACTAGGTAAGAAATTTTCTTGAAATTCAAATTCGAATCACAACAAAACGATATAGAAGCTGCGCTAAATTATATCTCACAGACGAGACGCTGCAATTCTCGAATAGCAATTAAGTGTTCAAACGTTAATCGATGAAATATCTACATGATTTTTAATGTACAACAAAAGGTAAACACGTTCGGATTAAATGATTGCCCCGACAACGGCCTTAACAACAAGTCAGAACTGTGGTTTTCGAACAAATTGTGGCCATTCAATTACATCGATTGGCATCGGTGCGTTTTATCTGTGAACTGCGTGAAGTCGCGTCCCTATTAAAGGAGAGGACGCGACCACAATCGCCCTGCATGGGGTTGCATTATGTGAAATACAAGCCGTGTTAATTGAATTTATTTTATGGGCGGTATATCTGCGCGTTCGGTCAGGTAACTCGAGACGACAAGACAGCGAAACGCATGAGCGTAGCTCCCGAATCGGTAAATTAATAATAATTTTCTTCTTGGTTTCTTTTCACGAGGGCGATGGCATTCCTGTGGGTAGCGAAATAATGTAGTTGCTTGCAGGAATATAATATGTAGAAGCTACATACCTATCTGTATAATATAGAACTGTTACTTCTAGTATTATACGTATGTAACAGCAAAAGATTCTTGAAATTTATATACAAAGCATAACAGTACTATTTATACTTCAGTGCAAGAATCCATCTATCTTAATTCACAAAGAGAGTTCTCGATTGTCTCGAAATCAGTAAAGCAGTATGATCTTACTACAAAGTTATTACATTATCACTGTAATTGAAGGACAATATAACATAATCTGATTAAACCAGAAATCCAAGGGCAAGAATATATACAATGGCTATACACTAACCTAACTTTATCCTTCCACCTCACAATGCCTATTCTTCTCAAGTCCTTTTCCACCTCTTTCAGCCACCTGGATCTAGGTCTTCCTACCTCACGGCTTCCACTGAGTCATTGCATCCGTCACCGCCTCTGGAACCTGCCTCCATATGTGCCCTAGCCATTTAACTCTCTGTTTCTTTATTCTTCATACTATGTATCCCCCTTACACTTCTTGAATTATTTCATGATGCATTTTCTGCCTGTACTCGTTCTCTCGAAATTTTGTTGGACCCTATATTACTCCCATTATTTTTCTTTCAACTATTCTTATCTACTCTTCTTCCTGCTTTGTCTCCAATCTTTATTATTTATTTTATTAATAATTTTATTTTATATTGATTTATTTTTAGTCCTAACTTTTCGCCCTCCCCTGCCAATTCTACTAGCATTTCTTCAATTATTTTTCTTTTCTTTGTTATCAGTACTATATCATCGGCATATGCAATTATTTGGTGTCCACCTGTCCTTATATGTATTTAATTTTTGCATTCCTCTCAATATGTATTCTAACGCCAAATTAAACAAGGTTGGCGATAAGCAATTTCCCTGCCTTACTTCTTTGTTAATTGCAAATTCTTCGGTTTCTTCCTTTTGTGCCATTGGTGGACGGGAGAGAGGAGCCAAGGATAGCAAAACAAACTAGGAAAGAACAAAGAATAAGAAGGGCAGACATTTTTATCCAGCACAGCAAGGAGAAAAAAAAGCAAAAAAAACAAACGAAAATAACGAATAGTAGAAAGACAATAGATAAGTCAATAAAAAATTAAAATGTAAAAAACATATTAATTATAAAGGGATGAAAAGCAAAGATCAACAAAATCGAAAGAAGAAAAGAAAACAACGTATAATAAATGACGAAGAAACATAGAAGAACAAAAGAAGAGAAAGAAAAAAATACAAATAAGGAAACATACAGTTAGAAGGAATAAGAAGGACGTAACAACAAACGAGAGAATCCAAGAAATAACTAAAAATAAAGAACCACATAAGGAGTTAACTGTGTGTAGTAAACTGTCAGCAGGGACGAATGACTAGGGGTAGTGAGACAAAAAAGAACACAGATGCGCAAGGCAAGATAAAATGACAAACGGGTCGATAGCCGCGGTGGTTAGGCGGCTGACTATCGTTGTAGCAGGACGATAAGAGCCGGGTTTCAATTCTCTGGAAGGACGGTGACATTTTTTCAGAGGGTTGGAATCCCGATCGACTTAACATTCGCTGCTGGGAACAAAGTGAACAGCAGGGCATAATAAAAGGCGGTTTAATGCTGTCACAAAGCCATTTGAACACAATGTACCCAGACAAAACTACAACGCGAGAGTTGCAGTTATAGCCAAGCAAGTAATATAGTTTACGGAGTCACTGCAACTGAGCACCCACCACACCTTAAAAACAGGAATACAGATAAAAAGCTATTATATAAATATAATAGAAAAAGATATGATAGTAGCAGATGAAAGAAGAAACAGAAAGTATAAAAAAAGAATCTAGTGCAAAATAACAAAATCAAGATAGAAGGCTGACAAAGGAGGAGGAGGAGACAATGAAGGACCATAGAAATCAGCAAGAAATAAAAAAGTAGGGAGGGGGTGGTAGGTAGCAGAAAGGTATAAGAAACTCGACCGATCACTCGAGGTTGACACGCTGTATAAGCCGGAAGCAATGTGCGATGACTCATTAGTCGCTAGCTGTGACGTTGTATTAGGCTGCCCTCGCAAGTTGTTATCAGAGCCAGGTCAAAAACAGTTTACTTGGCCCCTATACAGCGTGTCCACTGGCGACTGATGAGTCATCGAACGACCATTTTTTCCCGGCTTTTAATATGAAGAGACGCTGAACGTTGAGTTTTATTTTATTGTTATTGCAGTTCAAAAAACTTATTCATCAAAATTAAAATCAAAAGCTAGAATCTGACAGTGAAACAGACGAAGAATGGACAATGGAAGAGTAGACTATTTACTAAAATGGAAAAACTATTCTGGTGAAGATAACTCTTGGGAACCAGAGGATAACCTGGATTGTCCTGAACTAATAGAACAGTTTGACAAATTATGAAGGACTAATAAAGTTCAAGGAGGTAGGGATAAGAAAAAACGCAAATCACCTTCTGCTATTAATTCAGATGCATCTGAAGCGAGCAGTAAAGATAAAAAAGGCAAGGGTACGTCAAAATTCCACTGAATCAATTCAATTGGAGAATTCAAGAAAACCAGATCGAAAGAAAATGAAGGAAGATAAAAAACGTCGGTCGTCTTCTTCTAAATCAGAACCAGAAAAAATAACGAAGATTAAAAGAAGGGATTAGCAAAAAATATATATATCTGATGACTCCGATGATGAAGATGATAAAAGAAGTAAAAAGAAAACAACAAGAAATATTTCTAACGATGATTTCGAATGAAGATGAGAAAAAAAAAATTGCGAAGGAAAATGTTTCGACGCTTCCTCCGATGAAGATGATCAAAAAAAAAAAAAAACAGAAAGACGTCCGATTCTAACGGATTCCGATTTAGAAGAAGAAAAAAGAAAACCATAAATCGAAGAAAGCTGATATAGATGATGATTCTAAAAGAGACAAAAAAGAAAATAGAAAGCATATAGATGATGATTCAAGAAAACGTAATGTATCAGAAAATTCAAATTCAGATGATGAAGGTAAGAAGAAGATTAAAAAACGTAAAATTGAAGAAGACTCAGAAGACGAGAAAGAAGGAAATCTAAATTAAAAAAGAAGAAATCAGGAAGAAACTCGGATGAAGGTGAATCGGATGATGATAATGAGAAATCGAAAATTAAAAAAATTGATAAGAAGAAAACTGATTCTAAAAATGATGGAAAGCGCGATAGTAAATCTTCACAAGCTGAAAAAATTATTGGAGCTTCAGATACAACTGGTGAATTGCTGTTTCTTATGAAATGTAAAGGTACAGATGATGCAGATCTAGTACCAGCTAAAAAAGCCAATGTAGTTTGTCCACAAGTGATTATTCAGTTTTATGAAGATCATCTTGCTTGGCATTCTCCCGAGGAAGACCAGTGAATAGTGCAGTAAATATGCAGTAATGTACAGAGACAAAAGTATATTCGTTCTGTCGTTTTATGAGTTCATTCAGTCTGCTATAAGTAAAATCAAATTTGCAAAACAGAAACTAATTTCTGCCTTTAATATTTTTGTTACATTAAATTAAAGCGAATAATAATATTAGATTGGCGACATTGGAAAGGCTATAGGAATAATGACGTCTTCAAAAGTTTTAAAACCAAAACCATATGTTTTGCGAGCATAGTTTTATCACTGTTATCAAATAATAGTGCTCAACAAGTGATGGCCAAAACAGTCGAGAGGACTTCAATTCTCTCTGCCACAAAAGGCCCAATTAAATGTTGTTGCTTCTGCAACACTTCTTCACTCTATTACATATAGGCTTGAATCTAGAGGACGAAACTTATACAGTGAAAAATTTGTTTCATGTACGCATAAGGACCTTTCAAATTCTGATCTAAAACTAAACTTTGACAAACGCACGCTATGAGTTATAAAACATGAAAATGGCAAAATATGTTGAAAAAAAAAGGTTTTTGATCAAGATTTAATTGATTATGTTAGAAAGAAAAGACAACGATGTTTAAAGAGAACATAAACAAAAAGGAACTAAGAAAGACCCACAACGCTATCGATCACAGCGAATAAATATTATAAATATTCATCGATTTGACAGTCGTGTCACAATATTTGTTACATTCTAGATTTACATAATTGATAGCTTAATTTACATTGAGGAAATGTTACACTTGCACGAAGAAAACGGAGGAAGTTATAAAAAATACAACTTCATTCGAATAAATAGCCATACTCTTATATTTTACACCGTTCTCGTGTAAACAAATTCCGGAATAAATTCTTACATAATCTTTACCGATACGTTACCAATTGTTGTCTTGGAAATTTTTACATACGCACTCGGTGTACGTGTAACACTTTATTTCGCTATTAATCACACCGAAATAATACTCCGAGCTATGAACGGCCGTATTATTTACACCACAATAAACGAAATAAATAACAAAATCGATGGAATTTACATAACGAGTTCCTTTAATATTGTCGGCCATTATTTACGATTACGTTCGGCTAGAGCGTGCTCGGAAAAAAGATTAATTTTTAATAGTCTCGAAAGAGAAAGGATGAGAAATAATCATTGTCGATTCTCTATTAATAAAAAAATGTACCTATACGAAATATGATTATATATGGATGTATATAATATATAGAAGAGAGATATGGAATTAGTTTGGAGTTGGCTTTAAAAAATTAGCAAAGAGTTACCGCATGCGTATCTGTTCTATCTGTGTTATAGGAAAGAGTCGAAACTATCTTCAAACTTTCAGTATTATAATAAATCAATATCATTGCTTTGGGCTAAGTTTGTAAATTAATTCTAATTTAATATTGACCATGTAAAATAGGTTCAGATAAAATCTTAAAGCTAACATTATTTAATTACGTGGGAAATATTTTACTGACCAATCTAAAGAAAAAAAAAACGCGGATCCACTATGTATGTATCTACGAGTACATCTACATACATATAACGTATTACACATTCGATATACCATTTTTTCTTCTTGTTACGCTTGTAGACTTGAGTCAAATACACGCATGAAACCACCGAGATTAGAAAGTGGTCGCCTGTTACTCTAATAATTCGTAACATGGCGCTGTGTGTGCACGCGACATGTTGGAATACCCTCGATCATATTAATTATTGATTTAATTCACTATAAATCAAAAGCATTATCGGCGAGTATCTGTTCCGAACACGGGTATCCAATGTAGCGATAACGTCGTACGATGCTTTAACAGTATTTATCGATAAAAGATAAGTCCAATTACCGATTAGTTGTAGTGGATATGTGGTATTATGTAGAGATGTATACGTTGGGTGAATATTGCCTGTGAAGATATTGAATCTATTGGAGTTTAAGTTCGTGGAATTGGCTGTAGTTGTAACCAACGTATGTTGTGCAATTTAAACGGGAATTACTTAGAAAAAGCAATTCCATGATGATAAGTTGGCGTCAGTCTAATTAATCCCCGACTAGATTTTAATAAATCGAATATTTGTACTTCTAACATGTTTGGTATTCTGTATCGAATTAAATTAAAAAATCAAAATCGATCTAGAATTACCGGTAACAACAATGTTTTCCTACTCACATTTTTAATGCATGCGTTTTGGCGACAGTTATTTTCTTTTTCATAGAAAAAATCCTGGATTGCTCCTGGATTGGAAACGATTCATTGCTGGAGCATGTCACTAAGTCATAAGCCACTTTGCATGATAGAACATCCAAGAATCTATCCTGGCAGATTGAGCTTTGAAGGACAGCTGTCCACGGACTTGTTTGGGCTTCCTAGAAGGACATCAATTGAAATTTATTTTATCCTTCCAGCAGGACTTGTTTTCTTCTACCGATGTATAAAAAATAAATCTTTACTTTTTCCAAAATTAAACAATTTCTTCTAAAATTCAAAAATACTAATAATATACAGGGTGTTTCTGAATTGATACGAAAAATTTCAAAAGGTGATTCTTTAGCAAAAATTAAAGGGAGTCTTTGATATAACTTTTTGTTCGCCACCCTTTTCCTTCCAAGTTACAGCCCTTTAAGATTAGGTTAAAAAAATTGTTTTTATTTAATATATCCACTTTGGAAAAATTTAGAACAATGAAATTTGGCAGGTAACTGATGCTAATAAAATGGCAGTTTTTGAGTATTTTTGTTACCCTAAAATGTAATCACAAGGGGCTGAAAAAACCAACCCCTATAATATTTTGCATCAGAACTTTTTAATGCGCCTATATTTTCCTATTTAAAAAATTGATTTAAAAAGACAGACTCAATCTGCAACTTTTTTATGTCTTGACTTTTTATCATAAAATTGTTAGTTTGATCACAAAAAAATAAAATACTGCTCAGACTCTTTTCCCATAAATTCACAAAGAGGTTATTATTTATTAAAAAAAAACTCAAGTAAGCTGCTGTCAAATGAAGTCATATGACAAATAGTTTTATTGTTTCATTCTTCTAAATTTTTCCAAAGTGGATAAATTAAATAAAAAACAATTTTTTTAACCTAATTTTAAAGGGCTGTAACTTGGAAGGAAAAGGGTGTTGAACAAAAAATTATATGAAAGACCCCCTTAATTTTTGCTAAAGAATCACCCTTTGAAATCTTTCGTATCAATTCAGAAACATCCTGTATATACAGGGTGCCCGGATTTCGTAGGGACAGCATGGGTAACTTTTTTATTTGAAGATATAGAGAGACGGTTAAATTAGCAAAAAGGTGTAGATTCAAAAGCTCACTAAGAATCCATTTTCAAATTTTACTTATCATCTTTCATTTGTTTAATATTGAAGAAAAACTGGAATCCATTTTTTAAACTTTTTGTTACTTGAGATATCAAGATGCTTCAATTTTGTTTAAATATTGATTGACGAAAAAACAAATTTATTTTGAAATCTCCTAATCTCACCTAACCTCAAAATTTTAAATTGGAACCGTGCTGAGGTAACTTTTTTGTTACTTGAGATATCAAGATGAGATTTTTGAATTGCAATTCAATATTGTTATCTAAAAGTTACATTGATTGACGCTTAATAAAACAAATTTATTTTGCGCAAATTTTTAGTAATCTCACCTAACCTCAAAATGTTAAATTGTGGCTCTTTTGGCTTTAAAAGATCCTTTTATTGACTGGATCAGGTCTGTTCTTCATTCCATCCAGGCGATCTCTTTTGCTTTCATAGCTATTTCTCTTCATCCCCTTCTATCATGCACCATCGTTTTCCATCCGTCTTTAATTCCCATCTTCTTCAGATCCTCTTACACCTCATCCATCCACCTCATTCTTAGTCTGCCTCTCGCCCTTTTCTCGTCATTTTCCATTCTGTCAGCGCTCTGATTTTTTCCTGTGTATATGTCCCAGCCATTTTATCTTTAGCATTTTTATATGTCCTATTACATTTTTTCCGTCCAGTTCTTCCATTATTTTCTTATTGGTTCGCCTTCTCTAGACCCCATTTTCCAGCGGTACACCCCCAACATCCTTCTTATTATTTTCCTCTCCAGGATTAACAATATTTTTCTACCGCTTTTGACATTGTCATAGTTTCTCCGGCATAAGTTAGCATCGGTCTCAACGGAGTTTGGTATATCTTTAATTTTGTTCTTTTCGAGATCTGTTAACTCCTAAATGTCTCCTTGTTTGCGAAGAAGGCATTGTTCACCTGTTGTATCTTTCGGTTTATTTCTTCTAATCTGTCCCCTCTTCTGCCCATAACGTTGGGCTCCAGGCATCTAAACTTGTTTACGCTTTCAAAACTGTCTTTTCGAATCTTTATTGTTCCATCTATTTCGCTTCCTCCAATCTTCATATGCTTTGTTTTGTTTTGGTTTATTCTGAGCCCTAATTGTTCACTCTTTGTTTTTATGGCTTCATATATTTCGTCCAATATTTTCTTTTGTTTAGCAACTATAACCAAGTCGTCTGTATATGCCACTATTTGCGCTCCTCGGTTTCTTAGATTTCCCTTATTTAGTTTCTTCGTAATGTACTCTATTATGATGTTGAATAGTGTTGCTAACAATAAATAACAAAAACATAAATATCAACTCAAAAGTATTTAATAAACCAGGTATGAAAGTCAGAATAAATCAACAAATTAAACAATGAATACGTCCCAGTTTTTATTTAATGAGAACTCCATGCAAAATGTGGTAAGCATAGCAATAGCGACCTGTAGTTGGTGCACAAAGAACAGCTGATTCTCCACAACCACTGCAGAAATAACTTGCCTTTTCTGTTTCTTTCGAACTCTTCTAGATATCATACATTTTCGTTGAAGACGTTGCTTTTACGTCGTTGTACTTAAGCAATAAGTTAATGGTTTAATAAATTTTGATTGCGAACGCTTATATTTTGTCCAAAACAACTTTTTTCAGGTCATGGGCGATTCACTTCATTTACTTCAACAGACCAGTCTTTGGTGACCATCTGTTAACTTAGGTTTTTAGTAAAAGCAGCATGGCTAATCTTGTTCAGTTTTCAGTTATGCCCAATATTGAAGCATACATTCTGTGCTTCCAATTGTACGCATTCCATACCTCTTCTAACACCAGGCCAGTCTGGCGAAGATTATTGTGAACATCAATCGTTGGAGCTCCATCAAAATATTCTTCTATCATATGGTGGTTGGCTGGTTTCCCTTCTAACGTACTTACCAAGCTGCACTTACCAACTCGATGTTTTGCGATGGGGCTCTAGCAAAAACTACACTACGTCGATTTGAAGGATCTTTTTGTTTTAGTGCTGTTGTAGGAAATTGCTTTGTAGCAGTTTTGACTATGCAAATGAAATGAAGGCCTCTTTTGTTGAGCTCTACTGCTGTCTTCACCGATACGAACCAAGAATCACCTACAATTATTTTTCCTGATTCGAACCAGGGTTTAGATAGATGCAAAGTTGTGGCGAAACCTGCACTGAACTCCTGTTGAAATTTCTTATTTTCCATATTATCTTTCCCTCCATTTACGCACTAAAATATTGCTTTGGACGGCAGCTCACATCCAACCCCTTTAGGTTTCCTAATTATTCTTATAACTGCAGGCATACCATTTGGGTCATGATTGCCTCGACCGTCCAAGAGAACATAGATTCATCTACGCATACCTTATATTCTGGCATAAAAACATCATTCTACTTGGTGTGTAATATATCTATCAATACTTGTATTGATTACCTCATTGTTTTCTGAAGAAAAGCTTAATTTATGCAGGAAAGAGAGAATTTTCATCCTTTGTGGACCAATATTCTTGCCTGCTGTGTAGTATATTAGAAGTCATTCTATCTACTCTCTTTTTCTCCTCTGTATCCATCTTTTCGTTAATTGCATCTAGAATGGTCTCGATATTTTCCGTTGGGAAAACTAAGCACCACATATCTAACTCTAACATACCTTGAATGTTGGCAGCATGTTGCTTTATATCTGAATATCTGTTTATTGTAGTTTCTATTCCAAAACTCCAAACCGCATCATGCCCAAAAATCACATCAAAGGGCCTGCCGGAAGAACAAACTGTCCTGCCTGCAAGCTCCTTGGACGTTCTATCATTAATGAATCTTATGAAGCCATTAAAGCTGAGATTATCACAAATAAATAAGAAGAAATTGCAATTAATAGAAAATGTGAGCAATTACTGTTATGAATGTTACAGTTTCTACGATTGTACATGGAATATAGCCAGCATCAATCTAGCATATTGCTTAATCTGAATGTACAATACCACAAATAATGTAAATATTTAAATTTCTCAATACGAATCCCTCATTCAGATGCCATCATGTATTAGTACCTAATAAGTCCTTTTATATCGTTACATCAACGATCAAAAAAAAAATAAATTCTTTAATTACAACAGAACAGTTTCTTTTCCCTCTAACTTACGGTAGCCAAAAAAATTGGTTCGCAAAAAATTGAAACAAGACTAAGGAGAAATAATTAACGCTTTTATGAGTTGGTGAACGGACGGAAAAGGGAGAATTATAAGGCCGTTTCCAGAATTCTCTTGTGTACGTACAGCTGACGATGAGCTTACTTGGAAACTTCCTCCAAGGAGAGTAACGTAATTATAGCACGCGCTCGACGCTACACAACCTGAAAATTTTTCGAGGTCCGATACGGACCACCCTGCAAGCTAATTAGGGAAAAAATCATCCAATAATTATCAATTAAAGAAAATAAAACGAAACACTGACGTTACATCGCCGGAGGCGTATGCTCGCGAATCTTAATTGAATTGTATACCGGAGGTAAAAATGTGAAATGCCTTTAACGGCTTGAACAATTAATTATACATTATAAAATAACGTGTTTATTAATTTAACCTTACCTATCATTATTGTAATCGTACAGTTGAAGCGGTTGAAAACGACTTTTCGTCAGGCGATTTACGCTGTGTGAGAGACTTTTGGAAGATACAAGAGAGATTAAAATAGTTATATTCTAATTTAGTTCTCCTTGCCCAAGAACAGATCTCAATTCGAAGATCTTTTTTATTTTTTGGACAACTTTCCCAAAATCATTTTGGAAACCGAACCATTTTTCGTTTGTTTCTTACGAATGACTCTCGAAATTATCGTAATAGCAACCAACATCTGTGTCAAAAAATTGTTCTCAAGCAGGGATTCTTTTGTTAGGAGGTTGGTAGTCGCAGAGACATAAGTATCTGGCCGTAGATAAGGCAGTACTTATGGTTAGGAGTTCGAATCTTGTGGGTGAGGCTTATGGAAACGACATAATTAACAATGTAATATGATTTTAGACGAAGTGATGTTTTAACAAAACCAGGGAAACACATTTCTACACACAGTTTACATAGCTAGAGCTGAAGTGGATGGTCTTGATGAGCAATACAGCTTGGGAAGCCGTTGCAGACGCACTCACCATAAAAAACTATGGAATTACGTTCACAAAATGGATGAAATATGAAGTTGTTGGTGATGAATTAGTAAACGAACAGAATAGTCACCGACGTTCCGACAAACCCCCTCCCCAGCCACCCCTAAACCTTCTGAAAACAAATAATAAACGAAATTTGGATTACCTATTCTTGGATAAGAAAACACACATATTTTATTATTATGAGTAACTAAATGTAATTAAAACAACAACGTAACAAAAATTAAAAGTTACCTTCTTCAAATTGTTTAAAATGTCTTTTGTTTTTATTTCAAAAAGAGTTCATTTTTGTTAACCACTTGCATAATTTATTTTTATTCACTCAATGGGAGCCTTGTCCTTGCTTTTCCGCACAGAATGTTTTGAAGTTTGGCTCGAAAGAAGACAAGTAGAGTCTCATATCCTGGGCAGCATCCAGCTTGTTTCTATACTTGTTTTTTATATAAGCATAAGAAGAAAATTCTCTTTCCACTAAGTACAGTTGATGGGAAAGGCATCGAAACTTTCATAGCCAGATCAGACAGTCTCTCGTACTCACAACCAAGGTCCAGCCAACATTTTATTAGTGGCTTTTCCTTGAAAGCTAATTTCAGTTTCATCAGATGAAACATAATTTTTTTGCAATATTTAATTTTGCTGATTGGAAGTTTTCTTTTGTATCCAACGAATCCCCTCATCTTGCTTTGGGAAGTACTTTGTAAATGATGGCATTAATCCCTTCAAGTGTTCAGAAAATTGCTTTTTAATGTCAATAGAAAGCTGCAGTTCATTATCTTTCAGAAAATCATTCAATGTTTCAAAAACTTCCGTCTGTCCATTATCAATACAAGACCTCCAAAAATCAATCTTCTTCGTCATTGACTCAATTTTTTCTGACGTTTTGAACAGAGTGATAGAGCTCACCTGCAGGCTCACATTCACCTTGTTTATTTGTAGAAAAATGTCTGATAAGTAGGCCAAACATTGTAGCCAATCGCTGTCATGTAACTTGGATGACAAGCGGAGAGGGTTATCTTGCAAAAACAACTGCATTTCATACCAAAGTTCAAACAATCCCTGGAGAACTTTTCTACGGGAAAGCAACCTAACCTCTGTGTGATAAAGTAAGTTAATATGGAAGCTATCCATTTCTTCACATTTTTACTGCTTCAAGTACATTTTTTAATTCACAAGAAAGGTCCTTGCAGGCAAGGCTTTGTCTGTGAATACAACAGTGGGTCCATCTTACATGGGGTGCAACCTTTTTAACACACGCTTGAAGACCAATAAAACAGCCTGACATAGATTTAGCTCCATCTGTTGAAAGCCCAACACAAGTTTTCCAATCAATTTTGTTTTCAGTAAAATATCCATCAATAACATTAAATATGTCAGTGCCTTTAGTTGTATGTGGCAATGAGTAACACAGCAAAAGGGTGTCCCAAATTGGGTGGGATTGCATTGGCAACTTCCTTATTACTGAAGATAAAGATTTGGTTAAATGGGCAATGTTTTGCAGTCTTATGTGCAGATCTAGAATCTGTTTAAAAAAATTTGTAATATCGAACCATTCAGAAGTTATGTCAAACAAATCAAAACTCGCCATTTTCTTTTAAGTCGAATATCTCCGTAAGTATAAAAGTTACGGAAAAAACTTTAATATAAATGATGAAAGAATGCTGCTGTGGATACCTCGAGAGCCGCCATCTTGAATTTTTATTTGACATTGATTTTAAATTATCCGTATCAAACATATTATCTTTTACAGGAAACTTTTTTTCGTAACTTTTAGATTTACGAAGATATTCGACTTTTGATTTTTTTTACATAACTTCTGAATGGTTCGATATTTTGAATTTTTTAAAAGCACATAAAACTGCAAAACATTGCCCATTTAAACAAATCTCTATCTTCAATAATAGGGAAGATGACCGTGCAATCCCACCCAATTTGGGACACCCTGTATATATATGTATATTTATTTTGGTGTTGGGTGGATGTTTTTTGGAACCGTTATTTTCTTTCTTTCTTTTTTAATTTTAATTGTTTAATTATATGCATTATCTTTAGATTTATTTGTTATATTTAAATTCATTTCATGTATGTACATATAATGACATATTCCTTTATCGTTGTACGATACTTTGAATTAATAAATGTTATTATTACTTAACGTAAGATTATTACTTGTCTGGGAAGCTATCACTGCAACTCTTGCGGTGTAGTTTAGTGTGTGTAAGTAGTGTTTCAATAAATTAATCAATATTATTATTACGATTAGTATTGACTGAAGTCCGTAAAACTAATATTAAATATTTCAAATACTCAATATTTCGTTGACTGATTAAAACTTCATCATCAATCAAAAAGAACACAATAGTCAATAATTAAATTAAATAATGAAAGTTGAAGATGCTTCTTAAGAGCTTTCATTTTTATAACACATACCACATATCAATTTATCATAAATCAAAACCAAACGACCTCAAAACTCGATAGACAAGCCTAAAGATCTGCTGAAACTTAGACCTGAATAACATAATTTGGATCATAAAGATCGCCAGATGAGAAAGCGATACAGGGTGTGCTATAAAAGTGAAATCCGAAAGTAGCTGTCCAAGAATACCTCCTTCTTGTCCTGACTAACTAAGACTATTGTTTCGAGTGCACCATAACAAAAAATATGGATCAACTGTAGGAAAGGATTGAAGCGTCTAGTGTTAACCTCATATTTCCCCAAAACTTTTGGACTTCACATTACTTCATTCGAAACTATAAAACTAAAGCAGACTGATCCATCGATCATCCAACCATTATCATTCCGGTCACCAATAATTTACTTTCATATTACCTATCTTTAGACAATCCAACAGTTTTAGCCAACTTTGCCTACAATCCATAATGTTAATTGTTGCCTAACCTTGACTACTAACTAAGATCTAAGTCTTGTCAGGAGCCTCCATTGCAACGATAAGATTTCTGGAAATACTGAGAAAAATGTAAAAATGTATTAAAATTTAAAAAGTATACAGTCAACCCTCGTATATGGATGTTTATTTATGTATTATTAAAATTTCACCAAATACAATAACCACGCTCCGTGAATAATTATAATAAAATAAATAAATTTCGGAACGCGCCTGGGTGGCATTTCGGTGACTGATATTAATAATTTTATGGTTATTTCAATACATTACGCCCTTGTCCACATACCTCTAAAGTGCAGCGACTGTTGTATATAATTTTAATAACATACATATTTATATAACCGTGAAACGGGGGCCGGTAAGTCCATGTCAAATCCGAAGATATTCTAAAATATATACGATCGTATATCAAAGAAAAAGATACAACCAAAAAGGGCCACGTAAAAACCGAATTAATTCCGTGATATTTTTCCCGAAACGGGTTTTATTGCAGTTGCGGTCATTGTTCAAATGTGGTAAGCGCGTGATCGATAAATAAAGTATATACTATATATATATATTCGTCTTCATTACATGCACTTACTTAAATTTTAAATTATGGCCTCGTAAAGAACTTATGTACCTACCTGAAGGCATTCGTAATATATGGAATATCGAATTAAAATGTAACAGGGCGTGATATGCGTGACATATACGGAGTTTTGATTTAATTGACATTTGCAGTGGTTTTCGACAAGCTTTTGACAAAATGTACCTTTATTGGGTGCGGCAGGTACTACTATGGACAAATTTCCTCTCCTAGTTTAGTTGGTTTTGTTTAAATAATAAAATTCAACAAATAAATGGAAACCCAAACCATGACATTGTTGATATAGTATTGTTGGTTTTCCTCTTCTACTTCTCCGTCGCAATAGAACACATCGGCTCCTAACTTATAACTGTAGTAAAACAATTATTTCATAATATTGTTGGCATGTATGTATATCGAAACTTGGTCTATTTATCAATAATTGCAGACCTGGAAACCAAAGCTTTACAGAAACTTTTGATCTGGTAATACAATCGTTCCCAGCGATCAACATTCTTGATCTGGATGGGTCTCATCCAATATCAGAGAACAGAGAGGCTTTCCCATTGATGACAACATCGATTATACCACATTACTATTTGATGACACTAACATCTCCATATCTCAGACTCCCATCAGCAAAGTAGGCTGCATATCAGAGTTGACGAAGTTAAGAAGTCAAAAGACTCAGCTTTGGATAAAGAAGCTGGACCGAAGAGAAGAATTTACAACACTAAAATTTTCTTAAATCCCATCTACTTTCCACTGGATTTTTTGTCTGATCCTCAAGCCACGAGTTTCAGAAGAATCTCTCCTTAGATTAGATTTCTTCAAAATTTTCATTCAAGATCTTCGGGATACACAAACTATCGATATACAGAGTCCGGCAATGAAACTTTCTTTTTTCAGAAGGTAAAAATAAAAGTATACACAGTACATTTTTTTCCTTTATTATCATTATGCACTAACATGGAAATTTGATATTAAATAATTTTAAAAAGAATATTTGGCAAGTGTACACCGTTGCTGTTGATGCATTGTTGTAGCCGTTTTCTGAAGTGCAAGTGGACTCTCTCCAGCATATCAACTGATATGTTGGCTATTTCATCGCGAATATTGTTTTTTAATGCTTCCACAGTTGCAGGACGGCTGTTATAGACTTTCGATTTGAGGTAGCCCCATAAAAACATTGGACTAAATCTGGTGAGTGTGTTTGATGGAGATAAGTCGCTCTGGAAAATTCCCACTCAAACACCAACACCAATATTTTCAAGAGCTGGCATAAAGAAATTGCCAATCATGGCTACTTAACGCTCTGGAATTTTTCAAGAGCCGTGCGATCGTACTCCTCAAAAATGTTACCCAATAATCTCTACACTTGATATCGCAGCCCAAACTATGAACCGATTCGAATGAAGAGGCCTCTCATGAACTTCCCTAGGATTGATACCGCTCCAATAACGCATATTTTGTTTGTTAACATACGCTAAGATGTGAAAATCTGCCTCATCACTGAACCATACAATTTCGTCAGGAGGCAAATTCTGAACGAGCGTCTCGTATGCTGTTTATCGTGAAACCAAATCACGTTCGGAAGGTTGCTGTGCGACTACCATTTTATATGGATGAAAGTGAAGGTTATCAAAACCGAATCTCGTACTGCCTCGATGTTTGCAGGTGTTCAACGCTCCGTGTTGCTCCTGGTCAAACACATTTCCAACTGCCATAAAAGCTTCCACCCCACGATAAGATGGATGCCCGGCTAGGAACAATAAGATGGATGTACCATAAACGATACGCCCGTTGCACCGCGACGATCGACTAGCCTCGTGAAAAGTAGGTTTCTACGGCAAACGCGCGTTGCTGTCTCACCCAAAGCATTTTGGCAACTGATGACGTTTGACAAACAAATTCCCAGATCAACGTCCTCGGACAAAAACACTATCGCGTCACAACTAGTTCCAGTCATGCCACTACGTCTAATTGAAAAAAGAAAGTTTTAATGCCGGACCATGTATTATGCAGATAATTGAGATATATCCTTTAATTGTTACGTCTAGGCCACGCTTACAAGTAATTTACAGTTAGCGACAAGTTGCCACTGATTTCGTTTGAAGATTGATATTCAAGAATTTAACTGACTGAGACCACAATTAGAAGTAGCCAATTATGATCAAATTCTCTGCATTTATGAGACTGTAGATAGAAAATTGTCTGAGTTATGTTTGTAGGTCTCTATGGTACTAAGAAGTTATATGCTTAGGATTCGTCCTTCGTTAAGGAAAGAAAAAGTGTCGAATGAAATCAGGACAGTAGCCGATGTCATTGCTCTCTTGCTAGAACTGATTAAATACAACAACAAAAAAATAACTGTTCCACCATCATTGATGGTGATGCACCATTTGTCTCTAGAGCATGAACTGTTTCATCTTTACTTCTTTGCAAATCATTTTTACATGTGATAAACAAAAAAGGTCCTAATATGAAACCTTGCAGAAAGCCATAATCTTAAAAGTAATAGAAATAATTATTATACAGATATATATAGATATTTCCTGGATACGTTCCTGAAATCGAACCTGAAGAACGAGCTCCTCTAATATCCAATTCGTATGCTGTAGTAGAGGACTTAGCGGTATTAATTTACGTTTATAAATTACATCGACGTTAAGCCTGTCCAGGGCGTTACGTTGGGCTGATTATAGGATTAGTTGTTTTGGCACCGGGTCGCCAAACTGATATATTGTGACTGTCTGACATCAGCGGTTCCATTAAAAACATCCGTTTGTTTACGATATGCATAATTCGAGGTGTACGAAATTGACAGCTACATAAATATCAGCCGTACATTATATCGATTAATTGTCATTGTTATTTAAATAATTCGTAAGTATCAACTTGGATATCTTGACCTGACAAATAGAGAGGGACATCATTAATATTTATGTTTATCGTTAGATGTATGTATACGCGGTTAACGCTACCGTACGTTACATACGTTAATGAAAAGGACCGTATTACGTCTTGCTTATTATTATAAATAATAATAAAAAAATGTTTGTGTGTGTGTGTGTGTTTATAACGGACATGTTTAAGACCTGAATGGTATTGTTCTAATTGACACCTTAATATTCCGAAGATGTTTCGTGTATTCACGATAACAGATATGGAACTCATCATCAATCGAAATATATTAATGTTTTTTTAATACTTTAGATAGGAATTTCTGATCGGTTATCTCGCTTTTGTCTCATTAAGGATTTCGTTAACGCTAATCTGCATATCAAGCGTTTCTAATGCATGTATGTAAGTATGTGAGCACGATCGGAACCAGAAAAAAAATTAATAAGCATCACAAAGCCCTTTTGATATAATAAATCGTGATTTATTATTACACAAAACAAGACGGACGTAATAATACTAATGGATCTTCATTAAGAATGATCCGCTAGCTAGAAATCAAAGGGAAGGAGAGAAAATTGTATCTTGTTCCTTGAAATAAACTTTCTAGTTGGTTACAATGTTGTTATTTACGCTATCATATATATATATATATATACAGGGTGTCCCAAGTTAAGTGGCGTACTAGAATATTTCCTAAAGTACACCGAAGAGAGCCCTGAAAATTTGGTTGCCTTGGTTTCTGGCCATGCTCTTTTTAAATAAAATAATTTTAAAGATGGCCGACTTCCGGTTATAACGGCAATCGATAGGAACTTCGTTATTTTAAATGGAACACCCCATATATTAGTGGATTTTTGGATTTTACGCAAAATTTTAGGCTAACTTTCTTAAATAAACCTTATGTCTAAAATGCACCGTGTTTGAATAATTCCACTTTTTTTTTATTCGACAATTCATTGCTGGACGTCATTCGGCCTCTCTCAGACAACGTTTGACTTAGAGCCTTCAACATTTTTATGATGAGCACTAAGATCTAATTGTAAATCGTTGTTGGAAACAAAGTCTAATATCTTACACAGGATGTTCAAAATACACTTGCCAATGTAGACAACTTCATACCTTGGAAAGTCGCTTATTTCAAATAGAACACCCTATATTTTACTAGGCCAATAGTTGGGACTTTTTATTCCCTTTTGATCTGTATTTACATTCCCTATACCTAACTCTTAAGGTTTTTGAGTTATTTATGATTTTTATAAAACAGAGAGAACAGTGAGATCAGGCGATCTCGGTGGCCACGCCCAAGGCCCACCACGTCCTATCCAGCGATCTTCAAAAAGTTCAGTGATGCACTGCCTTACCCCATTACAACTATGTTCCGGAGCTCCACCAAGCTGATACCAGCAATTTCTGTAGACATTTAGCGGTAAGCTGTCTAAGAACTCCGTTACAACCGTCCGCAAAATTTCTATGTATATTTCTGAATTTAAATTGACGTCGTAAATAAAATAACAACATTTGTTGCCCATCAAACAAGAAAAAACGTTAAAACTAAATTTATTTTAGAATCCTCTTTCCCTAATTACGTGGGGATTTTCGTGGGACCAAAAATGGGAATTAAGCCTGTTGAACACACCTTCGTGAGAAAATTTGGATTCGTCTGTTCAAATTACCTTTTGTCGTCTTCTTGCTGGGCCACCATAAGCATTTCACACAACTGCACTCGAAGTAATCTGTCTGTAGGTTGTAGTGCATGCACAGTCACAAATTTGAAATTGTGTAGCTTATGCTTTCTCGTAATCCTGTGTGTGTGGAAGAGCGTAGAATGCCTAAATCGTGTTCAGCGGCCCTGGTTGATGCTCGTGCAAACGTTTCAAAATAAGCCAAAACCGAAACTTCATTATCTTCATTCCCAGTAACCGCAGCAGATGTAGCTTTCTTTATTTTAACGCTACCAGTTGTTAGAAAATTGGCCAAATACCTTCTCATTTTTTTCTGTCATCGGCGGTAGCTGAGGGTAAGTTTCATTAAAGTTTCTGCATGTTCGAGCAGCCATTCTGTTACACTGTCCATGAATAAAAACAAATTTAAAATGTCTTCGTTTGAATAATTGTAATTATCCATTATGGTTATTATTATTATTATTATTATTTGTATTATTATTACTCAGTGTATTGTAATCAAACAGTAAAAAAAAATTAAAGGAACAACTATTAAATTAACAATAACACTCTTGGTAATTATCAGATTAGTTTTAGACTATTTGTTTTATTGGAAATGTCATTTTATGATTCATGGCAACTTTGTTTTTTTTTCAAATCTCAGTCTGTTTTATAAAAATCATAAATAACTCAAAAACCTTAAGAGTTAGGTATAGGGAATGTAAATACAGATCAAAAGGAAATAAAAAGTCCCAACTATTGGCCCAGTAAAATACAGTGTCCTATTTGAAATAAGCGACTTCCCAAGGTGTAAAGTTGTCTACATTGGCAAGTGTATTTTGAACATCCTTTGTAAGATATTAAACTTTTTTCCCAACAACGATTTACAATTAGACCTTAGTACTCATTATAAAAATTTTGAAGGCTCTAAGTCAGACGTTGTCTGAGAGAAGCCGAATGACGCCCAGCAATGATTTGTCGAATTATTAAAAAAAAGTGGAATTATTCAAAAACGGTGCATTTTAGACATAAGGTTTATTTAAGAAAGCTAGCCTAAAATTTTGCGTAAAATCCAAAAATCCACTAATATCTGGGGTGTGCCATTTAAAATAACGAAGTTCCTATCGATTTCCGTTATAACCGGAAGTCGACCATATTTAAAATTATTTTATTTAAAAGGAGCATGGCCAGAAACCAAGGCAACCAAATTTTCAGAGCTCTCTTCGGTGTACTTTAGGAAATATTCTAATAGCAATTCAATATATTCAATTGCAAGTAAGTCCTAATTGTATCTCGAAGCAAATATTATACCTATACGAATACCGTCTGTATATTTATCCACGTGGAACCCACCCTGGCGCTAATTGATTGTACCAGGGCGTACACTGACTAGGGAATAAATTAATTGTCAGAGAGAATTTTGAAATTAATATGACGTATTAATTAATGTATAAGTCGAAACATAAATAAAACCCGACCGTACGCCGAAGAACTCAACGGAAAGAAACGTGACTTGACCGTATATTATGTTTTCCTCCATCATCGCTCTTACTCAAGGGTGTTCCACTGCGTATCCCTTTCTGCTGGTCGGAGAACATAATATTTATTAGTGGAGTTTTCCTTGTAATTAAATCATTTAGCGGCGGGACGCGATAATGATTTATTAGTTGGGGAAGATATGATAGTATTATTAGGTACCTGCAGCGCAAATGAAGAAATGTACGTATATGATAATTGTTTTAATAAAATGGTAACCAAATCTTATACCAGTTTAAATATTATTAAATCAACATTTTCCATGTGCGATTTCTAGGACCCCAAAAAAATCCATCACGAACTTTAAATTTCGCAAACAAACACAAAAAAAATAACACTGCTGTCACTCTCGCTCTTTTCTATTTTCAATTCTTCTATTTTTTTAACTTATTTCTATAGATATTTCTCTCTAGTAGTTAAGGTTTTTAATTCATCATCAAAGGACATTTTTTATCAACTTATACACTAACTACGTTGTTTTTATTTGCAATAAAAAATGTTGCCATCAGATGTCTCTTCTGGACATACAAGTAACAAACAATACGCCTTCAACTTCTTCAAGCAGAGGCTTGAAACATAAAAAAGACTAACTCACAAATTTGGTTTGGGACTACGTAAGAGCCCTAAATGAGGTGCGCACCCTAAGAAAAATAACTTTGGCCTGGGTCCCCAGCCACACGGGAGTGAAGGGAAACGAGGTGGCAGATAAGCTGGCCAGACGAGGTTCGTCAAGGCCTTTCATAGGAGCGGCCCCTTCCTTCGGCATTACCAAATCACAAATTAAGAGGTCCATCTACGAATGGTCACAAAACAAGTCCAAGGAATGGTGGGATAGATCACCAGGACAAAGACAGGCTAAGGAGTTCCTAAGGGAACAGAGGCCTAAGTTTACTGAAGACCTACTGAGTAAAGACAGGAAGACTGTCAAAATGATAGTAAGTTTGATGACCGGTCATTGCAGACTGAATAGGCATATGTTTATCATAGGCCTGGCAGAAAATGCTCTCTGCAGATTCTGTCAAGAGGAAGAAGAAACCCCAGTTCATGTTTTGTGCCACTGTGACGGCCTAACGAGGACAAGGTTTCTAGTAATGGGGGTAGAGAACCCCACAGCCAACGGCTACACAAAAGAGCCGAAAAATGATAAGTCTGATTAAGACGGCGAAACTAGAGAGCGTTCTCTAAGGTAAAGGGGATCACAATAGACCTGTAAAGGTCGCGGTGAAACAGGCCCGCATGCCACCCCACTCCTAACCTAACCTAACCTAACTCACAAATTAGCAACTGATTCGTTTGCCTGCGACTCCACAGAACACAGTCATCACCAGACCAACACCTCACATTCTGTTGTACATTCTGTTCTTCAAAAGCTTCCTTATATACTTCGTACATTAGAATCATATTTAATCTGGATAAAGATTAAGATTGAAGACGTCGGAGAAATACCACAATATACAAACTAAGAAATGCGTGCCTTATGGTATATTGTTGGAATCACCCTGCAAGTGAGTGCAATTAAAATAGATGAAGCATTAGAAGCAGATCACGTGGTTTAGACCTTCTAGGTCTTGTCAGTGCTGTATAGCAGCTGTACCGACTTGAGTTGTTTAACACCATGCAGGCATCCAACCTTGTCCACTAGAGAGAGTGGGGGTTGGAAATAGTCCATTGTCAGGTGTGGCACAATACAGATTGAACATCGAACGGCGATTAAATTTGCATAGAAGGAGTACTGACGAGACTTAGGAGGCCGAAACCACGTGCTCTTTCTAATGCTTAATCCATTTTCATTGCACTCGCTTGCAGAGTGATTCCAACAATATACTATGAGCGCCTACTACAGGATTTTTTTGGTTTTTTGAATAGAGACCGATACTTTCAGCTTTTCTTCACTGCATATATGACGACAAGATTGCTAATGAACAATTTCTTGCAAACTTCCAATTTACTTTCTGCTTTGGACAGGAAAAATAAAATTGTCTGCTCAGGTTTTAAATTTTGTTTAGTGGTACATGGTTTCGATGCTACTATGAATGAAGATCAATTGCCTTTTTCCAAAACTGATGGTGCTGCTGAAGAATTTTAAATATTTCGGCCTCTAAAACCATTTCCCCATACTTATCTTTTTCTTGAAACATTCTGGTCCTAATTATTATTTCATTTTTTTTTCTAGGCTTGTCAGAAATTCTGGTACACCTTCGAATTGTTAATGATTTTTGGCTTGAAGAGTTTGTGTCTTTATTTTATTTCTTTGGCAGATATCATTGCTTTCCCGATAGATCCGCTGGAACAACTTGATCGTTGATATTTGTAGTGATTATATTAATAGGTATCCAGCTTCAAATCGACTGAGAAACCTGTTAGATGTGTGATTCTATCTCCATTTCTACACAATTTTACAAACAAACAAAACATTTTTGGAAATTTCAGCCACTAGCATGCTTCAACGTGGCAATGGATGGGAATTCATTAATCCTCCTGATTTCAAAATTACTCAAAATGTGACAAAGATTACAAATTCTAAGATAGAAACATCGACTAAGACGTGGAAAATGCTAAAACAGTAATGTCTTGTCTCAGTCCATAGGATGTTATTTCGTCCAATTCAAGGAAAATTGTTGATGAAAAGGCAATTTCGAACATGCTTTACAAAGCTTAATTTAAACTTTACCCCAATGTTAGATCTTCTTCTGGAAGCCTCCACCGAAATACATATACTGGAACCAATTGAAAGTGACGATAATTTAGTATTTTTATTTGAAATACTAGAAGAAGATATAATAATGTACAAGTGCTCAACAGCGATGATTTTGAAGTGTTAGATGAAGATCTAGAACGATAGGAAGTCTGGTAAAAAATACTTAAAATAAAGGAGACGTTCAGTCCGAAAGATGGAGCTTTCGAAAGCATTACTAAATCTAAAATATACACAGGCTCTTTCCAAATTTTGGTAAAATTTCCTGCTGAGATTTATTCATATGTGCAAAAGGAATTTATGAAGACTTTTGTATAAGCTGAAACTGCTAAACTTACAATAACTAGAAGAATGGAGAAGGGGGACACAGTTTGTGTGTTTTGTGAAGGTTTGTTTGGGCATCATTGCTTGCAGTGTCTCTTACGGTCTCTCAAAATTAAGTCTGATTTTTACACTTGTCATTGGCCGTCAAAACAATTTAGCCAAAAATGTATGTCAATGTCCAGCATATGACAAGATGTTTTGAGACTTGAATATTAAAGTCAGACACTGTATATTTTCTGCTGCTACATATTTGTCAGTAATCTCGCATCATACATGTATACATGATTCAATACACACTTACAAGCTTGATGTGTGTCGTTTTAAATTTGATGCGTTTATTCCTTTTCTTCCCATTTTAAATTTAATCATAAATACGACCACCCTTAAATTTGTTTATACACTATTGACGTCGCCCGCTGCGATTTAACTCATGTAATAAAAATGATAAATCTATATACATCATCTCGGACACCAGTTTATCTCGTTCGATAATCAAAATGAAAAGTTATTGGACTGTCATTTTGAAATCATAAAATCGTCTGAGGTGAGTCACACCGACTGTCTGCCTTCGTTTATTATTTCGGAGGTATAATTTGTATTTGGACTTTATTCATCCCGATTCTTCTATATATTTAAATTTCGATTCGATTTGAATAAAGCGATATCGATACTAAAATGGGCTACGATTTCGAAATGAGTAAACGAAGAAAAAAAGGAATCGAATAAGGAGTAGGACGAAGCTTGCTCATGTTTATTACAATTCTATTTCTTTTTTTTTCTTCGCTTCTTATTCCTCGATTTGTTCTTGTAGTTTCATGTGTTGAAAATATGATTTATTAAAATATAACGAGTAACAGATTAGTTAACATATGTTTTCTATTTCGATTATGATTCAGTCCTTGATTTATTCAGAATTATTCACGTGTACTGAATACATTTATTTCATTTATATTTCATAAATTTGTGGTTACGAAAAATGATTTCATTTTACTCGTTATGGTAAACTAGGTTATAAAAGCATATTAGTAATTCATTTCCATTTATGAGAGTATTTCAAGAAATTATATTTATAGAACGAAATATTATACTGTTACAATGTTCTATGGTAATACGTAGTAGTAATAAGTATATAAACAACTTTAGATATAAATTCTGTCAAATCTAGAAAATATATTAATTTGAAAACTTGACGACTTGGCATTTTCATCTTCCAATAATGCTAGCCGAATTTGATGTCAGCAATAAACATATTAATTATCCTGCACTAACTGCAACCCTTCCTTGTCTTCAAATTTTGAAAATTGTTGATACTCCTGCAGGAACTCTTCCACAATGGTCCTCGATGGTACTGTATCTCTCTTTCTAAGGCTGAACCTTTCGCTGATAATCCCTCTTGTCTTCCATGAATAGCTCCTATTGCCTATGAGATATTGGGGACACTTACGGATTACTGTTGTACTTTGGATGTTGGTGTTGTGCTAATCATCTGTGCAATCACTTGCTGGGCTCCCCTTACTATAGTGGGAGGAGGTGGCCTATCCGAGTCGATGAGATGAGATTGGATGAAATAGTAATCTTTGCAAGTATCAGCTGGTACCCTTTTCGAAAATAATATAATAATGTGCAGTAGGATGCTGTGGAGGAAATTCTTTAAATTTTTCTGTCATTTGTGACACCTACTAAATTTCTAAATAATTCTGTTTCAGTATCAGTTATCAGTAGTATCAGTTAGGGCGATTGCTAAATATGACTTCCATTTTATTGTTGTAAGATTACCAACCTTTCCTCCAAATTGTACACAGCATTCGATAAGATTTCTGGTTGATTTGCACGAATTTGCTCCATAATACTTCGTCTTTTAATTCTTCTAGCGTTGTTGGTCGTCTTCTCAACAACGGAAGCTAAATAATTATTTCTCAACGGCGGCTACAAATTTAACCATTCACATTACCTCAAATACTGATCCCATGTCTTTTTTAAAAATTTAGTCATACGAAATCATTTTTTTTCTGCCAAGTGATATTGCGAAGATCATTGATATAATGCATAAAATTCAAAATAAAACTTTGCACTAATAGCTTCAATTCATAGGGAGGGGGAGGAAAGAGAAGCCGAGGGGCTACTGTCTAGTTTGGGTTTAGGACTGGAACATCAACTTCCGAGGCTGTGTATAATTTTTTACAGAATGTCCTTAATCAAGTTAATAACAAAGAAGTTGCGGCAACAGTGTTTTGCGATTTGTCTAAGGCTTTTAATTGTGCCTCCTACTTCGTAAACTTGAAAGATATGGTTTTCGGAGAGTCGTTAATGATTGGTTTCGCTCTTATCTTTCGAATCGCAGTCAATATGTAAGCGTGAGAGTTGGAGACACCTCCATCATTCATGTGGTGGTATTCCACAGGGCTCGGTATTAGGACCAACCTTATTTCTTATTTTTATAAACGATCTGCCATTAATAGATTTTCGATCCCATTTAACCCTCTTCGCTGATGATATATTCTTGACCTGGCATACTCCAAGTTTAGAAGACCTGGAGAGCCCTATAAAAATAATGATTTACTAAGGTGCAGTTCTGGTTTGGTGCGAATAGGATCAGCCTTAATTTGAGTAGAACTAAACTCTTACTATATAAACAACATACATCAAATCTGAACGTTAATATCAATAATTTACAACTTGTGTGATATAGTAACTTAAAATATCTGACTTTGACAATAGATTCAGATTTAAGTTGGTCGCAGCATGTTCGTACTCTTTCTGGCAGGCTTTCGTCTACATGTTTTGCCCTGAGAGTGGTGAGACGCGATTTGGATGAAAATGTTGCCAAGATGGCATGCTTCGTACTGTTTCAGTCTCAACAACGAACTTAAATCAGATCTTTAAAATACAGAAAAGTCCTTGTTTGTTACACACAGAATTCTAACACTTTATTCACTATTTTTATATGAAGCACTAAGTATTGTCTATAAAAATACAAGGAAATTCAAAACAACTATCTTAGATTTATTTATGGAATAAGGAGACGTCAAAGAGTATCTCACAAACTTGTTGAGGTTGGTTGGTTGAGTATGGCACGCCGAAGATAGCTTTTGTCTGTTTCGTCTATAAAATTTTGAATACTGGTGTCCCCTCCTATCTATCTAACAAAATACGATATCGTGCGGACGTCCACAATAATAATATCCGCATAAAAGATTTAATAGATGTACCTCGACATCATACTCAGCAGTTCAAGAAAAGTTTTAGTTATGTTTCAGCTCGATTATTGAACTCACTCACCCCATGCGTCACACGGTTGCCTTTTAGCTTATTTAGACGAGTTTCTTTTAATAATTTAATGGATGAGCAGCTTCCTTGCATATAAATTGTTGTACATTTTTGTTTTTTTTTTTCTAATGTATCTGCTTCTGTAACATTGTACCTTTTCTTTTGTATTTGGGTCATCATTAATAACAAAATAATAAAATAATTTCAGGTTTACTGACGATGATCCTGTTGGCAAAGTCTGCTAACTGTTATGATTCTTTTATCTATGATTATATATTGTTTTTGCCAATAAGTTATTACTATTATTATTATTATTATTAAAACTTGGTTAAGATACGTGGATGATGCCTTGATTATCTGGCGAGATATGGTAAAAACACTCTACCTACATTCTTGGATTTCCTCAATAGCCAACACCCCGACATCAAGTTCACCATGGAGATTGAGACAAACGATTCCTTACCTTTCCTTGACGTTTTAGTTACTCGTCTACAAAATGGTCGTTTAGATCATTCCGTCTACAGAAAACCCACACATACCGAACGATATTTTCATGCCATATATTTTGTAGAGTAATGGTCCGGTGTAGACAGACCTCTATTCAAAAAAAAAAATTAATTTTCATCATTCATTGATTCAATGATAAATAAAATAAAAAATTTTCAAAACAGATCAACTAAACTTTATTGTAATAGGATATTATAAAGGATTTTAAAAGATATTTATCTTTTTTATAATAACTATTATAGGAAAAGCTTGCATTGATCCATCTATACCGAGATATTACAAAATATGGCAAAAAAACACACACAAATCGCAGAAATTGGCATACTTGGTGCAAATTTTGTGAAACCATATATCTCACATCTAATGCACTGAATCCAATCATCACTTTTAACAGTCTGCCAACACATTTGTTATCGAGATTAGATTGATCCTCGTCGTCACTCTCATCATGAACAGAAACTTCTGCATCCAAATCTGAAGACTAGTTAATAATTTGTTTGGCTTTTGTTTGGTTTTTGTAACCTCGGTTTTAGTTTTTTTTCCAATCTTTTGTTTTTTACCCAACTGCTTAACTTTAAATTCTGTGATGTTATTTGTTCCATTAAGGGTGGGTTTATCAATGTGAGGATAAATAAATTAACTTGCAGATAAAATTTTATTCGTAAGATAATTACAATAAAACGTTTATTGAGTGTTAAATAGAAGTTATCTGCAAGATAAAGCATTGTAGCTGTTAGCAGTATCTGTCAGTTACTTAACTGACACTTTTATCCTTACATTGATAAACCCACCCTAAGAATTACAGCAACATTACGAGATCTCTTCTTTAAATTAGTCACAGCTGAAGTTAGTGGTATGGAATAAATTTCAGTTAGAAGTTTTTCTGCACTTCTTTTTGTTAATGGTAGATCAGACATTCGTATAAAACACGATACGGTAACGCAATTAATCTTCCCCGGTCTGAAACTTAATTTTGTAGAAATTCACTATATTATATTGGTCTCTCTTTTTAATGTTGAATGCCTAAACACTGAACTTTTCAGATAACCCAACAGCCAGTAATCCGCTGGGTTAAAATCAGGTGATCTTGATGGCCATGAATTTGAGAAATATCTGCTCAACACACCATCTTGAAAAACGTTGGTTAACAATTCTTGGACTGATCGGAAAATGTGAGGAGTTGCTCCATCTTCCATAAAGATGGTGTTTCGAATTTCGTGGTGCTCGTTTTGCAGCTGTGGAATAACATAATCTCTTAACATTTGCAAATATTGTTCACCGTTTACAGTTACAGATACGGCTTCTCCATTTCCTCGTAGAAATAGGGACCAATGATAAAATCAGCTGTGAAACCGTACCAAACGGTGACTTTCTTGTCATCAAAACCTGGCTGAACGATTTCTTGTGGATTTTCTGCAGACCAGATTTTACAGTTTTGAGTATTGACTCCACCATTCAGAGTAAAATGTGCCTCCTCTGTCAAAAAAATGCAGGATAACCATTCGGGTTCCATTTCCTTCTGAGTCATTACTCGTACTTAATAGCCAAATCTGCCTCCTTTAATTCAATTTAATTAATGTGTCCTGATTTTGATGAAGAACTTCTACAACTTCGACTAATTTTTAGTCTTCCTGATCTTGGTAGGTCAGTTGGTCTTGGTAGCCTGATCTTTCAAATTTTTTTATCAAATTGCAGTACGCTTTCGTTTAACAGGGCACCGCTCTCAAAGTGCTCGCATTCATAATAACATCGAACTAAACCAATCCTTGTTTGCACCGCTCTCAAAGTGCTCGCATTCATAATAACATCGAACTAAACCAATTCTTGTTTGTAAATCCATGCTATTACAGATTGAGTCGTTAGAGCTCTACGTTTACTACCCTATATTACATAATTAAATAAAAATATATAGCAGTGCATATAAACACTTATGAATGGAATAAATTAATGAACAAGGAATACAGTGCTTTCCGCTTAATAGAACAGCCGTTTAATAGATATCGCCGCTTATAAGAACATTTTCGTGAGAAACATAAACAATTGTATGCTTACTTCAATATTTTACGCCGTTTATTAGAGCATAATTTCGTTTAATAGAACAATGTGCTTGTCATATACATATTTCAAAAAACGCTTTGTTAGTCGTAAATAATTTTATTTACGAACCGTTCGTTCGTTTTTCATTCCTTTGAACAGTCAGCTGTGTTGACTCATAGCATTTACACACCAACTTCAACACAAGTTCGTTAGTTAAAATGCCACGAAAAGACTTATCTTTGTTTGATAAAATACAAATTATAGACAAAATTAAAAAACAACCTGGAAACCCTTCCCATAGTGAATTATCACGCATAACGGGTGTTTCGCGAGCCACAATTTCTCGTTTGATTACCAACCAAGAGAAATTGCAAAAAGAATGGACAGATGTAAAAGATCAAGGAACATCGCGAAAACGACATCGTGAAGGAAAAGATCCGGAAGTAGATGATGCCCCCGTTGGTTTTCTATTGTAACTCATCGAGGTGTTAATGTAAGTGGAGCGATATTGAAAACTAAAGCAGAAGAATATTAGCTCAAAAATTGGGTCATAAAGAGTTTAAAGCTACCGACGGCTGGTTGTCACGTTGGAAAATTCGAAAAGGTATTAAATTTAAAAAATTTTACGGCGAAAAAGCTAGTGCAAACCTGGAATCCGCGGAAGACTGGAAATTAACAAAATTACCAGAAATTCTGCAAACCTATTCAGCAGACAACATTTATAATGCCGACGAAACCGGCTTATTTTATCGCGCTACACCAGATGGATCGTTAGTTTACAAGTACGAGAAATTAGCAGGTTCAAAGAAAGCACTTGACCGAATAACAGTTTTATGTTGCGCAAACATAAACCTCGATGCTTCAAAGGAATTACGATAGAAAGATTACCTGTACAATATTTAGCTAATAAAAATGCATGGATGACGTCCCAAATTTTTGAGAACTGGCTGAAAGAATGGGATAGAAATTTACAGCTAGAATCTAAAAAAGTCGTTCTTGTTGTAGATAATTGCGCAGCACATCCTCACTGTAACTCCTTACAAAACATTCAGCTAGAATTTTTACCACCTAATACCACTTCAATCATACAACCAATGGACATGGGTGTTATTAAAAACTTAAAAACATACTATCGTAAGCGGTTAGTGGATCACATTCTTTTATCAATTGAGGAGAATATAGTAGAATCTTCTTCGACAGCTACCGAGGTAAGTTCTAAGGTTAACATATTGCAAGCAATTCAATTTGTTGCTGATAGTTGGCGAGATGTAAGTGATAAAACTATACGTAATTGCTTTGCACATTGTGGTTTTAAGAATTGTGAGAATGAAACCTTAGAAACTAAGGAAAATAATTCAGTATCGAAAAATGAAGATAATAAGTTAGATATTCCACAATGTTTGGAAAATTATGAGGAATATCTCAACATAGACAATGGTATTAATTGCTTTGATATAGATTCACACAGAGAAGAAGACGAAATAATTGCAGCTATAGTAAAAGGAAATAATCTAGAACAGGAAGAAGACGACAACCATGATATTGAATTTATTCCAGTTAGTACCAAAGAAGCTCGTAGACACATATTCGAACTCAGACGCTATTTTCTCCAAGAAGGTAACAACAAAAGCCCGCTAACAGCTCTGGATATTTGCGCAGATTTTGTTTATAAGCAAATGACAAAAGATCTACGTCAGAAGAAAATCGATGACTATTTTAAGAAAACATAAATTATTTTGTAAGTACATATTAGTTTGAAGTTTAATGTTTAATTTCGCATATTGGAGCTGCCGCTTAATAGACCATATTTGGTTATATTCCGATGGTGATCTATCAAGCGGAATGCACTGTATATTCAAAACATCGAAACTTAAATAAAAGTGTAAAAATCAAAAAACTAGAATCAAATGGTAGAATAAAGCTTTCGCTCTTACGCGGAAGTATAAATTAAGTTCCGTTGGCAACAATGACGCCGTCTCCCAATACACAATCGTATTTATCCCTACCAACGTCGCACCATTACATTCAGTTAGCACGGCAATACCTTTTAGTTTACCACTTGCGCGTAACGCATTGGCTGCTATTATCAGCTGATTCGTCATTGGAGGACCTACTTATTTCGCTTAATTTAGGCGGGACAATGTATTGCAAAATACAATACTCTTTTTTTTATATATACATTTGTAGATATATGTTTTTGCTCGTACAAATATATTTTTATTTTTAGTTTGCAAATTACAATAGTTATTGTTGAGTTTTATGATGAGTAGTGTATAGAATAATCAGAGATATTTTTTATATTATTCAACCGAAATGACTTTTTCTAAGTGCTGGTGTAAGTAAGAAGTATTAAGCTTAAATGTAAATGCGCACGCATTTTAATAAATTTAAATGTCGGACGTAAGAAAAATGCAAAACAAACGTAGAAGAATAATAACCGTAGCTTATTCTAAGTCGACCGTCCACCTGAAGTATTTTGTCAACCTATACAACGTGTGACAAGTTGAAATTCGATGAAGTGCGCCCTTGTCATTACGAAAAATCGCTACGGATTTTTTAATGGTAGAACCTCAGTTGTCCGGTAGTGTTCACCTTGTTAGCTCACCGAGGATTATTTACATAATATTTCAGTCTTGTTTACATTATCTCTTTGTATCCGATATTTTTCAACGTATATAAGCGTGTATAAGACGCTTACTTCTCCGTGGATTGATATATCACGTTCCTGGCATACCTGTGGTATACATGCTTCGATTTTTAAATATTGTTGTATCTCTTTATCAAGCTCGAGCGATGTATTATAACCATGGTTCAGTTCTTCTGTTTTTGTTTTCTTGTAGAACAGAATAAGATGTACAATCGCAAATTAGTTGCTTATCTGAAACTATTAAAGATTACAAAACTTCTTAAGTCACAAACAAAGGGCATCCAAAAGAAAATGTTGGTTGGTGATCGATATTTATGACAATAAAGGGATGAATGTAGCTTTTATTCCGATCAGAAACTTGTTGACTATGCTAGGTCCTGGCTTAGTGGAACTTAATTTGGTTTAATAATAATAATAGACATTTATTTTATAAAAATACAAAAGTATACAAATACGTCATAGAAAGAAAAGAACTTGGTAATCTTGATCCTTTCTAAGAGAATCGCATGATCCACACTGTCAAAAGCCTTCGACAGATCTAAGAAGACTCCTGCTGTTTTGTTATAGTTATGACTATCAGAAAGACATGGAAAACTGTTAATGTTATTCTTTATGTAAATTAAGCAGTTATATATATAGAGAGAAGGAACAGTAAGTTCTTTGTAGTGGCTACACGACATAATCCTGATTTCTATGTATATGAGAAGAAGCTCTTCTGTAATTAATTTTAAAATGATGGCCATGTATATGGCCAGTTCCTTGATGGTATATCTTCTACAGACATAAGCATTTTTGTAGGGTGCTCAGTAACTTAGCACGATTTTGCAAAATTTAGTCTTGTTAGAATAGTTTTCTATATCAAAAACAAAATTGGTCCCAGGATCGATCCTTGATCTTCAGTTGCTAGTTCTTTTGATACCATATTATCAATCTCAACAACTTGCCGTCTATTGCTTAAGTACGATTGAAACAGTTGTAGTTGGCAGTTACGAAGTTATGTGCAAAATTGCCGCCTCTAATTTTCTATGTTTTACAGTTGAGTTTCGTCCCCAGAATGTAGAATACTTTCTTGGATATAAATCAATAGTCTTACAAATAGTGGAATTACATCTTTAGATAATCTGGAAAATAACCTTGTTCTAAACATCTATTAAAAATCACAGATGGCTCGGTAATTATCGTCATAGAACTTGGTAATCTTGATCCTTTCTAAGAGAATCGCATGATCCACACTGTCAAAAGCCTTCGACAGATCTAAGAAGACTCCTGCTGTTTTGTCTTTGATTGTCATCTCTTCTGTAATTTTTTTGATGGCCATGTATATGGTCCTTGTGGTATATCTTCTACATACATAAGCATTTTGTAGGGTGCTCAGTAACTTGCACGATTTTGCAAAATTTAGTCTTGTTAGAATAGCTTTCTCTACGATCTTGGCTATAGTTGAAGTTAGTGCAATTGGCCTCTAATTTTCTATGTTAGTTTCGTCCCCACTCTTATAAATCAGTCTTACAATACACATCTTTAGATAATCAGGGAAAATGCCAGTTGTAAAAAACGAATTTATGATATTTGTCAAAGGTATACACAAAATATCCGCACATTCCTTTGTTGGGATTTCATCTGGTCCTACTGCTTTGGTGTCTTTCGTAGAATGAATAATGTTTGGTCGATTGGCTTTCCCATGTTGATATAGTGAACATTAAATTCATCTGCCATTTCAGTGCCCGATTTTTTTCTGGTGTACTAGCAAATTTTCGATACCTGTGTTTATATTTTTATTCTTTCCCGTTATTTTACTAACTGTATTCTAAGTTGCTTCGATTTTGTTTTTGGAAGCCAATATGTAAGTCGAGTTTTGGTCTTTTTTGTGCAATCAAATCAGTGATTTTAGATAATTACAATAGTTATTATATATATGTGTTTCTAGCTCTCTTCTATTCACGATATTAATGGATGATGTTATAAAAAATTGTAAACAGAGATGTGAGAAACTGATAGTGGGTAGCTGGAGAATGCACCAAATTGCCCTACGCGAATTATTGTTCGCAGACGACATGATTGTAGTAGCAGACTCAGAAAAGAATTTACAACAGAATTTAAATATATACCAATCGGAATTCAGGAAAATAAACATGGAAATTAACATAAGCAAAACAAAAACTATGATAATGGCAGGAAAGGAAAAGATACACAAAATATGCCTGGAGGGAAGACAGCTAGAACAAGTTAAAAGTTTTAATTACTTAGGCACAGTAATAGAAGAAAATGGAAGGATGGAGAAAGCAATAGCAGAGAGAATAGGAAAGACAGGAAGAATTTATAACATGCTTAAGGATACATTTTTTGGAAAAAAGGAAGTATCAAAGGAAATAAAAACAGAGATATATAAAAAAGTAGTAAGACCTTCATTAGTATACAGTTGTGAGTCTTGGACAATTTCAGATAGAAACAAAAGCAGAATAACAGCAGCAGAAATGAGATTTTTGAGAAAAATTGAAGGAATTACAAGGAAAGGCAGAATTAGAAATGAGGTAATACTACAAAGAAGGAACCTGAAACCGGTTAAGAGAGTTATTGAAGGAAGACAGCTAGGTTGGTTAGGACACTTGCACCGGATGCACGAAAATAGACCGTCTAAACAGGTGTATGAAGCCAGAGTACAGGGAAGGAACAGAATAGGAAGACCTAGAATACAATGGGAAGAACAAGTACGACAGGCAGCCGCCGAACGTGGTATACAATGGTGTGAAACAAGGAACCTGGCACAGAACAGAAACTTGTGGAAGGAAAGAATAAATGTAATAGTAACTTGAAGTGTGGTAATAAAATCCGACACCTAACGGTATAAGGATGTATAGTTTAAATAAATAAATAAATAAATTATAGAAGTCTTTCCTTATTCTGTTGTTAAGAAGGCCTTCATAAAGTTGTCGTTTGATTTGGCATTTGTTTCTTATATCATCATTCAGCCATGGTAGATGTCTTCTTGATTGTCTTATTATGATTCTGTTAGGGCAAGCTTCTTCATAGGCTGTTCTCAACTCAGAAAGGAAGCGGTACGTAAATCTGTCTGGATTTCCTTCTTCTAACAAGTTATCCCAATCTACTCGTTGTAGGAAGTTTCTAATCGGTTTGATACTTTGCGCTGATCTAGTGCAGACTTTTACTTTGCGTTGTTTTATTGGAAGTTTAAAGCTGCATTGTTGTCCATGGTGATCCTACAGAGCCGTCTGTATTATCTCACTTCCAAAATTTACGGAGGATTTTACAAATACGTTATCAATAAATGTAGGTTTCAGAAAATGTAATCGAATTTATCCATTGTGGCTAGAAGTTATGGGGATATACTACCTCCAATCACTATGTGGTTTGGATAGGATCCTATCAGGTCACCAAGTAGTCTTCAAGAGTTTGATAATTCATAAAGTCAATGCCTATGCACTGCACATTAATACTAAAGCTCATCTCCTTTTGCCTATTCCTGTTGAATAGTCTGAAATACAAACCAAATATTAATGGGCTTCGTATTTTGAAACAACAGGAGCCGGCCAACTTTGTGTGAGGTCGTGGGTAATATAGATATAGTAGTAGTAAACGGGGCCGAGGAAATGTCTAACTCATTGCCAAGACGTGGATGTCGTGGAACGATGATTAGCTGTTATTTTCGGATTCCAATTCGAGGTATTTATGAAGTTGATTCTGGCTTCAGATTAAGTTGTACTAAATTTAGGGAAAACGCATTATTTAAGGATGATGATTTTGGAGTAAAATAATTTGACCGTCGATTAACAGACAGGCGACACAATGCTGAGTACATTAGGTTAGGTTACGTTAGGAGTGGGGTCGCATGCGGGCCTGTTTCACCGCGACCTTTACAGGTCTATTGTGATCCCCTTTACCTTAGAGAACGCTCTCTAGTTTCGCCGTCTTAATCAGACTTATCATTTTTGAGAGCGGCTCTTTTGTGTAGCCGTTGGCTGTTGGGTTCTCTGCCCCCATTACTAGAAACCTTGTCCTCGCTAGGCCGTCACAGTGGCACAAAACATGAACTGGGGTTTCTTTTTCCTCTTGACAGAATCTGCAGAGAGCATTTTCTGCCAAGCCTACGTTAAACATATGCCTATTCAGTATGCAATGACCGGTCATCAGACTTACTATCATTTTGACAGTCTTCCTGTCTTTACTCCGCAGGTCTTCAGTAAACTTAGGCCTCTGTTCCCTTAGGAACTCCTTAGCCTGTCTTTGTCCTGGTGATCTTTTCCACCATTCCTTGGACTAGTTTTGTGACCATTCGTAGATGGGCCTCTTAATTTGTGATTTGAGTACATTAGCAACATATCATCTGAAAAGAGCATAATTATCGACCAGACTCTACTAATACAGCTGTTTTATCTGCAGTTGTTTTCCATCTGCAATAGCAGTAGGTATAATGTGTGGGATCTATAAATAATTGTACCTTTTACTGTTTCCCCTTTTTCTTAATGGCTTTGATAACATCCATTTCCTTAAAAGCCCACAGTGGACCTCAAGGTGTTTGGCTCGAAAGATATGTTAATTTAGTAAATTATCAAGAAGGTTGTTAATATTGAGTTTGAGGCAAGTTCTTGCAAAAATATTAGTAGAATAACTCAGATGCTAAATAGGATACACATGTTGAAAACATGGAACCTGACATTTTTGATAAATATCGATAATTTTGTCGATTTGAGGATATCCTCAACGACTTAATGAGCTTGAAATTGTCACAGCGTTCTATCATGATTAGGTTCAGGAGCAACTGCTACAATAGAAATTGAAGCCTTCATGAAATGAATCAAAGAGGATTCTTTATGGTTCCTTACGTTTGTGGTTCCTTACAGTAATTTCCTTTGGATTTCCTCTTTTGTCAAATGTACTTCACTATTTCTCAAACCTATTTGACATCTTAGTTAAAGAGAATGAGTGCAGAGCGACAAAGACATTTCACTATTGTATAAAAGGCCTTTCTGAGTTCATGGAGAAAAAATATATTTTATGCAGGTGAATTCTAGAAGATCTTATGGAAGATCACAGAGAAATAGCACAGCCAACAAAGTTATACAAGGTGCATATTTTGTCATGGACAACGTCCGATTTCATAGAAGGGATGTAATTCAATAGCTGATCAGAGCTCATGGACATGTATCAGTATTTCTGCCCCCACACAGTCCCTTTTCAAACACAATTGAAGAGCTGTTAAACAAATGGAAAAACTATCATAAAGGCAAGATAGCCGACGGATGAAAACAACTGTGTGTTCAAATTCATAATGCTTCTGAAGCTGTAACAGGAGAACTTTGCCAAAACTATATTCGACATATGGAAACATATTTAGGCGACTGCCTCAATAGAAATGAAATTTTGAGCTGAACTAGTACCTATGTGACAAAAATCATATGCAATAACGTGAAAAAGTTTTGACAAACGATATATATTAATGCCGAAATGATTGTGTGCCAAAGTGATTTGACCTCTCTGCTTGTGTTTCTTTCAATCAAGATCGATCTGTTTGTTCCAAAACATCATTGTCATCGTTGTCACCTTTTTTGGTCAGAGTCTCTATTATAGCATCATTACTTTTTAAAACTAAGTCAGCAGCCTGTTCAGCTCTTGCTTTCTTTTCCAAACTTGGATGGAAGAAAGACTTTAAACAAATGAATAAGTTGGCAGTGTGATCAATTCGTATTGCAGTCAATAAAAATCATTACTTGACTATATAATCAATGAAACACATTCTTACTGTTATTTTTTAGCAAACTTCCAACCATATACATACCATAAGATTATACCTTACCAAAATGAAACTAATTACAACATTTAATATTAATTCATTGTGAGATTCAGTGTCGTCATCCCTTAACTCCCATTTCAGAAATGGGTTCTCGAAAGCTAGTAATTAATAAATTAGGCATATTAAACTTGAGAGACTCGGACCACCAAAAGTTGAATTAATTTACTTTCTCTCCGTATCATCTTTAATTAAAACTCGTAATTAAACCACACTTATGATTAAGTCTGCAATAGAGTATCGTGTATACATATACACGAGAAGGTCTCTTATTCTTACTAGAACACAGTTACCAAAGATATATTTCATATTTGGTTGATTAAGTGACGCTTTCGTTTCAATTTAGCGAACTTCAGTAGTAATTTCCACATAAATTAGAGTCCGTAAAAATATCCTCGTGACATTGGGCGGATAGATATTAAAGATGTGTCTAGTGTGAAACATTTTAACATATTAACCTGTTCGAGTTAAATACTACCATATCACTCTGTGCAACGTAAACGAGATACATCAACGTTAAGATCGTTAAAAATAAAATGCTTGCATTTCTTGCGATCTCATTTATATCGGTGCGAAATACTTCTTTTGCGCTGTATAGAATATAAAATATCGAATCTATTTCCTGTGACGTGCTTAATGTAAGCGCAAGAATATATTGATAATGAGCAGAATAACTCACCGGCGAACGTATGAATGAAAACGGTGACGTTCGCAAGGCTGCAACGGTGTGTGAGTAGGTGGTCTCTACCGTAGGCGATATGGAATTGAAATGTCATTCTAATTTGTATGATGCGATTTTTTAAAAGACATATACCACCGTGGAGTTTCGACTTTTCATCTGTGAGAATTCGAATTCTTCAGTGGTTGAAATAAGCTGGGAAGTTAATTGAGGTGGGATTAACAATTAATATTAATTTTTCATCTTCTCTGCTTTTCCCAAATCATGTCGAGATTAACCTTTATCAGAAATAGTATCACTATGCAGTCCATGACATTTATTTTTTTTTCGCTTTTGTCTTACATTTCATCACCATGTCTTTGCAATGCTGAGCTTTCCAATCTGTTTGGTGGTCTGTCAAAGTGTGTGGCACGAAGCGCACGCATAGACTTTCTGTTTTCCCAAATCTTCGCTCAAAATTCAGTAGACTGTGCTTTTCTGTATTCTAGTTTCCTCTTCGATGAGTCTTGCAGACACACAGCGATCGCTTCGAAGAATTTCTTTGACTTTCCCGATGTTTTCTTCATTGCAAGTGGTTTTGGCGTTTTGACTGACACTAAATCGGCCAAACCAATTTGCCTTATTCGGGTAATACTAAAAAAGGATCTGTATTGATAAGGAGGATCCTAAAGACTTACATGCCAGACGTTTATAATAACAGACACTTATATATACAGGGTGGCCCATCGAAAACGAAACAGACGAATTGTCATTGAAACGGTAGCTTTTTGAAAAAAATGCCGGAAGACGTTAAAGTTGTTGTCTAAAGGGACACATGTAGGAACTTCCTAACTTTATCCCACTGCAGGGAGGGGGAGGGGAGGTTACCCCTTCCCATATCATCATAGAGAACAGGGGTCAAGTGATGCCTCAATTGAAAGGAAATTAAATTCTCTTTACAACGATACCATACTTGCTAGACTTCACTCAAACCGCAGACAATCACGTGACGAAAAATGTTTATTTAACATTTAATTATTTTTTTGAATTTTTGGTGACAGAATTATTGGACCTTTCTTCTTGGACGGCAAATTGAATGGAGAAATGTATTTGGAATTGTTAGAAAATAACGTAGATCCGATGTTGACTGATGTTATTGAGAACGATGATCAGTATAGTGAAGACCTGTTATTTTTTCAACAAAATGGGACTCTTCCCCATTACACTCAACCTGTTCGATAGTACTTAAATCAAAGGTTTCCTGGGCAATGGATTGGAAGAAGAGGCTCTATTGAATGGCTAGCACGATCGACCGATTTGTCACTCTTGGACTTTTTGTGGGGCCACCTGAAATCTAACATTTACAAAACTCCTCCAGCTTGTCTAAATGAACTGCGACAACGTATTCTAAACGAATGCCATCGTATCACTGCCCAAATGCTTCACAGTGTGCGCCGACGGTTTGAGCAGAATTTGTTCCATTGTATGGAAGTTGGCGGTGGTCAGTTCGAACACTTACTAAACTAACAAATCTTGTGTATTCAATTGTTTTATTTTAATTTTTCCAAGAATAGCTGGACTTTCTTTTCCATTTTACAATTTGTACAGCACAAAATAAACGCAAACTGGAAAACTTTTTTTATTTCTGGATCTTTTTACAAAAAAATAATTAAATGTTAAATAAACATTTTTCGTCACGTGATTGTCCGCGGTTTGAGTGAAGTCTAGCAAGTATGGTATCGTTGTAAAGAGAATTTAATTTCCTTTCAATTGAGGCATCACTTGACCCCTGTTCCCTATGATGATATGGGAAGTGGTAGCTCCCCTCCCCCGTACAGGGGGGATAAAGTTAGGAGGTTAAATTTATAACGTACATGTGTCCCCCTAGACAACAACTTTAACGTCTTTCGGCATTTTTTTCAAAAAGCTACCGTTTCAATGACAATTCGTCTGTTCTGTTTTCAATGGGCCACCCTGTATATAAATATGTGTTTATGATGTCTCTCCTAAGGAATGTGGCAAGTTTCGACACGTTTCTGTGCAATTACGACCCTCCGCTAATGGATTTTTCTAAAAACAACTAACATTGGGCATCAGACGAATTAATTTTTTAGGATAGGATCGAAATAAGTAATATTCTTTATAGAAATCTTTGTGACTTTCTGACATCCCTCATCTACCCGAAGATTTCTGCCGTGGTTCAGAGTCGTGGTTATTGCGCTCCATACTTGATCCGTAGAGGCCCCCAATATCATGTAGGTAATAACTAATTTTGATATCGTGTACCTTGCTTTCGGGACTTCCATTTTGCTATAGAAACTATGCAAGTCGCTAAAAAGAAATCAACTTGTAATTTCTTGTGATTTGCTTATGTTGGATAACTCGCCGCATGATAGAAGAGAAGAGCACCCCAAGGTAAATATTAAACCTTCAGAAATATGCAAACGATTCATGAACATATTCTCTCTTATCCTAAAACAAGAAATCCAAGAAAATGAATTGAATATCACGATGCTTTTGTGAACCAAAAAATCCTGTTCAAGATCATGTTCTTGAAATAGAAACTTAAAATCACAGAAATCCACATTTTAACCATGAACCTCATTTCGTTGGACCGAACCTTTTTCTGACGTTTGCAAAAGCTAAGCCCAACAATAGGACGTAAAGGAAATCGCCTTCCTCTGGATAACAATACCCAGGCAAATTCAAGCAAAGAAATTTATAAAGTTCTTGCAAAATAGGAACAAGAAACTGGTTGATCTTAGAAAATCAGAGTTAGTAACACTTATGAGCCTTCTAACTGGTCATTGCTCTCTGAGATGCTATCTAAAAATACATGGACAAGGCAGATCAATACATTACCCCCTGAAATATCAGCATCTAGAAAAGGCAATTCTAAAGCCAGAATCGTTATAAATATTTAATGAGACTGGGTAATCACAATAGATGGCAATTAATACAGGCACTTGGAACTTGAACGACCCTTCTACAATACAATAGCCGTTAGTCATAAAGGTATATAGCTGCAAGGTGAGCAAATGCTATTCAGAAAGATTTATGTTGCTCTTTAACAGGTAGCTATTGCTTCCAAGTTGCTCAATCAAGGCTCCACCTAATTGAGAGAGCTACTTCTCCTCCCCTCCTCCTACCCTTCCTCCGACACATCTATGGTGGTTACTGTCTTGATGGAATACTTCGCAAGTATGGCTTTGAAAAATTCCAATCTTAAATTTAAAACATGGCTCGGATATGTATGAAGATAATGTCACACAATCAAAATTAATTTATATAACAAGATTTGAAAACAAGTAAAAACTAAAAACATTGTACAATCTTAGAATTGAAAGAGCATTTGTAGTAACAACGCCGCATTACCACAACCATATTTTTTCATCTGAAGCATTATATTTCATATTTTCGAGTACAAGGTCCGATTAGAGACCATTTGTTCTCTAATCGCACGATGATCATTAAGAAACGTTGTTGTAGCATTCAGTTAAATACACGACCAGTACCTTACGAAGAAGACAAGCACATTTGTATAACGTGTAAAAGATGAAGTCAAGCGCGACAAACAAAACGTGTACACTAACCAACAATACCGTACGATAAATTCCCAGTGTTCGTAACAAATGTGACGAAACCGCCGTGAACAGAAAAAAGAACCTTCTCCTTCATGCAGCTAATTCGCGTAGACTGTACGTCTAATGCTTAAATATCGAAACAGGAGACAAAGTTTAAGATACACGGCACCTGACATGTTGACAGTAACATAATATATTTATATAACAAACACCTAACACGCGCCCAGGTTACCGATAGAGTCGATCGCCCACACAATAATTAGTAATCCTAGCTGACACCGAATCTCACCTACGCAACATCAATCATCTTGGGCTCTCTCTCGAGACTTCCTATTTACCCACGGACTAGGACGAAATTGAATAGAGTTAACGTCGCTGTTGTTAATCTAGTCTGCGTCGTGAATACTGTATAAACTGATGAAAAAAACCTCCATTCTACGTATTCATGCTTCTTATGCCTACGTAAAATTAGATTTGATTAATACGAATGGATAAGATTGATTTGCAAATTGCTGATTCGATTTTTATGCCGCAAAATCTTACATCTTCATAACAAAACACTTCAATATCAAACAACAATAACGCGAGCGCAGTTTACTTTCTTAATTCATCAAACATCCTTTAATGAAGCAACACCGCTTTTGTGCGTTCGAAGAAAGAAAAAAAAAGTATTCGGCCAAAAAGCCATCGCGCTTCGTATCGTTAATTTCGCCAAACCTCAATTTACATAAAGCTCTTTATTTCTTTTGTGCATATCATCATTTTTTTCGTGCCTTCGCGTTTCTTTTATTCCCGTTTCACCGACATACAAACACATACACACATCATCATAATGCATTCGTCCGTTTATTTCAATAACAAAAAGGCCCTGAAATGCTCACCATAAATAACGATACGCATTACAAGCGAGAAAGACCGAAAATGCATTATCACAATGGACCGTCCCAAAACAATTAAAATATTCAGCGCACACCTACCCACAATGGGGGATAATTTCATTATTATTATTATCATTAAATGAGTACGAAACGGGTACATGCATGTACGCTCTCGTACATTGAAGTTGGGACATTTCCACGCAAACACAATAGATTGCTCAAAAATTTTTTAAGAACGACTAATTGTATTGTCCCTCTTTATTGATACACAATTTCTTCAAAAATTCAATTGAACCAATCATTTGAAAGAATGACAGCTAGATAATCACAGAGATAGGGTGGTACTAAGTCAGTTTTTCGCTTAAGCTACCATTACGACAAAACTAAATATATATGTCGCTGTAACAAAGCCATAAAAATACATTTGCACACACAATTTACACAACAAGGGCTGCAGTAACTAGCTTTGACAGACAATAGAGCTTAGAAAGCTGCTACAACCACACTTACCACCAAGAATAATGTAGTGTGTCTATGTAGAGGGGGGTGGGGAGCTTGTACTACTTCGGAGACCATATACAGGCTGTCCCAAAAGTAAACCGACAGACGTTTAAATGATGTTCTTTGAGTCATTTCATAAAGATCGAGATCAGGAATCCGTGTCCAACCTCTTCTAGTTTGTATTAAAAAATCCAGCATTAACAGCCGGAAGCATAGTGCTTTAGAAAATTGATCTTTTGGACATGGAAACGCCATTGGCAGGTCAAGAGTAGCAAGAAATGTTGGTAATGAAGAAAATGTGATTGAAATCGTAGATGAATACCTTTCCATCAGTGTGCGAAGATTAGCTCACCAAACTCATCTTCCAAAGTCAACCGTATGGAGAATATTACACGACCAACAGTTCTATCATTTTCACTTACAAAAGTTTAAAGCATCGATACTGAGGATTATAAATGTCGCTCTAATTTTTGCAATTGATTTTTACAAGCAAGCTGATGAACCTGATTTTGTTTGTTTATGTTCTTTTCTCAGATGAAGCTTGATTTACTATATTTTCTTAACATATTTGTTTTGATATGCTTGAATGAATTATTGAATAAAAAATGCATAATCTATATTATTATTTCCCCCTTTTTAGCTAAATAAGTTTTATTTGAAACAATTTTTCATTTGAATAAATCGGACAAGGAGCATCATCTCAACGTTTGGCTGTCTGCTTTTGGGACACCCTGTATATTGATAACCCTTTACCGAAAACTAAGAACGCCGCCTCGAAGAAACTGCTTTGGGCCACAGAGTAAAAATTTTGCTCCATTTCAGCGGATACTCAGCTTCTATGACTAAGTAGCAATTATTCTCTTTATTAAGTAGAGTAGTGTTTTAGTGTATTTAGTGCTGCTGTTAGTATTCTGGAGAATGTCGTTAATTTTTATCGTAGCAAAAGATCGGAAATTATTTTCCAAACGTGTGGATAAACACTGCTTTTTTACTCCATGTTGACAACTGCATCGTTCTGTTGGAGCCTTCTAGGAAAAGAGGTTTCGGAAAATGTCTTCATTTTTGACATGACATAAAGTCATAATTTCTCACACTCACACACATTCAAGAAATTTTGTCGTTCATAATTATGTCGTGCCTTCAGTTTCAAAATTCATTTCCGTGGGCGTTCTACAGTGCTCATTATTGGTGCCCAAAGCCTCGTCTGACTGTAAAGATATGATTCTCGTACAAGACTCTCTGCAACATCAACTACTTAGACACAATCTAACAATCTGAGCCGACCACCTCCTGTACTAAACAGATGAGCTACGTTTGCCCTGCATGTTAACTGGATTAGTTCAATTGTTCCTATTCCATTTGTTGTGGACTAGGAGGTGAACTGAGGACCCAAGATCTCCTTTAATCCAATTGTCCCTGAAACATTGAGTCCCAAAAAGGGCACAGCAAGTTTTTATGCGACTTGATCTCCACAGTTTGACTTTTTTTTTAATTCTCCACTTTAATAGCCTCGAAAGTTGAACCCCAACAACAATTACGCTCAACCTTTGCAAAGGAGTACTGGAAACCTCTGCCACACTGCGTTATTAACGAAGATTGTTAACTCCTATCGTAGGTCCTGCTTCGCAGAGATGAAGACCACATTAATAAGGTCAATTCTGTCTCTTTTTGCTTGCACCCTCTCAAGAGCCATTTTGTGATTTTCTAAAGTTTTGTTACTAACATTTTGAACTTCTGCATCTGCAACGGCTTCCTAAGCTGCGTTACTTGTCAGCTACCCTTACTGTGCAAATTGTGTGTGTAAATGTGGTTTCATGGCTTTGTTACAACATTACCTCGCCGTAATTATGTCCTAACAACGAATTATAGCTCAACTGAAGGAACAATCTGCAACCGTCACTAAGAAGATTCGAACCCTGTACCATAAATACTGCCATGTCCCAGTCGCTCTTGGCCCTGAGACCATCAATGTCAAACAGTTCAACTAAATCTAACTTACTTGACTACATATCGGTTTAATTAATCGTCACAAAATCAAGCAGTTGTTTCCACCTTGATTATTATTAAGAATTCTTGGAATGACTTTGTTGTGACTTAAATGTAACTATTTTTTGTCTTAATATATTATTTAATTCTCTAATAATTACCACGAAAGGACTCCAGATCATTCAGGTTCAAACTAAACATTCCACACGTTAAAATTTCATAACGTTCATATCTAACTGTCCGAACTTCAATGAGCAAAAGTGTAAACATAAACGTCATATACGAGCCCGCATAAGCTTCATTTATGGAGCTTTTCAGTACCTGCCTCTTCATCGAAAGGTGTACGCCATAAAATTGGGAGAATTGTGGGAGGTCAAGGTGGACACAATGATAGTGAATATTTCGATGCGTTAATAATTTTTTAATACCGCATAGTAATCAAAATAAATGACGGGTTGTCAGAGAAGTATATGGTTCTTGTTCCTTTTTTTTTCATTTCGCGATCACTCCTCTTTTTTTTTCCTTTCAGATTTTGTCTTTATATTCCCGATCGTCTCCTTCTCTATACATGTATATATGTATATACATACATACGATACATGGTCCCCCTCATGTCGCTCGTTCGCTGTTCGTTGACTTACACGTCGTGGTTTTATTTTATTTTAATTATAGAGTAAACCCGAACGTTGGGTGGAGGTAACCCATATAGCCTTAAGCGCAGCTTATTCGTATATTTATATTTATACATACGTATACACAGACACACGCGAGGAACTCGATTATGTATGCAGATATTGTGAAAACAACGATGAAGAAAAAGAAACTTCGCACACTGTACGTATGTATATATACCTACATGCGTATACAAGAGAATTGTTTTTATTCTGAAGCCTGGACGATTGTAGTAATGATACATGATGATGAAGCAGGTTAGTTCACATTATTGCAAAGGCAAAGTGAGCATAAAAGATAGACGAATGCATTCGAATCTGGTAGCTTAATTAGACGGAATTGTTTATGCAACTCGATAATCGTATTGAAATGGGAATGATGATTAAATGAATGATACTATTCAATAATTTCATTTAAACATCCTGAGCTTTTCTGTTTTCTGCCTTTAATTGATGATTGCTATTATCCTAACCGAAACTAACTATTACAACGTTATATTCCCAATAAGGTTTTGGTCCAATTTTTAGATTGATACAAGAGGTCCAATTGGACCTCTTCAAGAACAGATGTCACTTTTGTACGAAATTGAATAGACAACACTGCAAGATTATTTTGTGGCGACTCTTTAAGTGTAACTCATTATTTTCCCAAAATACCAACATTTCTCAATGTAATAGGCGAGTAAAAATTTGGTGATTCCGTAAGAACCACAGTTGTCAGGTCCCTTTTCCCACAAAAACAACAGGTACTTTACAGGTTAAGTACTTTTTGATGATGGTTTTGAAATTTAAGAATGGTAACTCTTGAATCCTAAGAGGTAAAACATTAAAGAATTTTATTGAATAATAATGTGTACCGTCTCTCAACTTATTAAGCCGAAGATGATCTGATCTGATATCATTGCTGTGACGCGTTTGGTAATTATGAAAATGGTTGCTTCGTGTATAGTCCGATAAATGCTGTTTAATAAAAAGTAAACACTCCAATATGTATACATATGGAGTTGTCAGGATTTTGATTTCTTTAAAGTGCGGTCGACAATCATCTCTATATCCGAGGCCAGCCAAAACCCGAACGCAACGACGCTGCACTGCGAAAACCTTGCGCAGGTGAACAGAATGACCCCAGTTTAAAATGGCATAACACATAGTGGCGTGAAATAGGCCAAAATATGCCTGGATCAGATAATGCGGGGATAGCTTGTCCTTCAATGATCTCAACAGAAAAATTAATTTGGATAACTTAGTACAAGTTATATCAGCGTGAGCTTCCCACGTCAATGCCCCGTCAATAGTCACTCCCAAAAACTTAACAGAAGGATTGACGGTATCAGTATTATGTGGTCTCAATGCAAACAGTTGAGACTGGGTTTTAGAGACTTTATTGGCTAACAGCCAATTTTCAACATTGGTGCTTGTTTCAGCAATTCATCAAAATGAACATTGACATCAATCGTGGTAGTATCATCAGCATACAAAATGAATTTAGAATTAAGGTTGCTGTGCGGCAGATCATTAATGTAGATCAAGAAAAGACAAGGTCCCAACACCGAACCCTGCGGAACACCACACCTCACTTCAAGATAGTCTGACTTACTGCCAGCAAACTTAACACATTGAAAACGATCGGTAAGAAAAGACTGAATCAAAGCAATACTGTCACAAGAGAATTTATAGTATTTCAATTTCTCAATCAAAACACCATGGTCAACGCAGTCAAAGGCTTTAGTTAGATCATAAAATGTAACTTGAATAAAGTTTTTGTTTTCAAAATTAATTAAAATTTGATCCGTTAAATCATTAATAGCAAGACTTGTCGACAATTTACCACGAAAACCATACTGACCCGAAAAAAAAAGTGAATTCGTTTCAAAGTATGTATACAACTGAGACTTTAAGACATTCTCAAAAATTTTAGAAAAAACAGGAGTTATATAAATAGGACGAAAGTTATCAGAGTTGTCCGCACTACCCTTCTTTAAGATGGGGGTTACCGAAGAAACTTTAAAGGCTTTCGGATAATAACCATTTGCATGATGATGCTGATTGATTAAATTAGTGAGTGGATAAACTGCAATGTTTTTCAAGGTTTTGAAAATTTTTGTATTAATGCCATACACATCTTTACTTGAAGAGCTCTTTAAATTATCAAATATAGATCTAACAATGGAATAAGGCACCTCTTGAAAAGCAAAAGATACATCAATATCATTTCTCAAAAAACTTAGAGGATCAATATCCGTTTGTGGCAGACCTTCGCCGATTTTATCAGGAATCGATACAAAATAATTATTGAGCAGAGTGGCATTTAAAGACCCAAGCCCATCATCAGCTCCAGGAGATCTAGTGCCATTAATTATGCCCCACAGGGCGGATTGTAAATTACTATTAGTAGAAATAAAATTACTGTAGGCCCCGACCCTAGCCTCTCGCAACTTACTTCTATATTCCCTACGCAAGGCCCGCAGCATCTCATTTGATATTAAATTAGGATATTTACTCCGAAGCTGTCTAAAGAAAGACAATTTATCACGTAAAAGCACCAATTCATCAGTAAACCAGTTCACAGAACTATTTCTGCCTGCCATTCTAGATTTTAGTGGAAAACACGTTTCAATCGCATCAGTCACTGTGTTTACAAAAGTATCAGCTTTAAAATCTAAATCTAAATTGGTATCAACTATAAAAGACCAATTTATATCTTCCAATGTATTATAAAGATAAAATAATCCCTGTTCCGTGATGGGTTTATAAGTTATTCGTTTGGAAATATTATTAGTAGACTTAGATATAATTTTAAGTAAAAGGCCGGAATGATCCGAAGCAATACAATCATTCGTGCTTACAGCAAGAGACGACACATCAATGTTGGTAAAACAATTATCTAGACAAGAATTAAGACGTGTACATTCGTAATTGACCTGGCATAAACCATAAGCCAAGAACAGATCACACAAAACTTTAGCGTTCGTGTCAGGGATCTCAAATCTGACATTGAAATCACCACAGATAGCGAGTCGTTTCCCAATAAATTTGACCAGTAATGCAGAAAGTTTCTCTATAAAATAAGCGAAATCACCAGAAGGTGATCTGTAAATACTAAAAATATAATAGTTGTCAGATTCAACACCCGTGACCTCAAAGTCAATATCACGGCAGAGGAAATCAAGATCAAGCGCAGTAAACTGCAAATTTGAACGCACAAAAATACATACGCCGCCGTGAATCCTCTGCGTCCTACAGTAACTATTAGCAAGTTTAAAATTGTCAATAACTGCCGCTCTAAGGCTATCGTCGGAGAGCCAATGCTCGTTAATACAAATAAGATCAATGTCACTATTCAGGGCAAAGAATTCCAGTTCAAGTAATTTATTACATAGTGACTGAACATTAATAATAAAAATATTAAGACTATTCACCACATCCTTGGACCCCTTGAACGGACGCACAGCCCCAACCCCATCCTCGCAATTAGCGAAAAAACGGTGAATTATCTATAACAACGATGTTTGAATAATCGATAGAGGGATTGCGGATGTACGTCCACTCACCAACAAAGCAACTACAATATTCGATCGCTCGAGATAAAATTTCAAATATTTTGTTTTTGCCTCTCTTTGTTAGGTGAATGCCAACTTTAAATTTATCGCTATTATTAAGTGACACATTAATGTCCAAAAACATGACACTATGGCGCTTTAGTTTACTACAAAAGTTGTACATGTCAACATTAAATTTATAAATAGTATCATTAACTAAGCGAACGTTAATTGTTTGGTATTGCCAATTCACAAAACTAGATACTATTTTCTGATTAAAACTATAATACGTCCTTCGAATTGTTCCGACGAGTCATTGGGTTTAACAAAAGTTATGATATTGTACTTGGAATTTAAAAATTTACATAAATATGATGAGCAATCACGACTGTGACTGTCCCCAAGCACTAGAATTCTTGAACGGGCGCCTTCAGTTGATCTAACGGCACTATTTGAACCTCCGTCTCCGTACATTAAACTGTAACTGTCGTCATTACTCCAGTGGGCATTGCAAGAGTCCAAGGGCCAATTTCCCGTGATGTTATCCTCAGTCGTTGTCAACTTACTTCCGGAGATTTTTGTCTGTGCCATGGTAACAACTGTCTCAGTATTATCAGTTTGACACTCTGTACTATTTGAAGTACAACTGTCAGTTTGAGAACCGACATCTCTGAATGATTTATGTTGTGATTGCAATTTCATTTGTATATTTTCAATAGTATTTTCCAGATTTTCTATTATTCCTTTCTTGCGATCGATAAAATTGAGAGCACGCTGTAACTCTTCCTCCAATTTATCTTTTCCAATTACTAGTTCGGCTAATTCAAACTCAGTTTTTGCGAATTTGTCGCGTATATAGATATACATAATATTAGGTTATATGCGCTGTCTATGTGCTGTGCGCAGGACAAACGCACAGGTGTCGCTATATAACTAAAAATTAGAACATTCTAAACACTAAGGTTAAAATTTCTTATTGTGCGACGGTTTGTTTTGCTGTGATTTGGATATGGAATCGTTTGCAAGGCAAAATCCAAAGCAAAACACTAATGTGCCTATTAAGAAGACAGTTAAAATACACAAGCGAGATATAGAAAGAGATGCACGTGTTTCTGGTGAACCGTTTGTCAATATCAAAGGTAAACATATTCCACCTAGAGAGACGGGTCCTGATTGTAGGTATGTTTGATAATTTGATTTTTGTGGAAATCGTGCACTGATTGCTACTATTATTTATAGATGCGTCAGATTCAAATGCTTTGAAAGGGTTTCAGTGGCTCAAAGAAATCAGATTATAAAAAAATTTAATGCTCTGCAATCCAAAAACGAACAAGACAGTCATCTAGTAGGTTTAGTTTCATTCCGCCTTCCCAAACAAAGACGTAGTCGCGTACACCATCAAGATGTACCTGAGAATGAAGAAAATAATGCCGATGCAAATATAAATGCTGAAGAACCTCTTCTTAGAAAATACCAACATCAAGCATCTTACTTTTATAAAATTCGAAATGATGGAAACGAAATTCCCGTGTGTGCTAAAGCATTTTGTAGTTTGCATGGTATTTCACAAGAAAGAGTGAGAAGAATCAAGAAAGCATTATTCCAAACCGGCGAATCTCCAAGAGACTTACGTGGACGGCATGACAATCGACCCAGGAAAACTGGAACAGGAACACTTGTCGCTGTGCGAGACCACATCAAATCATTTAAATGCATTCAGTCCCATTATTCCAGACGAGATATCCCTAATACGTATTACTTGCCAGCAACATTAACAGTGAAGGAAATGCATAAAATATTTCTTGATGAAGATCCAAATAAACCGGTTTCATATAAAATTTATTGGAAGGTGTTTTCTAAAGAATTCAATTTAAAGTTTGGGCTTCCAAAGAGTGATACATGTAGCATATGTGACAATCTCATACATAAAATAGCTTCAGCAAAGGATGCCCAGGCACAAGTTGCATTAGAAACTGAGAAAAAGTTACATCTTTGCAAAGCTGAGAAGTTTTATTCCTTGAAAAAGCTATATAGGATGAAAGCTTCCGGGAATGCTCGAGAGTATTCCTGTATATCCTAACGACGTATTTTTTTCTATTCAAATGTGGTACTTTGTGTTTGGTATACACAATGAATGTAACAACTCTGTTTCGATGTATTGTTACGATGAATCGGTAGCAAAAAGAGGGCAAAATGATGTTGCTTCAATGTTGTTCCACTTCCTGAGATACAATGATTTGTCCAGAAAACTCTATTTGATTAGCGACGGATGCGCTAGTCAGAACAAAAATTAATGAGATTCTTATACCTTCTTGTGCATGGCTTACGTATGTTTGATACGATTATCCACTTGTTTCCTGTTCGTGGGCATTCGTTTCTTTCAAATGACAGAGACTTTTCGCCCATTGAGAAACATAAGAAAACTGCAACAGTTGAGGTGCCATCAGAATGGGATCACATAATAAGACACGCACGTGAAAATCCATCACCATTTAAAGTGATCAACCCAAATCAAGATATGTTTTTTAATATTGCTAATACTACTGCCCCTTATTTTTTACAACAACCTCGCCCACCAGTCAAGATAAAAACAGCTCGAATGCTTAAATACGATATAAATCAAGTAGGATATGTATTAACAAGGCAGACCTACTGTGGTGAGTGGGAGCGCAGTTACATTAGGAACAAGAAGTGTATACCAAAAGAAATTAAGTTTGAACAACAGTATTTCGAAACCATCCCGTTAAAAAAAAAACAAAAATTGACAATTTCATACATTTATCGAAGTTTATTAAGAGACCACAAAATATTGCTTTCTACAAAGCTTTTATAAGCATGCTACAGAAGAAACCAGTAGATGATAGCAGCAGCCAAGATAAAGTTGAAGTAATCGATGACGACAACAGCAGCGGTGAAAGTGATCCAGAGGAAAATTGTTAATTGATGTCAAGTTTTTTGCACGAACATTTTCAGTTTTATTTATAATATTGTGCTTACCTTTAGACACAAGCATTAGTTCTTTATTTTGATGTATTAGATAGTAATACCCTTAAAAACAACAAATGCGAAAAAAAAATGGTTAAAGTATTTTAAAATTACCTTGATTTGAGTTATTGTATTTCTTTCAATATATGTTGGTAATAGCAAAAACAAAGCTAAGAGTGACCACAGACAGTAGAAAAAAAGACCTAGCTAAGGAATGGAATGTAGAAAGCCTAAACAATGAGAAAAGTAAAAGAAAATATCAAGAGGAGATCAAAGTACAATTAGAAAAAAGAGAAAAGAAGGAGAACATAGAAGACGAGTGGGAAAACATTAAAAATGCAATAAATGATGCGTCAGAAAAAATAATAAAAAGAAAACAAATAAGGAAGAAAACTGAGTGGTTTGATAAGGAATGCCAAATTACGATAGAAAGAAAGAGACAGGCAAGGCTAAACTGGATTAAAACAAATAAAGAAGAAGATCATGAAATATACAAACAAATAAGAAAAGAAGGAACAAAACTTATAAAAGAAAAAAAAATAAAATGGGTAGAAACAAGGATGGACGAACTAGAGAGAGACAATAAGAACAACACGAAGTTATATAGACAGATGAAGCAACAAAAAAGGAAGAGGGCAACAATCAGAATAAATAAAAACCAATGGCAGGAATATATGGAAGAGACGATAAGCATAGAGGAAGGCACCACCGAAGATGAAAGAATGGATAACACAGAAGAAGAAATTATAAAAGAACCAACAGTAGAGGAAGTAAATGATATTATCAACAACCTAAAAGATAGAAAAGCCCCAGGATCGGATAACATCAATAATGAAATGCTAAGGAATGGAGGAGAAAGGTTAAGAGAGAGAATATGCGAGTTACTATTAAAAATATGGGAACAGGAAACAATGCCAGAAGAATGGAGACTAGGAATTATAATACCAATACCAAAAAATGGCGATTTAACAAAGTGTGATAATTACAGAAGAATAACACTACTAAACATAGTGTACAAAGTACTAACATCAATTATATTAAGAAGGCTGAATATCTACCTAAAAAGAGAGATAGGAGAGTACCAAAACGGATTCATGCAGGGAAAATCAACAATTGATGCAATCCATATATTAAACCAAGTTGTAGAAAAATGCTACGAAAGGGAAATAGACGTACATTTGATATTTATCGATTTCAAACAAGCGTTTGATAATTTGAAAAGGAAAACCATCTTGAAGGAAGTAACGACACTAGGAATACCAGAAAAGATTAAAAGGCTAATCAAAATGACATTAGACGAATCGAAAGCAGCGGTAATCACAGAAGAAGGGATGACAAATGCAATAAAACAAACAAAAGGAGTAAGACAGGGAGATGGACTATCGGCGGCACTATTTAACATAGCATTAGAAGGAACCATACGAAGTTGTGAAATATCAGGATCCATAATACAAAAATCAATACAAGCGATTGCTTATGCCGATGACATTGCTGTCCTGGCAAGAGACAGGAAAAGCTTAGAAAAAATAGTAATGAGGATAGACGAGGAAGCACGAAAGAGAGGCCTAGAAATAAATCAAAAGAAAACGAAATATATGAAAGTGAGTAGGAAACAGACAGAACATGAGAAGGAAATACAAATAGGAGAACACAAATTTGAACAAGTCCAAACCTTCAAGTATCTTGGAACAATTATAAGTAATAAAAACGATAGAAGTATAGAAATAGCGCAAAGAATAAAAGCGGGACATAACGCATATTACAGATATAAGGATATTATGAGAAGTAAAAAGATAAGTAGGAAAACAAAACTGAAAGTATACAAAGCAGCAATAAGACCGACGGTCTTGTATGCTGCAGAAACTATGCGCATTACAAACAAGGATGCAGAAAACGTAAGAGTTTTTGAAAGGAAGATAATTAGAAGAATCTATGGACCAAAGAAGATAGACGAAGATCAGTATCGACGACTAACTAATCAAGAGATAAGAGAAATACTAAACGGAGAAGATATAGTAAAAGAAATCAAATCGAAAAGAATACGTTGGTATGGACACATAAACAGAAAGGACGAAGAATCAATTACAAGAAAAATAACGAAATGGAAACCTCAAGGAAGTGGCGCAAAAGGAAGACCTAAAATAAGATGGGAGGACCAAGTGACTAATGATATAAGGGCAATGGGAATCACTGAATGGCGAGAGAAGATAAAGGACAGAAAGGTATGGAAGCAAATAGCAGATGAAGCAAAGAAGAACGACAACCTGTAAATACAAATAAAGGAAAGTTGAGAGGAGTGACGAACCACCCCACAAAACCAGTCAGAAGAGCTCAAAGGAGCGGCTCCAATTCCGCAAGGAATGTATAGCCAGTTATATATATATATATGTTTAAAAGATGTACTATGTGTTTACCTCCGTTCCCAAAAAAGTTATTTCTCTGAGTCCAATATCATCCAAGAAAAACAGTTTTTCTTTGTTCCTGAAAAATATGATTTTTTGACATTTGTGGTTTTTCCCGAAAACCCCTCAATTGTTTTACTAAATTCACTTAGGATTAATTAATAGTCCAGAAAAAAAGAAGAAGAAAGATTTTACTGGACTCAAAGTTTTCACAAAATTTACAACACAATTTATCATAACAAATAGCTTATTCCTAGAAAGAGCTACTGTAAAACATGTATGTAATAGGCGTTTATCATAGCATTATTGTAAATTCTATACTTTACTCAGCAACTCAACAACAACAACCTTACATAATTCGTCTTTCTTCTGGTAAATTCTATGCGGCAGTTATTCCCTAATAAAAACCTCTCACCCGGAGCTTACGCTTAACGTCTGATTTAACTGGCGCTTATAAAATCTCTCAGTTCCAACTCAACTCTACCAGTTCGTCTTTTAGTGCGTACGGAGCAACTATAAAATTGTACTTTACCGCGGATTAGTCATGTTTTGTAAGCAGATACGGATGTTACACGTGACATATATGGACGTGATTTAGGGACCCTTCATCATACACTCACAACAACTTCTTGCGCTATAATTTGGCTTTATTATAATGTAAACTATACTATTTTAAAGTCCCTCTCGACTGTCATACTGTGGCGAACACACTTTTTATGGGCATTAGTTGGTTTAGCGCAATTGAATCCGCTGCTCGTTGTTATACAACGTTCAGTTAGTATGGTACGCACGTAATATAGTATAACGAGTCGGTTTTATGATTTCTTAGGAATGGATTCATCGCGCATGCTAAAGTGAAATCATTTAAAGAGGGATTTTTATTTTTGGTTGTGCAAATATTGTTGATTGCCGTATCCAGGTGCTATATTGGAGGTTATAAAATGTTGAAGTGTTTGCACGATAGATATAAAATTGAATATAAACTCGGACTACATTGTTGGGAAAATGTTGTCCTCTTAATCGATGGAAGACAGCTCCGGAATTAAAACTGTAAATAATCTTAAAGTGTCTATCTAAAGCTTATTTATGCTACAAAATAAAATGTCTTGCGATACCTACCAACAGTACAGCGTAATAGTGTTAAAATGACAGAAGACTCACTTTGTAAGGAGCTTAGTTCAATCCTATCAACTCGACAATCGAATAAAAGAAGAATAGAGTATGGTAAATGGAGACAAATTTTTGCGTTAATTAAAATTGGGAGCTCTCGGAATTAAAAACTAGATAAAGAAGTAGCGCTACTGACAGGCAAAATATAAATGTGGCAAAAACTGTAGAAGAGGTTTTTATCTCTAAAATATATGATACAGTTTTGTGTGATAGATGTCAAATTATTTCCTTCTGAAGAAGACCTATTTGAATTTGAATTTTCATTAAAAAAATTCGTCAGTATAAATTATGCAGATGCTATTGAGTTGATGATGATTCCTCTAATTAATAACCTAAAGAAGCAAATATGATTGACAATTTTGTCGTTAAGAGCGGATAAAGATGAGAATGAGGTTTTGATATAATAAAAAGTAAGATATCTATAAGAAGTATAAAGATGTATCTTTCGGGTATTGCCGTGGTTGTTGTAACAAACTTGACGTTTCCCTGATCATACTGTCAGCTTCTTCAGAAGTTCTCTAAAGACTGATGTTGATGTCTTCTGCTCCTCGTTATATACCCAGAAAGATACATCTTTATGGAACAGTGGCCGTGAAAGCCTACATTCGATTACTATAAGAAGTAATTTCTAAAACTAGTTTTTCAGGTTTCCTAATCTTAACAATCTTCCCCGTGTATTCTCTTATTTTTCCTGAAATAATTTAATAACGTTCCCTGTCAATATATCAAAATTGCTGAAACAGTCATCCTCAGCCGCCACCAGGAGGAGCTCCTTCTCAACACCGTTATCCAAGGTGAACTGTTTGGATTTGGCGAGAGGGGTCTCTACTGATTTCCAGGTGCACGGTTCGGCAACATGGACTTATATATAAAATAATTATGACACGATTTAGTTCGGAGATCGAAGAATCATTTGGGACTACCTTCAAGACCGTATCATCGTCTTCAGAATAAAAGACTCTACATTATGCTTCAAATTTACGTTTGCTGGGCTCATTACTTGGGTCAGCTACCTATTTAGCTCCTACAAGGGAGGTTCTCCTCTGTCGCTGCCTTCAGCGTAGCCTTAATGAGATTCTCCATTAGTCTAAGAAGTCGTGTCTTAAGTTAAATTAATTCAATAAACCCCTCGTTTTGCACATAGAATCAGCTATGGTTTCTGTTGAGGTATAGTCTTTTCCAACAACCTCTTTAAATCATAAAAATCATCAATAAACATCGTCAATCAAACTCATACTACAGGCGTGTATACTGGAATGAGTTTCGATTTCGATTCAATTTCGGAATAAATAGTATAATATCCCAGTCCCAACCAATTTGTAGTCAATCTTTTCGTCCTCTCATCGACTCCTAAACATCTCTTCCACTGCTCCTTTTTAGATTTAAAATGTTCCATGTTCAATTTGTCGAAAATGAACTTGCACATACCTATCTCGTTTGCCTCAGTACAATACATAAAAGCCTCTGTAGCGTTTAATATCCGAAGCTAGCTTACCAAATTTTCTTTGATTTTTCTTGAAAGACATCCACCCCCTCTTACTTGAAACTAATGCAAAACTTCTATCGGTATTTCATCTCTAATTTTCATTTTTTTATTGATGGTCGCCATGAGCCTTTCCGTTAAAGTAATTTTAACAATTTAATACCTAAATATAAATGTTTAGTATCAGGGGAGAGTAGCCTAGGATGGACCGTTTTTAATTTTCTTTATATTTAATTATATTTATATTTTTTATGAAAACGATAATAGAACGTAAAAGGTACAAGTATTGCCTACATGTTAGTATATTTATTAATATTGAAAACATAATTTAGAATGCAAAAAATACATTAAAAAATTTGTGCTTTTGGTCCAATCAAGACAATCAGTCTACCAGGTTGGACTACCGGTTGCCCTAGTTGGACCATTACATACAGTTAATGCAATAATATTTATTGACATTTGCGCTCACACTTCAGCACATTTTGTATGCACCCAAGTGTGATATTTTATGCACCGGATCATGTCTGCTTCTTTTTCTTCCTCGCACATAAAATAAAACCATGTTGTCTTGGTTTACCTCTTTTGTATTGTTGTTACAAATTTTGATTGTTTTTTTTGTTTTTTCTGCAGTTTTAAAAGACTTTAATGTAGCTTTTTAGGCAGTTCCTCTAACTCAAGGAGATGATTGTGGTGCCGGTAGTGGATTCAGTTTTGGAGGCGGTGACACTTAATGGAGAACGTTCTCAACATTTTCGATTGTTCTAGTTTGACATACATCAACAACAGTGTCATCGCCTTTACTGTCACTTAATGACATAGATGTTGGCTCAAACTCAGTACTTCGTTTACGCTGCAAAATATCTGATGGTGCAAATTGAAAAATACCAGAGGCACGGAAAGCATTCTCGGCAATGCGGCTACACTCGTTCTAACCAAAGTCTCCATTTTTATAAGCTTGAACAGTAATTAAAAATTCGCTTTCAGACCAACGCCCGTACAGTCCTCTTTTAGCCCTATCGGTCAAAAAAAATCAGAATAAATCAAAAATGAATAGCGAATTTGGCGGCAAATTTTGAATTTAATTTTTTAATTAATTACTACTTTTACTCTGCACTTTTTAACTTTTTTGAAAAATACGAGTAAAGTAGTACTTTTCTTAAAATATATTAATTTTTAGCTCATTGGTGCCCGTTCCTAGCGTCGCTCTGTAGCGAATTTGGGATATCTAGATTGGACCTGTCCAATTTAAACAACCACCATGTGGTCCAAACTAAGCAACTGTAACCTAATTTCGTTTATGTCTTAGGTATATTAATTCGTATAGAACTAATAGCAATGAAATTATTTCACACAGAACTATAGAAGAATAAATTCTCTATCCAATAGTATAATAATTAAACCGATTAGGTACTTATTTTTTTACTCTTTCAGCGAGCTATGGAAGACACATAAATTTCTACAACGACTTGCTTGTAAACACAAAATTGCCACTGCTTTTAGAGACTACCCAACATAAGTTTCCAAGTTACGATGGTGGTTCAATCAAGGCAACGGTCCAACTTCGGCTACTCTCCCCTATTGTAACTTTCAACTAAAAGACTATAGAAATACCACAACAATAAATTTCTTGGGAAGACTTTATAATTATTTCCTTCTTCCTAACTATCTTAACAGATTATCCTAATAACGATGTAAGTATCTACCTCCTAATTTGCTTCAATTATTATAAGCAAACAAAAAAATAAAATGCACATCACTTTCTCTTTGGTAGAGGTACCAGTTTAAAGCGAAAAAAGTCCTATTTAGTGATATATGATCAAGCAGATATTTCACAATAATTCGACCTCTTAATCACTTATACCGAAGATCTCTATCATCATTTATTCCACCTTCACAATGATCTTCCAATTCATCATTTCTCCACGTTACGACGCATATAATATTGGAAGATGCGGGCTATCTATGATGTATAAGCGCTCTAAGTACAGCCACAGGTGGGGGACACTGTGCCTGGTGTACTTACCTGGACACCGATATAGCTGGACTGATGCAGTGACCAAAACGCGATCCAAGAAGAAAGACGCATCTCTAGCGCACGAGATAGAGCGGAGATTTTAACGCTAGATCAAGACGTAAACTTTTAAGTTTAAAAATAAAGTTGGAAAAATAAAGTGAAATATTATTATTAGTGTTTATTATGTGTACGTCGATAGATTAATAAGAATTAAATTTATAAAAAAGTGATATGTGATTAATTAAATATTTAAAAGAAAAAGGAAATGGATGTCTTGTTGCAATACGATAATAATTTGCCATCCTTAAGTGATATGGCGTATCCTGATGCTAATAATAACGAGGAATTCGATCGTAGTACTTCCACCTCTAAAGAAGATAAATATTCGTTGCGACCTAGATCTGTACGGAGGGTGACCGAATCTTTAATAAAGCAATCATCAAATCAAGCAGAAACTAATTCGAAAAGCAATAAATCGCATAAACCTAAACAGAAACCGGCACCCTTAAGTAAATATAGGCGCAAAACCGCGAATGCGAGAGAACGAAATCGGATGCGAGAGATAAATCAGGCTTTCGAGTCTTTACGAAGAGCGATACCACACATGGCTCCCGCTCATACGACGGGATCGAACGAGAAATTAACGAAAATCACAACTTTACGCCTCGCCATGAAATATATCACGACTTTAAGTGCTGTTTTATCAAACTCATCCGATGGGAAATTGGAAAATTTCGCGGACTATAGTGATTTAGATTGTTTACTTTTGGAATCAGATGGTGAGTCCTTGCCAGTTTCGGATCATTCTCTATTGGCCTCGCCGGATTTTCCGGACACTTCCCTATCTCCGGTGGATTTTAACGATCCAAGTTTGCCCTGTTTCCTGCACAATGACTTTTCAGATCAAGGTCTAGAATCGTCGGATTTTAGCGACTTCCTTTTAACGTAACGGCACCTAATTCTTCTTGTATTAACTATACCCTGCCCCGATTATTTTATTTTTATTTATATTAAAAAAAAATTGTACATAGCCAGACTGATTTTAAGAGTGTCATCAGTATCTTGCCTCATAGTTTTATAAAATTGTATAGATTAGAGTTAAGAGAACAGAACGGGGATAGAATACCTTACGATGAATTGAAATTATGATTGACAGATGTTATTAAAATTACAAATTAATGTAGATAACCTAAAAAAAAATTTTTTTTTAATAATATTACGCTCCTATTTGTCATGAAAGTTAATACTTTTTTTTCGAATGTAATTATTTATGCAAATTTTACATTCACTGGATTAGAAAAAAAAATAATTTCTTTAGTAATTTATTATGTACGCGAATTATAATTACCTTTCTTACATAATGCAATATATCAGTCTATTGAATGTTATTAAAAAAGTGGTTCCACTTTCTTAAAGGATGAAATCGATTATAAATTCGATTATCTTTGAAATTTTGGATAAATTTTTCCTTGAAAACTCATATTTACCCATTTTTAATATCTACTAATATGAGCTACAAATTAAACCATTACTAAAGAAATATTTCCTTAGTTTAAATTCCTTTCCAGGAATACTTGCCTTGTTTAAAATAAATTCCTCTTTTAATAAGTAATATCTGTGGAAACTATCTATGTAAAATAAGATATAAATCTTTATAATGAAGATAGACGATGCTTAAGAATAAAAATATTACACATATCAAATTTAGATAAATGTTTGTACAAACTTGTATATATATATATACATTTTATAAATTTAACAGCTTTTTTTAAAATAAAATCTTGTATACATTTCGAGTTCTTGCGGTGCCATATTGAGACCATAATGCTTATACTAATATTTGCCATTCTGTAAATACATTTTTAATTAGTAGTGTGATTATAAGTCTTCCCTTGTAGAATAATATTTGCTTGTATAAATTAGTGTAAACTAGATAATTTCCTATTTATTTTTATCCTTTTTATTTCCTGTAAAGTAAGAATAAAGTCAATGAAACGCGATGATTAATTCAAGTAACTGTATCATTTTTAGTATTTTTTTTCGTGTAAATACATGTAAGATATAATGTAATCAATATAATTTGAGACAAAAAAGGAAATTGTGCAATCAAAGGTATTCATCTGCCGTAACAATTTAGATTTAAAATAGTTTACATCTAAGTACGATGCTAAGGTCCGTTCTTGTAATTTTGTTACCTATAAGATGCTATATTTAAATGTGTTTTTTTTTGTGTATAAAGTTTTAGAATGTTACAAGTAAAGAAGAGAGAGAACACAATTTTGTTTTATTTTCACTCCCTAATTGAGCAGAACATACTAGGCCTAATAAATAACTTTAATAAATAGATACCTTTAACATGCTGCATTATAAATTAAACTTGACATTTTCTCAATAACACCGATGATAAAAATTGAACTAAAAATTGCAATTTAGTAAATAACGATGATTAAAAATCTGTAAATCAATTTTGAATTTAAAATTTGAACGGTAATCCTGAATAATCAGGACAATGAGTTCTTACTTTTATAATATGTTATTTAACGGGTCGATAGCCACAGTGGTTATGCGGCTGACTATCGAACAATCACTTTACTGTCAAGTTTTTCGAAAATTATAGAACTACTGTCAGCTGATCAACATGGGTATGTTATGAATTTCATTATGATTTGGTACGTGAACTGGATAACGGTTCATCTGTTTTGGGTCTGTTTTTCGATTACGAGCTTTTGATTGTGTCAATTACGACGATATGGTATGCGAGGTAATTCCTTACAGCTCATTAAATCTTATTTTACTGATCGGCAACAACTAGTAAGAGCAAATTAATTTATCCTGAATGATTCAATTGGTTTGATTGAGGGAGTACCTCAAGGGTCGATTTTGGGGCCTTTTATGTTTGTAGTGTATGCAAATGATCTCGGTAACTTTTTGTCACGCTTCGGTGAGGTTTATCCAGACGACATCGTTTGATTGATGTTTATGAAAATATAAAAATATGGTCTGCTAAGAATAACCTACACTTAAATATTGAAAAAGCTCAGGTAGTATCTTTCAGCATAAGCAATTGTGAGCGTAATCATAGTATCATGAACCATAGTTTAGCTATAATTGCAGAAGTAAAAGTACTTTTGAGTTTGTATTACGCAAATATTCATTCTTTGTTGCGAAATTTGGTTGAAATTCAACGGACATAGATAGAGTTCTTATCATTCAGAAGGGGGCGATTTGAATCTTATAAGGTATTAATTATCGTCAATCGTGTAGGGTGGAATTTAAGAATCTAAAAATTTTGACTGTAATCAATGTTTACATTTACGAACTGTGTGTGTATGTTAATAAAAATTAATGTCTATTCTCGAAAAATGAAGTTGAATAAGTTTGATAAGTCTCTCTCTCTCTCTCTTTAATATGGGATGCAAAATCTTCAATGCGGTGACAGAGGAAATAAAATCTAGTCCTAATATTCATACGTTTAAAAGAAATTTGAAGTGTTATCTACTTGCTAAGAGTTGTTAGGCACTTTACTTGTGTATATATGTTTTTATGACGATTACAATACATGTTATTACTATGTATTATGGAAAATAAATTATAATTATTATCAATCTGGCAAGACGATAAAAGTCCGGGTTCAACTCTCTCGAGGGAGTTTTGAAACTTCGAAATAAAGGTGACATTGTCAACATTTGGAAAAATGACGCACGGATTGTTCAAGTCCACTAAACTATAGTCTCATTTCCGATTTTCAGCTGTAGCTACAGATTGAAGACGGTTGCTTAAAAATCTTGAGACGTCCTTGGAGCTGCAGACCTAGTTTGCCTTTTCTATACATTCTCCCTTATCTCCCTTATTATATATTTTGAAAATAATTTTTGCTTATCGTCAGAAAACAATGAAAACGCATTCTTTACACGCTACTTGGACTTTTTTTTCTGCGTAATTGTTTTATCGTTTCAGGTAACAAGTAATAATCGCTTGGAGAGATATTGGCAGCTTGCTCAACTTGATTTTAATCTGCACTTTTTATGCCTAAGTTTTATTTCCAGTCAAACTTCAAATGCATCAAGTGAACTCATGTCCTAAATATTATCTTGCTCTGGAAATGCGAATTCTTAGCCAACCATTTAGAGAAATCTTTTAGTAAATTTGATTTTTAGTCCTGATGTTTTCGCAATTATTGTAAAATACCCGTTGAAATGGGTCGATAGCCGCAGTGGTTAGGCAGCTGACTATCGTTGTGGTAGGACGATAACAGCCGGGTTTCAATTCTCCGGAGGGACGGTGACATTTTTTCAGAGAGTTGAAATCCCAATTGACTTACCATTCGCACGAACACAACTACACCGCAAGAGTTGTAATGATAGCCAGACAAGTAATACAGCTTACGGAGTCACTGCAACTAAGCACCAACCACACATAAAAAAAAAATCAGAATCTAAATGAAAGAGGCTTTGAATAGAGATTAGATTTTTGTTTATGGTGTCTAGAAGAGCCTGACGAAGAAAATGACCTTTAGATAGATATTATTCACCAATGAGGTAATATCACATAAGAACTGTATGATAAACACAACTTGGAGGAATTATCGATGACGAATTTCTGTATGATATAATATTTTTGCATTTTTTAAGAGTAATTCTATTGGCTTGTGATGTTGGTAAACTTATTGCAAACCATTACTTTAACGGAAAATTGACCAACAAATCGTTTGGTAGTGGTCTGAGGAACTATGTTACTTGCCACTCCTAAAGATATGAATCTGAACGCAATAATTTTTTTTCCCCCTTAAACCACACCCCTCAGACCAATGGTCACCGGTAAGGCACCGCAGCCTTCAGGCTTATTGTGCCATGTCTGTGTATTCAAGTCACCCTCTCCAACACGGTAGTCCACTCCACTAATCTGTATAGATCCGAGTGGGTAAGGTCTCCTAGGGAGACAATAAAACATTAATTTCACTCAATAACTCCAGACATTTTCAGAAATGTAAGATTTTCTCAAAATCGTATAAAATTGTGCATAAAAGGCGGTGGCAATCATTTTGAGCAATTATTGTAGGTAATATTTTTTTTGATTAGGTGTTAATTTTGTTTTATCCTTGCTCCCTTTGTACGTTACCAAATTTGATTTCTGCAAACTTATCATCCTAGTTACTTGTGGCATCCGTGTCAGCTTCAAACAACATAAGGGCACTTACTTTATTAAAATCATTTAGTATTAGTGACGTGTTAAGCCATGCTTGCTACAATACCCTACGGTTTACAGTACAAACTATAGAGCATTGTGACTCCATTTTTATACGTCTACATTTTAGTCTACAGCTTTTCTTACAGCTGCCAAAAATTGTATTCAATTGGTCTTTCTTAACCAAAGTTTAATCGGGAAATAGAGTAGGTGGAAGAAATGATAACTAATTTGTTTTTTTTTTGCTTTTTATATCGTGGTACTTCTCGACGTCATGGTAAGCTGTAGCAATCTAATGGTGATTAGACCGCCAGCAAATCGAGAAAACTAGTGCGACTGACAATCCAAGAATTGTCCATGCTAGATCTGTATCTGCTGTTACCAACCTATGTCGTGTATTGCCCGGCGGTCCTACTTCCGACCTTGCCCATTAGGGGGTTGAAATTAGTCCCCGGTTACGGGTATTATACGACTAAGGTTGAGTGACGGGTTGCGATGAAATTATGTTTTGCATTTTGAGGATCGCTGACGAGATCGAAACCATGTCGTCCGGTTCTAATGCTTAATCCATGTTAATTGTGCTCGCTCGCAGAATAATTTCCAACAATATACTCACGGACATGACTCACGGACACAAAAACTTAGACTTTCAAGCCAGCTTAGACTTTATAACATAATATCATATATTCCATAACATTTGCTGCCTCTTCGTTTTTCTTTTTTGTTTAACAAGGTTATAAAACTAAGTAAAATATGTGTAACATTGTAATACCAACTAATCAATGTAAACTATGTGTTTGAAATCCAGGTATATTTTATTTCCTTTGATTAAACTACTTTTGTGTTCTCTAAATATAAAAGACTGTATAAGGAGTAGAAATCTGTTGTTGCCAGAATTGCCTTATTCTATATACGTTCTAAATATACAGAGAGCTTAATATAACACTAAATAAATGCTTTAGATTAGTTGCAATTAAATTGTTATGAAAATTATAGTTACCTAAATATAAATGGTTACTTCTGTCTGAAGTTGTCCCTTATTCAGTGTTCAATATCTAAATAATTTCTAAATATCCTACCAGAAACGTTCTACAACTTCAAAAGCAGGACATTTTTTTCAATAAATCTTAACTTAGCCTGATTTAAAATAGCTAGAAGGTCAAAAAAAATCAGCATGTACTAGTATCTGTTCATTATTAGTACTTCTTTGTGTCTATTGTGCTGACATAACAATTATTCATCAATTTTGATCCTTCTAAAATGCTTTACAGATAAAAACGTAATCGTATTTCAGGTAACTGTCGCGATTTTATTACATTTTTTACTGGCTAGCGGCATTTGTATCGTAGAATATAACTAGGAAGATTCAGATTTAATCTTCGCAGAAAAAAAAACGATACTTTTCGAGGATATATATTAAGAAAATCACCTCCATCAACTTTTTGAAGAATAATACATTCTCATATAAAGTAGGTACTTAGAGATTAACATATACAGCTGGATGATTTTTTTGTCTCCCGTATAGATTGTAGTCCCGTAAGAAACCTTGACGCGCAAACAAAACATTAAATTAATAGAAAACAATAAAATAATACATTGGCACGCAGTAAAGGGGAAAAAATCTTAAGAAAATTAGAATACAAAATAACTCGGCGATCAGCTAAGTATAAAGCTATGTGTTCCCCGTCGTAATATTTTTATTACCCTATAAAAACATTGTGTGTGTGCTACCAGCCGTTTTGCATTTATATTAACCGACTATGGCAGGCCGCAATAAATATCGTTTTTAGTTTTTTCGCCGTTGGTAATCTCGAGTCAATTGCATAGACAAACTAGCCAATAAAATAGCGATATATAGATCGCCGTAAATTCAATATTAAGAGTACCGTGGCCTGATGTCTGTTCGACCTATCTTAAAGTACGAATATATGTACTTGTGCACTGGGAAATAAATACCAACGTATGATTTACAGCGTTCAATGTTCTAGTTTAAATGATATATTTTATTGCCCACGGAGTATATATATACATATATATATATAACAGCGTGCTTTAGGTGAATGTCAAACGTTGCGATAAACTAACACCCTACAGATAAGGTAATTTAATGGTGTCCAACTTTAAATGTCTCCTGTGTAAGGTTTTATTGAAACGTGCTGATTTACGTGTCATCGACGATCTTTAATATCGTCCATCGTTTGCTAGCAGAGTCGATAATAATTAAAGGAAGTAAGCAGTTTCTGATTTATAAACGCCATTTTATATGCAGATATTTTATTGCAAAAACAACATGGATGAAGTCGGGGTCGAACCAGATCCGAGATTTTTTAACAGAAGTGGTTAAGATCACTCTCAAGTCAAGCAATTTCAAAACCGTATTGTGAGATGCATACCCTACCTCACCTTTTTCCCCAAAAAGTATTGCAGATGCAGATTATATTGTTTAGAAAATTTGACGATACAATCAAAATCAGAATTACTTCACACCAGTCACTTTATCAAAAGAATAATATATCTGCGTATCATGTGGATACAAATGATAGTTGCAATGCTTTAAACAAGTATGCAGTTTAACCGTACTCAGTATCAAGAACACAGGCTCGAGAACGGACCTCTGTGGAACAGTACTGTGCACCGTAGAACTATTGGAAATTTCATCTGATAACACAAGTTCTTGATTACGATATAAAAGATAGTTTTAGATTAGAGATGTAGTCAGTACTAAATTCTAAAGACTTTAGAATTCTGAGCATCAATAATTGTCAATAAGGCATCAGCACAGCTGTCGTTTGCTCTGAACGCCGATTGGAACTTATGGCTCGAAATCGTTCGAAGAGTGCAACCAATTTGGACACCTTTAAAAATTATCCTGTACACTTTTGCACCCATTTGTTTGATGTATCCCTGTTTTGCTTGCCTTTAGCATGATATGATCTATTTAATGCTACTATTTTTTTCTTTTACTTCAATCCCACAAGCTTTATAATTTGAGATCACAATTCCCAAGTAGGGTAAAGTACGGATAGTTACCCACCTTTTTGAAATAAATTAATAAGTGCGAAATTCGAAATATTTCAACAAAGTAAATTATACTAAGGTTTGGACTATACATTGGGCCATCTTTCTACAAAAAAATGGTTTGTCTATACTGAATCATTGGTGAGAGGGATCATTAATTTGGTAAGTATTATTTTGGCCATCTATCCTCCTGGGGTGGGTTAGTTGCCTCATGCCAGGAGGATAGTCGCCCCAGATAGAAATACAGGCATGAAGTAAACATTACTGCTAAAACTTGTTTATTTAAAGGCGATAATCACGGCCACACAAATCACCATAAAGAGTGCAATTTTCGTGCAGCCACTTTTTACAGGAAATACATAGCATCTAATCAACAGTGGATTTAGTGGTGCCATAGATTTCAAGGCACTCACGACACTGTTCATTTAGGTCATCACTATGCTGGAACAGTTCTGAATCTTCTGATTCCGAAGATGAGTCAATATCAAAATGCTTCCTGTTCTTTTGTTTTTTCTTAGATATATACGATTTTCTTGTACATTAACGATCTGAAGGGCAGTTGTCTTAACTCTTTCTTTCCCTTTTAATGTTTTTTCTTTCTTATTTAATGTTTTTTCTTGCCCTTTTAATGTTTTGTTTTCCTGTGTCTTTTTGTTGTTTTTGGTTTCTTTCTCCTGACTTTTTTTAAAGCTTTTGTAACTTTATTTTTCTTTTGATCAATCACTGTTTGACAATTTAGTACTTATGCTACTTGGCACTTTAGTAACAATGGGAATTGGAGACAGCTGCAGAAAGTGTTGAGTCGGACTAATATGTATCAAAACTGGTTCACTTAAAGATGTGGAAGGCGAGCATTCCATAACAATGGGTATCTTTTTCTTGATTGGTGCAGTTTGTTGGTCTGTAGAAGCTGCTCGTTCTATACTAATGGACGTACTGCCTTTATTATGAGTTAATTTCGAAGGCAACTATCCGTACCACTTACTAGGGCAACTATCCCATTTCATCCGGATAGATGCCCCGGCTTCAATCACACCAGTAAATCAAAATGTATACATTATTTAACCATATTTTCTAGTTTTAAATAGCATCTCCTCTATTTTTGTTATTTTTAACGTGGCGAGAGACATTCTTTATCATTGCTAGAGAGCATTTTAACCTGTGCAGTATTTATTTAAAGCTGTGAGTAACATTTGTTGTCGATTTTTTAGGATTGAGGAGATTCACACTGACACTGCCCTACAATAGTTCTTGTGTGTATTCTGTTATCGTGTTATCGTAAACAGAATTTTATAAAAGTTCTACACTTTTGTTAACATATAATCTTCAAGTCAAATTGTTCAATTAACAATGTATATAGAGTGAAACAGACAATGGTCATTTCACTCTTGAAATGTTCATAACTTCATCTACACCCAATCGATAACTTCCAAAAATTAAATTTATTAAGGTCTAATCTGTGACTACTATTCTGTACTTGGATTTCATTATTATTCTTGCAGAAACGGCAGTTTACGCTCAATAGAAAACGGAATTTAAACATTGAGGATGTTGTTTGTAATGGAAGGGTAGTCCTTTCCTAAGTCTTGAGAAATGTTTGGCATCGGATGTTTTGCATTCAATAACAGTTTGAAGATGAAATTCTCCAGCCTACCCAATAGAAGATGTTACCTATTAGGCTTCAGCTGTAAAAGCAAGCAATAACTACCTACATATTTCGTTGTGCACTCTCTAAAGTTTTCAAGTAGCTCTTAGGATGATTTGATTGATTGATTGATTAATATCAAAGCAAGGCAATCTCTAGTTATCCCTAACACTGCGGCCCAGTAGGCCAGTATTGTATTATTTCTGCCTTGATTTCGTTTCACTCAAACAGGTAAGCTCCCTCGATCAGATTTAAAAGCATTACGCATTCGAAGACAATATGAGAAGCTGTTTCCTTCTTGGCATTACAGAGTCTGCAGAATGGTTATGTAGTCATTGTGAAGGTTGCGTCATCATCCGTTTGTTGTGCCTTTGTCCAGCTATATGGTTCCAATTTAATTGGTGTTCTTGTACCTAGAGCTGGTTCCAATTCAATAAATTTCATTTCTCCTCGCAATCTGGTCTTCAGTTCCATTGCGCGATATACCCTTGTATCCTGGCCTGGCCAGAACAGTTAGGTTTTGCAGAAACTCCCGTACTAGTTTGGAGGTTAGAACTTAGAACCAAATCGAACGTTTGACGAGATTTTGATGTAATAATAATAATAATAACGTTTATTTCCAAATTGACAATAATATCTTTAGGAAAGTCAACACGAAAGGAAGGTACTAAACCTACATGATATAATTATAAAACAAAGGAAAAAGCAGTATGAATTGTGGTTCACAATAAAAGAAGTTCTTCTATTCTATAAAAAGCCTTTTTATTATTTTTTTTAAATTGCCTCAATGATAATATTTTAATTTCATTTTGCAAATTATTATAAAATTTATTTGCTTGATATTTGATAGACTGTTGCATTAAAGATATTCTATGATAAGGAATAGTCAGGGATGAATTACTTCTTGTTGAATAATTATGTACATGCAACTGTATTTTAGTTATTTTCAAATATTTAAAAACTAAACAGTTTTTTCAAATACTATTTCACTTTCATTATAGCTCTTAGACATTTTTTTTGTGTTGTTAAAGTTCTCTCACTATATTTCGTACTACCCCAGAGTAAAATACTGTTATTCACCAGTGAATAAAAGTCGAAGTAATATATTAGTTTAGCAGTGTCTATGTCTGTTAGATCCGCTGTTCTGCGTATTTGGTACACGGTCGTATTTAATTTATTACATAAATAATTTATGTGAATAGTCCAGCTTAAGTTGGAGTCGATGTGCATTCCTAAAATTTTTGCGAAACTTGTCTGTCTATTGTTTCGAAAACGATGTTTTGTATTTTGTGTTCATTTAATTCCAATTTATTAGCCCTACACCAATTTCCGGCATCCGATATGCTTAGCCATATTTATATCCAGAATAAAAGATTTTCATAATTCTCCTTGCAGCTCTTCACACCCTACGATTACTCCACGTCACCTATTTTGAAAAATTATTGCAGTTATGACAGTACAATTTCATTGGAAGGTTACAGACTAGTGGTAAAATCAACTAATCAAACAATACCGAAATACTTTCCAATTCCCTAGACTTTACATGGTTTGCCGGGAAAATACGTCAAGTACGCATTTCACCTTATATTGTTGAAATTTTCTAAGAATTTCTGTATTCAAAAAGAAGTTAATTTTAACAAAACTTTTCAGAACAACGTTTAAATTGGTTTTGGAACAAAACCATTTTATAAAGTAACAAAAATTGTTTATGATCCTAAATCATTTAGTGATAGATTGATTAACCAAATAACTACTTGACAGGAATCTATTTTGAGGACTCTAACGCTGTCCTAATCTTTTGTCTAATTCAACTTAAATATTTGATATTAATTACAACTACAAAATGTGTATTTACAAAGCTCTATGTAAGGAGACGAATTTTATTTTTCTGTCAAAATAAAGCCCCTTTTATAACCCTGAACTTTGCATAATGATAACACTGTTCAATTATTTTAATTTCAAGTTAAAACTTATGCTACTTCATACCAACAAACTAAATTAAATACAACTCACCGTGTATTCGTCACAGTGCTATTTATTATAAAACTAACTGAACCTAATAGGCGTTGTTGCATTTCCTTATGAATATATTAAAGATCAAGATAGAGCATTTCCAATCAGTACGGTTAGTATCTTCATCTCGGCTTTAATATTCAACATGTAAATTAGATACGAGCATGCAATTTAAGATAACTAAATTTAGCCATATCGAATAAAATTAATTTTAATACACATTTAAAAATACATTTTAATATTTCATGTACTGCGTCTAAATAACGACCTCCTAGAATAATATTGTAAGGACTTTTTTATACCTGGGATTTTAATATATGCGCGCATATACGAAATCCTGTATTTACTACGCTATAAATTTAGAGACGACGTGTAATTTTTTAACCAGAATTTTACAAGATTTCCGTAATAACAACGCCCATGCATTTAGAGTGGGCGAATATTTTTATTAGAACTAACACACACAAGTACATATTCACTTATATGCTTGTAGATATGCATTTAATATTGTCCAGATCAACGATAATAATCCTGCAAAATAAACCTAGAAAAATTGAAGCAGTAAAAGACGGAAGAGTAATATTCAAAGTCTACGGTATTATTCGCATATCTAATACACTGAGAAGTATTTATTATCATATATGTATAATGTGTTGTGTTGGAGGCGTATTTAAATCCAATTTTCTTAGTACTCGTGTTTGGCGTTTTCGCTCAAGCAGTCATAATTCAGCTTTCAATATAATCGTTTATTCCAAAGTAACTGTTTTAACTGTTTCTCCGATATTAATGCACTTTCCACATGACCAGCATTTCCTCAAACCAACCCATTTGAAATTTATTCGTTAAACAGCTAGATTGTTTATGTTCGCTCGCTTTAGTTATTAGTTTACGCTATGTGAACAGCATTTGCGGGCAATGATAAAGTTATATTGCTTCATAATTGATTAATTAACTTTAATCTGTTCACGAACAAATTAATTATATTCGCGTCGGTATTTGTTATTAATAAATTAGTAATAACTAAAGATATTTCTGCTATATCGAAATATGTAGTTTAGATTTATGGTTCTATTAAAGGGCTATTTATAAACTGGACGTGGGCGTACAGTCTGTTTCAAAAATAATAGCGCCTGCATGAAAATACCAACCGTTTGCTGTGTGTTTCTCTCCAAACAAAAATTATTTCTTCTTGCTGTGACGGTTCACCAGTACAAGTTTCCAAAATCGTTGAATTGAAAACTGGTAAGATAGAATACAGTAGGTAAATGAGAAAATAACAAGTCGTAAGACTGCGCAATTCTAGTAGTATTAGGGAGCTCGCACACTGAGGCGCGGCGAAGCGAAGGGAAGCGCAGCGTCGCGCGAGCGAAGTCCGCACATTAAGGCGAAGCGAAATAGACGCGAGACCTGATGCGCATGTGCATGATACCTTTAAAACAAAGTACCAACCGAATATACTAGCTTGTCATAGCCTACTGGCGTCTGATCGGGAAACGAAAGTATCCGATAAGTAACGAAAACCTAAAGATTTGGCGCTTCCCGTCTCTATGTACCGCACACTGAGGCGAGGCGAAGAGAAGCGGCGCGAGATACTTCGACTGGTTGCTCTGAAAACTTTCCTCGCGACGGCTCTTCGCTTCGCTTCTCCGCGCGGCGCATCAGTTTGCGGGCACCGATTTGACAACGTGCGTTTTTCTCTGGCGTAATAAATTCGCTTCTCTTCTCTTCGCTTCGCCGCGCCTCAATGTGCGAGCTCCCTTATTAGTATCAAATATAACCATTTTTTAACCTCCTCATTTATTTTTAACGATAATTAATTAAAGTTTTCTAAGTCTAGACTTATCCTTTACGACTGCTATAGAATACTTGGACTACATTTATATAAAACATCCTAGTAAAACAGAACCTGAGGGTGAAAAGAATTTCACCACCCCCTTCCCCTCCCCGCCCCCAAAGCAATACAAGATATGTAATTATTATTCAAATTCACCAGATATTTTAGAGTGTTTGTGGAAAACCATGTTATTGTAGTCAGGCCATCACCTGAGCTTTTAAAGAAAAATACTGTAGTAGTTGTAGTTGCACTTGTCAAAACAAGAACGAGATAGCAGCTTTTATAATGTCACAGCTATCAAAAAAAAGGACGTCAAAACGTCTGCAAAGATTGAAAGCGTGAAAGCTTCATAGCTGTTTTAAATTTACCCGAAATAATGAGATGATTTTTATAGATCACGACGATCTAGATTAAAAAAGTATTTTTTTTTAATTTGACAGGTACCATTCATATGTGAGTTTAACCAATTTGACAGCTGCCAAAAATTACTTGCCGATTGTGACACTCTAAATTGAAAAAAAAAACAAAGGGCATTTTTTTAATTTGACAGTTACAATTGTCAAACTTGATATAATATAGGTACTGTACTTAAAATTTGACAGCTATCAGAAATATTTTGACAATTACATCTGCTAAATGAGATACGGTGTCGACGCTTGTACCGAACACATCGGCTGTGTCACACAGTGAAAGTGATTGATTGGTAGTTTAAACAAAAGCTAAAAGTAGTGCGAGAACGTTATACTGTGGGAAAGTGCATAGTGTCCGCAATATTTGGGTGGAGCAGAAACATTAATAAAGAGCGAGTTTAGATAATTGGTAAGGAAGTAAATGTAGGGGCAGTTCAGCGAAGAAACATAACCACAAATAAGTAAAGACCAAAGCGAGCAGTCGTACGAGGCGTTCGTCGCCTACCGGCCTCCGAGAGGTTGACTCGGGCCAGCTGGGCGACTGCGGGCATATGAACGTAAATAATCTGCAAAAAAAAAAAAAAACAATCGGTAAATATACACATTCCTTTCTAGAATTTATTTCGTTAATGTTTTGATTGAAAGCGGCGATAATTTAAAAGCCTTAAATTACTTAACAATTCAAAAAGAAAATAGCCATGCCTACAGGAAGCGATTCAACGGACGGAGAAAAAAGGAAGAGAGGAAATTCAGAAGTTGATAGTGAAGAAGAAAGTAATGCCTTCAGTAGAAATAAGAAGACAGTCAGAACACCAGTAAAGTCAAAACAAAAAAACGAGGATAAATTAGACCGAGTACTAGAAATGCTACAACAATTAACCCTAGACGTAAACCAAATAAAACTGGAGCAGAGCAAAACAAATAAGGAATTTGGTGAAATGAGGGTAGAAAATGAGCAGTTGAGGAAGGAGAATAACAAGATAAAAGAGGAAAATTGTATGATTAGAAAGGAGATACAGAATATCAATACAAGGTTGGAGCAACTCGAAAAAGAAAAACGACGAAATAACATAGTTATACAAGGTCTGTCGCTAAGCAATAACACAACTGAAATAAAGGAAGATATTGAAAAATTCTTATACGAAAAACTAGGTGTGGACACCAAGGTTAAAAGTGCATATAGGATGGGTCCAAAAATGCAAATAGTGGCTCTAGAAAGAGAAGTAATGAAGAATAAAATAAAATTGAGAAATATACAAGGAAATAAAATCTTTATTAATAATGACCAAACTAAACAAGAAAGAGAAATAGATGCGCAAATAAGGGCAAGAGCAGGAACAGAAAGAAGTAAAGGAAGAAGAGTAAGAAATGGATACCAAAAATTGTTTATTGACGAGGAAGAATGGAAATGGAACAAAGTCAAGGGCGTTTTAGAGATGGTGGAAAGAGACGAGCCAGCCCTTGCTAATAACGCAAAAAACTGAAAGACGGAACAAGGATGGATAAAAAGATGACGAATCTAGCAATGGACGTGGACATGATAATGGTGCAAAAAGAAGAAAAAGAAATATATACGAGGCAGCTGACAGGGAGCAAAAGTAAACGAAGTAGGAGAATGGAAGAAATCTGTAAAATGGGAACTTGGAATGTCAGAGGGTTAGCTGGGAAAGAAACGGAGTTAGTAGAAGAGTTTGAAAAAGCAGGACTGGATTTCCTGGCTATAGTAGAAACAAAAAAGAAAGGACAAGGAGAAATGGAACTAGGAAATGGAAATGTGTTGATATACGGAGGGGTTGCGCAGGAAAAATGGGCACGTGCGGGCGTTGGATGTGTCATAAGCAAAAGTTGGAGAGATAAAGTTCAGAATAAACAAATTGTAAATGAGAGAATTATGACGATAGAGTTGACCATAGGTTCAAAAGGGCTTACAGTTATTATAGTCTACGGGCCGGATGAAAGTGAGAAGGCGGAAATTAAAGAGGAATTTTGGTACCTACTTAACATAGAAGTAGAAAACGCAAAAGGAGAAATAATGGTAATTGGTGATTTCAATAGCAGAGTTGGCAAAGGAAACAAGATATCACAAGAGGTAGTAGGCCAACATGGTGAAATGGTAAGAAATAGCAATGGAAATAGACTCATCCAGTTCTGTATAGAGAATCAATTAATTGTCACCAATACATTCTATGAGCATAAGGACATCCATAAATATACCAGAGAGGTAAAGAGTAGGAAGGAGAGATCGATAATAGACTACATTTTGGTGGAGAAACAGCACAGAAATAGAGTGAAAGATGTTAGAGTAAAAAGAGGAGCGGAGTTATACAGTGACCATTATCTGGTAGTAGCAAAAATTTTGGGCGAACAAAAAACCAAAGGTACCTTAGAACCACAGGAGAAAGTTACGAACTGCAAATACGAGACAATACGAGCATATAAACTGAATGATGCAGAAGTAGTGAGACAATACCAACAACAAATTAGCACAGAGTATTGGAAAATAAAGGAGCATATCAAAGAGCGGGATCCAGAGCAAGTATGGATGGTGGTGAAGGGAATAATATTAGAAGCAGCTAGGAGAGCATGCGGCACAACCAAAGTACGCAAGAACCAGAAGCAAACAGCGTGGTGGACACCGCAAATTAAGGAAGAAGTTAAGATTAAAAGAAATTATGGAAAGAATCATTAACTAAGAAAACCAGAGAAGCATACTACAATTATAAAGAACAGAGGAAGAAGGTAAAAGACCTAGTTAAGCAAGAAAAACAAAAAACTTGGGAAGAGTTCGGAAAACGAATGGAAGAAAACAGTAAAGGAAACCAAAAGTTATTCTATAAGACGTTGAAGACACTGAGGAAGGAAAAACAAAGGACAACCGTTGATATTAACGACAGGAATGGACAAGTAATAAGAGAAGAAGTAAAGGTCAAGGAAAGATGGGTAGAATATTTCAGAGAATTGTTAGGCGTGGAAGGACAGATTAATAGATTAGCAGATAGCGACATCAGGGAGAGTACGCAGCAAGGGAGTAGAAGAGAGGGAGAAAACGAAGAAATAAGGGCAGAAGAGGTAATTAAAGCCATACAACAACTAAAAATTGGGAAGGCGGCCGGTATAGATGAAATTAAACCGGAAATGATCAAATTCATAGGAGAAGACGGCATTGAAATGTTGCAGGATCTCTTCAATAAGATATGGAAAGAAACTAAAATACCACAGGAATGGGAGGTAGGAATTATAGTACCCATATTTAAGAAGGGGGACACAAAAGAATGTAAAAATTACCGAGGGATAACTTTACTTAGTGTGGTAGCTAAGGTTTACGAACGCATCCTAGAGGAGAAACTCAGAAATAAAATCGAACAACAACTAGCTGAATCACAAAGCGGTTTCCGTAGAGGATATGGCATACAGGACCATATATTTACAATAAAACAAGTGTCAGAGAAAATACTCGAACAAAATTTAGAAGCACATATAGCCTTCATAGATCTGGAAAAGGCTTTCGACAGAATACCCAGGCATGAAGTGTGGAGAGCATTAGAGGAAAGGCAGGTGGATACACATTTAGTAAATGCTATTAAGAGCATGTACATGCAATGCAGAAATAAGATAAGAAGGGGAACTATGGAAACAGAAGAATTTAAAACCGAACAGGGCCTCAGGCAGGGGAGTATCTTGAGCCCCACGCTTTTTCTGATTATAATGGATGAAGTCATCAAGGAAGCCACACTGACAACAAAGAAATTGGAAATCGGCTACAAAAATTTAGGAAAGGTTGGAATAACGGAGTGTGTGTTCGCCGACGACCTGGCAGTGTTCGCTAAGAGTGAGAAAGACCTACAATACAACATAAATATATGGAATGATGCCTTAAGGAAAAGGAATATGAAGGTCAACGCAAAGAAGACAAAGGTAATGGTAATATCCAGAGAAAAGCGTAATATAAACATCCAAATAGACGGCGACAAAATAGAGCAAGTGGAAGATTTTAAATACTTGGGCAATGTATTCGAAGTAAATGGACGACAAGATATAGAAATAAATGAAAGAATAAAAGCAGCAATGCGCGTATACGGCAGTTTAGGAAGAAGCTTTATAGGGAAAAGAGAAGTATCTAAGCAAACCAAAATAAAAGTATTTAAATCTATTTACCGACCAGTTCTTACCTTCGGGTCAGAAACATGGGTACTTACTAAGAAACAAAAAAGCAGAATCCAGGCCACCGAAATGAAATATCTGAGACGAATAAAGGGCATAAACAGAACTGATAGAGTCAGGAACCAAGACGTAAGAGAAGAACTGGGAATCGAATCAGTACTGACGGTAATTGAGCGAAACCAACTGAGATGGTATGGTCACCTAAATAGGATGGGAGACAACAGGCAGGTGAAGTCGGTATGGGAGGCAAGAACCATACCAAGGAGGAAAAGAGGACGGCCAGGTGAAACATGGAAACAAGTAATAGAAAAAGTACTAGCAAAGAAGGGATACACGATACAAACAGCTAAAATGATCACACAGAATAAAAAAGAATGGCGGGCACTAGTATACAAGGAAGCGCATAATACAGGATAGTGGACAAGATGCACAAAGTGTACGTGTTTAAGTGGACTAAAGTGAAATACACAGACAAAAATGGTGAAATGTATTAGTCAATATCCTTACACCTAATGGTATAACAAGGATCTTTTCGATAATATATATATATATACATCTGCTAATACTGTAACATATGACACAGTTTTGCAGTTCGATAGCTGCTTGTTTGATAGTTTTACAGTTTTCAGAAAAATTATACTAATGAAAAGAATAATGTTTATAATTTGACAGCTAGCGGACATATTTTGACAGTTACATCTGCTAACTTTGTAACTTCGACGAAAAGATAATTGTTTTTAGAATTCGATAGTCGTCATAAGTTTCTTGATGTTTGCAACAATCGAAATTGTAAAAAAATACCGATCTTGCAATGTGACAGCTATTGAATGTGATTTGGCAGTAACATTTGCCAAATCTGAAGAAAGAAGATTTACAATTTAGAGGCTATCTGGGAATGCTTAGAATATCCTCGTGCACAAGAATTGAAATTGTGAAAAAAGGAACTGTTTACAATCTGATAGCTGTGAAAAATTTCTCGATAGGTACGTTGAAGAAAATAACCTATGTTTTTGATTTGACAGCTGTCAGAAGAATTTCAACCATTATAGTCGTCAAAACAAGGAAAAAGTGGACACCTACCATATATCTTCGGTAATAACAATTCGGTTCTTGGATGCGATTAGTTAATTCTACAAACAATTACATCTCAAGAGTTTGTTTGTAAATGGTTAAACAAAACTGTAATAATTAATCTTTAATGGGATGACATGTTGTAACTACTCTTTGTTCGTGTTAAACGTTGCCAAATACATCTTTGCAAACGTTACGACGCCAATATAATTTGAGTATTCCCAATAACGTTTTGACCCAGAAGAATATGAGTTGCTCAAGCGGCCAATATAGTCACGGCTATGAAAAAGAGGTGATTTATTGGCGATTGATTTAGAAATTCTGGCCATCGTAAAAGCCATTTGAAATAGTACTCCAATCAAAGATGTATGACCTTTTGAGTCATCATTTATCAAAAAATCTATCTACCTAAACTGTTTGAAATATAATCATAAATGCTTTCGTAATGAGGGCATCCAGAAAGAGTCAGTTCCATTCACCAGTTTGGACCATTAGAGGAGAGCAAACGCGCCCATAATCAGATTTTGTGTTGTTCAAAATCTTTGGCAGTCCAAACCAGATTATATCAGATTAAGAGGTAGCTTTTACAAGTGGTGAGTTCCGAGAATTTTTTCAGCAACATGTCTTAAAGGTAACGGACATTTTTGTGGACACTCTCTGTGATAACGCATAGATTGAGCTATATGACTAGACCATAATGACTGGTACACCTTGCCCTTCTCTCCCGTCTCCTCCCCTCCGCATCCAAAATTGTTGTTTGGATGCCAAATTGAGGACGACACTTATTCCAACATTACAAAGGAAAAGAGAGATGACATCAAGAAGTGCCTCAGTGCAATAGAAAGAAACAAAAGAACGATACGATAATAGTAGAAGAACTACTACAGAATAGGGGCAATACCAAATAGATCACGTTGCTATTAATCTTCTCTTCCAAAGAAAATATTAATTAATTCTCATAGAGTGTCTATAGCGATTCGTCGAAAATCACTTAAAAAATACGATATTAAACATTAACAAAAATTATCCACGCTTATTCACAAAATTACAAACAATAAATCTATAGTTAGAATACATCAAATAAATTTTATTAAAATAACAAACGAAAAAGTCAGCCTCAGGATTCAAAATAACGATCCTAACATCACAGAATCATTATCCAATTCGACAAATACATGCAATATTCATTAGAAATCTCTGCGAGCTACATTATGCATATACTTATACATTCATCTTGCGAAAACGACCAGTCCATTTGATACATTTCTTTTACATGCATACCATCCCGCCGACTTCTTTGGATGATGACGGTGTCTCCGTGTATCTTGCCTAAGCGCAGACGTATCTACAACGGCGAGGATGGTAAGAGCAGAGAGCATTAGCCATCCGAAGAGCACGAGATTGATAAATTGACATAATTACGTAAATGCACGCGCTGAATCGGGGAATGTAAAGTTATATCGGCGCCTTAACAATCGGCTAATTGAAAACATACTTACATACGTTTAGAATTTGTTTTAATTAAAATAAGCTAGTAATAAATTTTCTATTGTACGCTATAATATCCTCGGCTGATAGATATATCGCCTGTGCGTGTTTTTTAATGGTAATATTTATGTTTATAATTGTGGTATTTAATTTTCTGTCATTTACGTAATATGTTGCAAGCTATTTAATATGCCGTAGATCTACTAAAGATAACGAGAAATTTATGCAAATTAGGAACTCCACAGATACTGTAAATTTCATAAATATAATAAAGAAACATTTCTTTAATCACTGCTTTTCACAGGCAGCCAATCAGCACTAAAGGCATTAAGGGCCTACAAATTTTAAGTCTAAATTAACCTGAGACCTGCTCACTCCCAATGCTCTGGCCCAAAGAAAGAGAGTCACACTGATGTGGGTACCATGTCGTTGGAGCTGTGATCTATTGAACCCAGAGCTATTTTGTGATCTCACCAAAAGCCATGTAAGAGCTCATCTCCAAGAGCAGAAAAGTGAACAAGAAATCTCGTACTGGACTACCACCCCAAACCTAAGACGATCAAAAAAAATTATTACTTTTTCAGCCTGCAGGGCTAAATCTCTGCTAGAGCTCAATAGAAGAGAGCTCAGCATAATCACGGATTTACTCACTGGTCACGGCTCTCTGAGGTATCACCTAAAGAAGATGGGTAAAGTGGACTGTGCGATTGCGAGGCGGTGGCCCGGTAGAGACCCTCAAAGAAAATTATCAATTGGAACTAAAAGATTAAGATAAATAAAGGAATAGATCTAACCAACCTCCTAGACGGCTATCTCAAAGGACACTCTTACCAACTAAAGGTAAGCCAGGTCATGTTGCAAAGTAACTCAGTAAAGGCGGAGGTTCTATTGAACACTTATCGTGTTTTATTCATCCACAGATTTTTCTCCAAATCGTAATCTATGTTTGTAATAGCTTCAAACTTTCCCACTTCCAAAACGTAGGGAATAATCTGAAACCTGGCCAAGTCAAAATTGATGATTTCGACCAATAGACCTCGAAAAACCAATACAAAATATGAGATGACAATAAAAGGAGCAGCCATACAGAAACAACAATGCTTAATACACCGTAGCACTCTCCGAGATTTAAAACTTTTGACAATTCCTTAGAAAAAGCATCCCAAGCAATAGTCAACATGTACTCAATCATAGTCAGAACCTAAACTAACGTGGATATCACCACTATTGTAAGAGCTCTTCTCTTGCACAATACACCCAGTTGGTACAGTCAACAGCAGACACAGAAAAATTGTCTCAAAATAATCGGCTAAACGCAAGGGAAACTAGACCTGTACAAATAAACAAACTCTGTGAAACTGAAATCTGTACCATCTAAGGTCCAAACGATAGCATAAATTCCTCCTACAAGCAGCCTAACATGAGTCATATATGCAGCAATGCTGAAGCTGTGTAATCTGTGATAACCAATTCGCAAAATTAAATGTCTGCATGTATTAGTAGGGTATGGAACTGTAGGAATTACTACGCATTACTAGTCCAATCAACCAATAGAGATAGATCTAAAATTATTATGGAATCAGATTAGAGTAGCTACCATATCTGAAGAGTCGAGATTTTTTTCTGTTTTCCTGTTGAAGTTGATTAATGATCAGAAGCACAACTGGTTCATGAATAAGCTAGATCGTGTGTGTTGACGTTTCATCCACATCAAGACGGAAGTTGCAGAAAGATCTTGTAATTTTTGCAATTTCATCTTCAATTACTTTTAGCTTGTCCAGCCTATGAGGGGTGTCAAAAAGGTTTTATGCTACTTCAAAATTAATGTCAACTCGTAGTCAAAAAAACTGTCCTCATTTTTTGCTTTAATCCTGCTTGGTTCTTGATCTGTTATGTAAATTTTCAATCATCGCTGTCAGATTGACAGATGACACAAAGCATTTCGTTAAACGTCACTCAAATTTGCAGTTTAAACGAAACTTTGACGTTTGGTCGGTGGTGCCCTCTACGCTAGATACAAAACTAATCTATTACCTATCTAAAAAAAAAAATACATACATTCTAACCCAACTTGTTAATTTATGATAGTTATAGTTGCTTGCATACCAAAAAAAGAACTTAAATTAGTGAAGCTTGAATACAGTTGTATATGACAGGGCAATTACTGAAAATATTTTTTCCACATTCTAGGATATCTTAATTAAGTATAATTTGAGGTTAGTTAATTGTAGAAAATGTTAAATTCAGGCAAGTTAACACTTGTGTAAAAAAAAACAGAAACAATACAATTAAATAACACTAGAATTTATTACAGTCCACCTTCGCTTTAGATGTTAAGATTAGACTCCTTAGTACCCTATTATGAGTGACGCAATTTACATAAATATATCGGTTCCAGTGGTAAACCGCAGCCGTGCATGTTAATACGTTATGTGCGGGGAACAATAGTCAATTTTAATAGCGTTATCTACACAACACTGTTCGTAAAACTCCAGTGTTGTCAATATATTGCGCTACTCGAGCAATGTATAGATGCCGACCGATAGACACTAATAGTTTCTTTTTTTCAACAAGACCAGCGAGTGAGAAGCAGGTAGCTTTAAAAAAGCATCTATTATCAGATCAGAAAGTAGAAACTTCTCCGCGAAGGAAGAACGTAACGTTTTATTTACACTCGTGTACTTCCACAGTTACAAGTGCTAACTTCGTAGATTTCAATAATCCGATATTGGTGAAACTGAGCATTTCGAATTCGGAAAATTTATTGGCATATGGTTAGATTTTTACGTCCATAACAAATTCTAATCGAAAAAATTCGTTTCACAATAAAAAGAACAAACCTCTAATGCCGCGATCAAAACGTTTGCATCTGACCTTAATTACCTTCGGAACTGTAATCTTATCGTTTTTGCATTAGCGGTACATACTTACTAACGTATGTATACTCGACTATATCAGAATGGAATTTATCTAAAACCGATTAACATGGTGTACATCCAGCAAGTATAAACAGGCATGACACGCAAAATCACAGAGCGTTACGGATTTTCTACAAGTGAAACGATTTTTTCAAATTTAAATTAGCGTTTTTAATGAACGTCCTATTGGCATCAAAATTAAAATTCAAAGTAATCCAGGTCCAATATTTAATTCGGTAATAAGTTTTTTCCTACTTTAAACTTTGTTATTTTTGCCAATGACCGTTCGGCTTCGGTCGTTTACCAAACAAGCAAAATCAAATTCTGTACTTAATTTATACTCTTATCTAGTTACCGTGTTTGATGAAATAAGAGAGCGACAGTTTTTACATTCTTTTATCTTCTTTTGTGTACTTTGCTCGCCGATTTTATTCACCAAATACAATTCGTTTTTATGTGCTAATGCACTGAGTCCAATGGGCTAATTATCTGAGTATCTGTAGCTAAAACGGCTAAGCTGATAATACGGCAAGAATAGATTCGTGGTTATTCAAAATTCGAAGTAATCAACAATGTTATCCATTGTCATTCAACAAATAAATAAGTAGTTTTTTTTACTTACGAAGATGTAGTGGTGGCAACAGAATGGATTTAATTTATTTGATTACGGTAGTAAAAAATATGACTATTAGAGCCAGTATAAACAGTAAGGAGCCCAGAAGGACTATCAGATGTTATTTGAGTAAAAGAAGGTTACAAAGTGGAGGGTAATGCTCGCTAAATAAAATTCAATAATTGGTAGGTCTGTCTATGGGTACTTCGGAATACTAATAACAAGGCTTCAGAGTTTAAACCTCTTCAATCACGACACAATTTTAAAACTTGTGTTTGCTCCAAGCAGTTTTGCAAACCAAGACCAGCATCAAGAACCGTTAGTCTAGTCTGTTTAATTTCGTTCTGGCCCATTATTTTGTAACATATGTAAATAAAAAATTTTGTTCCAAAAAGGGGGATAAGCGACACTGAATTTTGTTTTTCTCTATTATTTCATTGCACGTTTTCTAAAAAAAAAGAGTGGGAGAAGATTTTTTTTAGCTGTTATTTCAAGAAATATGCAAAATAGGATGCTGACACTTGCAACAGTAAGATTTCAAAGGAAAGGTAGGTCAGCAAAACTTGACTTGAGGCTTTGAACGCAGTAAACGACAGTTGTCAAAATCTACGTCCAACGTGACTTTTGTCAATTACTTCGACAACGTCGAGAGATGCCAATTTAAGAACAAAAAAAACACACAAGAAATCCTGGTGCTCATGGTACATTGTTGGAATTCACCCTGCGGACAAATGCGAAATTAGATCATGCATTCGGAGTTGCGCTGACGAGACCTGAAAGGTCGAAACTACGTGGTGCGCTTCTAATGCATGATCTATTTTTATTGCATTCGTCTGTAGGTTGAATTCTAAAAATATATCATGAGTTCTTATTACAAGCATTTTTTTATTACTTAGAAATTGCAACTAAAAATTTAATTTGCGATAGGCGAGGGGTGGGAGAGGGTGTTCGATTATTCAAAAAAGGAGAGTCAGTTATATTTTTAGAAACTATTTTTTGAACTGTAGTAAAAAACTAAAACCTTAGAACAATCTTAGAAGAACCACAAAAAAATCATGATTAAAATAATAGTGAAATATCGCTAGTCAATTACTTCGCCAGATATGTAACTCGAAAATTTTATTTTCGAAATAGAGAGGAAAGGGGGCGGGATGAAATTTTGCTGTTGTAACTAACCCAAACTTCGATTCTCTTAGCTTAATATTTTCAGTCTATAGGTAAGACCAAGGTAAAAGCAATCCTTCGTTTCATATTACAGCTGTTCTATCAAATCTCCCAATCTCCCAAATTATTCGAATCTTGGGTTACTCTCTGTCTTTTCCTCATGTGTCTTTGTTTGATGTATGATTTTCTCAATTCTTTTCTATTTGCTAATCGTTACCTCCACTGCTTAATTTTATTTTCTTGATCTGTTCTGTCTAACTGGTTGTGGTATTCGAGATACCACATGAAAAATCGCTTTTCAGGTCTCTCTCTGCATGTCACTTTATGAACAAAGAGGAAGAATTTGTATGGGCTAAAGCGCACTTCCAAAAGAGGCGTTGGGGCAAGCGATCATCAGCACGCAATTACCATTGCAGGATGGAACAACTTTTTAAAAACAAAAACTAAGTTGTTCCAATCTTGCAATGGGAATTGCATGCTGATGATCGCTTGCCCTAGCGCCTCTTTTGGAAGTGCGCTTTAGCCCATAGAAATTCTTCCTCCTTGTCCATGAAGTGACATGCAGAGATTAATTTTTTGTTGGCTTAATAACTGTGTTACCTCTGTTGCTGCTAAGAGATCGGAAAAGCGATTTTTGCTGTATTATTTCGAATACCACAATCAGTTAGTCAGAAAACATGAAGAAAATGAAATTGGGCAGTGGAGGTGACGATTAGCAAATAGGAAAGAATTAAGAAAAATCATGCATCTAACAAAGATACATGAGGAAGCGACAGAGAGTAATCCATGAATAAAATAATTTGGGTTCTGTTGATGGAACGACTGCAATATGAAATGAAGGATTGCTTTTACATGTAAGGCCAATCGAAGGAATTGAAATGTGAAGTTACAAATGTATGGTTTTGAAAAGAACATTATTAGGCTGAAATTTATATGAAGCTAAGAGTAATGGGTTAGGGTGGGTTAGTTACAAAAGCAAAATGTTTTTTTAATCATAACTTTTTTTGAGGTTCTTCTAAGTTTGTTCTATATTGTTCTAAAGTTTCAATTTTATACCATAGTTCAAAAAATAGTTTCGAAAAATATAACTGACTTCCCCTTTTTTGATAATCGAACTTTTGAGAGTTGTTTGAATTGGAAGGAATTTCGCTGCCTCCACTATTTTCTGGAAAATAATTCGAACAGATGCCAGCACCACCCTCTCTCCCTCTTCCCTATCGCAAATTTAATTTTTAGTTGCAATTTCGAAGTAATTAAAGAATGCCTGTAAGAGGCACGCATGGTATATTGTTGGAATTTACGGACGAATGCAATAAAAATGGATCATGCATTAGAAGCGGACCACAAGGTTTCGACCTTCCAGGTCTCGTCAGCGCTACTCCGAAAGCAAGATTAAATTTTGCATTCGTCCGCAGGGTGAATTCCAACAATATACCATGACGACCTATTACAGGCATTTTTTTTTGTTTTCTTTTTGTTCTTAAATTGGCATTTCTCGACGTTGTCGAAGTAATTGGCAAAAGTCATGTTGAACGTAGATTTTGACAACTGTCGTATATTGCGTTGAAGTCTTCAATGCAAAAGTCAAGCTTTGCTAACCTACCTTTCATTTGAAATCTTGCTTTCTATTTTCTATATTTCGTGAAATAATAGCTAAAAAATTCTTTGTTCTCCCACTCCTTTTTAAGAAAACGTGCAATGAAATAAAAATAGAGAAAATCAAACTTCTGAGTCGCTTGTCCCCTTTTGCGAACAAAATTTTCGAGTTAGATACATATGTCACAAATTAATGGGCAAGAACGAAATTTTGCTGCAGTTGTTCTAGCTTTTTAGCAGGATTTGTTAAGAACACAATTCCAAATCCAAATGAGTTCTTAAAAATAGAATTCTAATTTGAAACTACTACATAATTAATATCTCTACTAATATAAATTATTAAATCAATTTTAATACGTTTAAGAGCTTTAATTTATTTGAAAGTCTATGAGAATGATATTTTTACCTACATCTTCGATACATCGAGCGACATCTCTTAGACAACAGTCAAACTATATACATATACTTACATGCGTACATAGATAGGTAGATTCTGAAGTGAACGTATTTTCAGAATGAGAATACATTTTCTTCTTAATTGGTCGTTAAATATTACTACTTATAACATATTGAATGTTATATGCTTATTAAATACGATCTTTGAAAGGCGACAATCATCATGTAAAGATATTTTTAGCAAGATACTTAATCGTTGGGCGCCAAGTAGTAAGCTACAATAACCCAAATTGTTACCGTCGTTATGTAATAGCGCGATAAAATTTACGGACACAGTCGATTAACGATTTTTAAAAGGTGTGTAACCCAATCTCGATGGTCGTAAAAAGCTTACTTATACATGGGGTTTTATAGATAGCGTAAATATTAAAAATAATATCAATCAGCTGATTATGACTCGGTTTTTAGTGAGCTTAAGTAAACAAATTAAAATGAATCGACTTTAAAAGTACACCGTAAATGTTAACAGTAAAAAAAACTTAGGCGCATGCCATAAATTATTCGATTTATATTAAGATATGAGAACGACAATGTAATAAAGGAATTTTTTTACTTATGTAAATCCATCGAGAATGTTATTACGACTTTGAGATATGTAATGTACTTTATTATGTTTGATTGAAGTTTAGTAAAGGTGGTGGTTTTATTGCGAAAAAGTTTCTTCTAAAATATCATTAATTGATTTAGAGGAAAACAAATAGTTAAGTTATAGGTTAGTTAGTGGTAGCTTTTTTAGAAAGCAAGCTCTGCAAGAAGGTAAATGTTGCAATTAATATTTAGCAATTTAAAGTGTTTAAAACTTGATAAACAACAGTACAATTCATCGGACATAGCACGAACAACGACAGTTCTTTCATTTCCCTTCTTTATTCTGTCCTAAAATTCAATTCTTGAGGAAGATAGAGAACCCTCGATTGCCTTAATACAATCGATCCAGTCAAAATTATCCTATAACAAGAAAATCTTTGTCAACAGCTTGAGAACTGCTTCGTAAGTGAATTTATTACATCTTCAGTCGTATGCTCAATTGCTTCTAGTATACTTATCTTTACACTTGGATATTCTGTAATATATTTCAATATCCCATGAAGTTCCCTATATATAGAGAAAGATAACACATTTGTTACACAATATACCGAGATTATATCATCGCTATCGATACATAATTAGATAGATTTTTGTTTGAGTTGCACTTGCATTCAAGTATCGTTCACGTAACAATCTCACGCATTATGCATTATACGTCTCCATTTTACATCTAAATCTTTATTTGATATAATACTTTACAATCGTGTACGGTTTATCCCACGCTCGAAACCATTTATTCAAACTTAAGTACGTTTGGAGGATTCGTTTTATGCTACGATTGAATGCGAGGAGAATGAAACAATAGCATTAGAAACTTTCAAATATTTATTTTCTTCGATTATATTTTTTATTCTCCTATACACGATTGTAAAGGATACAATCCTATATTGTCTTCCTAATGGTTATTTGTTATTTTTCCACTTCGAATGAATAAACAATCCACTGGACGATAAATATACGATTCGGTGAGGTGGCTCGCATTAACCGGACAAGATAAAATTATGAAAATTACATGATTTCGGTGCTGGTTCTGATTGTGTTTATTGGTCATTTATATTAAGCACAGTGGGTCGTAAATAAATTTGTTTTGATATCTCCGGACGTTTGGAACACGTGTTTCTATAAATTAATGATATAAATGTAAATTTATTTTTCCTTACTAAAAGCTTTTCTTCCATTTGAATAATAGAAGCCATATTGTGTAGTGAATGATGGTTTGTATTCTTTTTTTTTTGGGAAAGTCGAATCTGAATTGAAGTTTGTATAACCATTGTTTGGAGATAAATTCTTTAAAATTCCATTATTTATTGCACACATATTAAATTAGGGATTGGGACTTCTCTCTTTCTTAATAGCTTTAACAAATGTTCAAATATTGGCATGTTAAATTAAATTAAATTAAAATAAAATGTTTAAAATTCTGTTCCAAAGAAGGATTGCGGAGAAAAGGGTGATCCAGGAGGGCAAGAAATTTATTTTTCCTCTATTATGCATGGTAAACGGCTAGAAATGTGAAACAATATGAACCTAAAACAAACCTTTGTTTTCGTCAAAATTATTTTGAAAAATATCCAAAGTGAAAAGCTGGGGCTCTGGAACAAACTTAGAAGAATCTGGAACAAGAAAAACAACAAAATTTTGTTTTTGTCAATTATTTCGATAAATATGGGGAACAGAGGGTTGACAACATTTTCAAAGCAAGATGGCCCACCCTAAAATTCGAATTGCAAAAAAGATGGAGTGATAGAATAAATTATTCTTCTAACTATGCATAGTAAAAAGCTAAAACTTTAGAACAAAATAAAACAAACTTAGTACAAACTGAAAAAGTGCTCAAGATTGACTTTCAAGAACGAAGCAACGAAAAAGTAGAACGCTGCAACTTTAAAACAATATAGAACAAATTTTGAACAATCCGCAATAACTCTCAAAAGCTGAATTTTCAAAAAAAAAAGTTGGATCAGAAAAATTTTCTTCTTGCTAATTATTTCACGTAATATAAGACTCAAGTTTTACAAGAACAACAATAAATGGTTTCTATCATTTATCTTGTGAACTACGTATGCTAAAGAACGAGAAGTGAAAACGAGAAAAAATCGAACAGAAACTGAACAACGTTTAAAAGTTTATTAAAAATCAAGAAAATTTCACTTTTGTCAGTTATTTTGTGTAATGTCCAATTAGCAATTGCAATTTTAATAATACATATGTGGGGGAGAGGAGAAAGAAATTTTGTTTTTCCAACAAGTTAAGCCATAAACAGATTGAGAACAAATCTCGAGCATTCTAGAACACCTTTTGAACGTTAGGTTTCCTAAATATGGTGGGGCAGCCTAATTTCACTTTTGTCAATTATTTCTCGAAATATTCTCAAGACTCAAAAATTCAATTTTAAAAGTAGGAAGGGGAATTTTGTATTTCTAACTAGACGTTGAAGAGACGATTTTTCAAAGCAAAGTTATAGGCTGCAACATTTTAGTTTTGTCTATTGTTGCGCCAAATATGTGAAGTAAAAAGCTGAAACTTTGGAACAATGCAGAAGGATAGTTAAGCGTCCTGCCCCCTCCTCCTCCCTCTTCTTTCGCCAAACCTGTTCGACCAATGGTCACCGGTAAGGCATCGCAGCCTACAGGCTTATTGTGCCACAGCGTCGGCCTTTAGAAATCTTCAACGGAAGCTGGCAGCGAAATCTAAAGTGCCAAGTTCTCTATGCGACAACACCCTGAAGACTTTACAGCAATATTGAACGAGCCTAATAAAATCTTGGTTAAATCTCAAAAATTCGAGCTTCAAAATTTTTCAATATAGGGAAATATGCGTGTATGGAAAAAGCCTCAAGCTAGAGCAACCTGGAATCAATTTTTTAAAAAGGTTGAGGGCAGGCAGAATTTCATTAAGGAAGGAAAATATTGGGATAGGCAGCCAAAATCAAAGGATGATTTAAAAAATCTCCATTTAATATTCTAAAGCTTTCGGTAATTAGTTTTTACCTTCTTCAGAGAAAAATTGTGGAGAAGACGATGCTAACACTAGATTTAAACATGTAGTTTAGCAGACCAAAAACTCATTATAAAATATTAGAAAATTTAGAAAAGGGGAATGTTTTAATACATGATTGTATTTATTCTAAAAATCGATTGATGATCGATGGCCTAGTTTAATCAGATTAAACCACCTCACGTTTGACATAAAAACAAAGATTTCTACATGTTTTATCTAGTGTAAGCGTCGTCTCCTCCACAATTTTTCTCTGAAGAAAATAAAAACTAATTACCGAAAGCTTAGAATATTAAATGGAGATTTTTTAAATCATCGTTTGATTTTGGCTGCCTATCCCAATATTTTCCTTGCTTTTTGACCTTAACGTCGTACACCCACTACTTCCACTCTACTCGAGAATTTCATTGTTGTTAACTATTTCGGGACATGTGGGAAGTATCCCCAGGTATTTTTATCTAGTAAGATAAAAATTTAGTACAATAAAAAAAGATTAATCAATCTGGAAATTTAAAACATTTTCGAGAGGGATGGGATCCATTTTTATTCACTCTTTCACTAAATATGCGAAGTACAATCATCAAACTTCGGACCAATACACGAAAAACTTAGATCATACCCGAACAACTCACATACGATTTTGCAGACATTCCCATACTAGTTTGAAGGCTGTATAATAGAGCCTTTAAGACGGCCTGACTGTCACAGAGAATGCAAATCGCTGCAGAAAAAAAATGTCAAAGATTTTAAACTATTATTTAGTGTTTAAATGCTGGTTTCTTATTATAAAATGTTTACAAATTTTAAACAAAAAGACAAGAAAAATGAAAATTATGTGAAAGTGGCTAATAACAAACAACAAATTTCTTCTTGATTTCCCTTTCAGTAACAACGAGTATGTCCTTCGTTGGCTTCAATGACAGTTTGGCAACGTCTTTTCATGCTGGTTACGAGGTTATTAAAGTTTTCTTGTGGAATCAGTTGTCAGAGTTGTGGAAATAAATTCCTCAATTGTTTCATTAAGCTTTTCCATTGCATCCATAACTGGACCCACAGGAGCATGAAACTCAAACTGGCACAGTGTTGTTGATCACCTGATTCAAATATACTTCTGAATAATTCATGTTTTCCGGAATAACCAGCAAGTTGGTGCGGCCGTCATAATAAATGCCTCTCCATACAGAAACAGTGCCACCTTTGAAAGGGTGAACTTCTTCTACTGATCACTGGTATCTTTGTACCAAAGGTTGTGTCCAGACACGCGTTCGACGACTATCCGAAAAACGATCCAATATCTGCATTCTGTCCAATTGACATGCTCTCTTGCCCGTTCTAATCTCTGTCGCCTATGTTCGCGAGTCAATGGTACACCACTATAAAGTCGTCTAGAACGTAAATTTACATCCCATAAACCTCTTCTGACAGTTTCAGCTGATACTGATGTTCTTATGGCTTCTGCCAGCCTCCTACTCAACATTCGAGATGAGTAGGTAAACTAGGTCACTTCTAGCACAGTCATTCGACGTGGGCACGCTGTATAAGCCGTATTTTGACAGCTGAAACCTGTGTAAAACCACCAAATTGTCATAATTATGACAGTTTGACAGGTTTTAGCTGTCAAAATACGGCTTATACAGCGTGTCCACGTCGAGTGACTGTGCTAGAAGTGACTTAGTTTACCTACTGATATGTCCTCAAAGGTTTTCGGCGTGCAGAAATGGTGACATATCGGTCTTCAGCAGGGGTAGTTATTGATGGGCAGTCTTTCTTTAACAGATCCAGTTTCTTGAAATCGGTTAAAAAGTCTAGAAATAACAGTTTGGCTAACTTGAAGAAAAGTTGCTACAGCACTTTGTCGTTGACCACTCTGTAGAAAACCAATTGCTTTATTTGCTTCGTCAGATGTTAATTTATATCTAGGCATTGGGAGTTAGCAACGAAGAAAATTTTGATACCGAATTTGCACAATAAGTTCAAAAATTGATAAGTAAACTAAACGACCAATTGATTCGTTAGAACGGGCTTGAACGAGAAGAACACAGGTCACTGCTCGCAATATAATTGCTACATTTATCCGTATCGCATAAGTATGATAACTATCGACTTTAATAAAGTGCCAAACATGATAAACATTTGAAAATTAAAATATTGAGCAGATTTTGAGATATATCCTTAACTTATGAGGAGCAGTTTATTTCAGCAGTTTGTTACTGCTGTTTCTATCCTATTCTGTGAGGTATGGGTTAGCTACTATAGTCGCAACGGCTCCTTTTACAAGAAACCACTGACTGGTTTGGTAACCATTACACGTATAATTTTACACAAATTTTTCTTTTACATTATTATCTCAATATTGTATAAAAAAATACGTAGCACTTTTCTGAAAGATATATATTATATCGGAAAATTGATGGATTGTCCCGACAGTTAAAAAAAAAACTAAAATTCGCGACGAAGTGATGAAAAGGAGCAGATAAGCGGTATATAAATTATAACTAAGGTAAAATGTACCTGAAGAAATATGCATACAGTCCGTAGTTACATATTGCAATAATTCAATGTGCGTCGTCCTCCTTTTCGAAAATTACTCAATAATTCAGATAGACCATTAACTGATTTTTATTTATTATATAATTGATAAAAATTATACGGTATATGCGCATAATATATTGTATAGCTTACAAGAGAAGGGACGGGCCCAAAAATCGCTCATGGTTTAATACTACCCGGTACATAGTTATTTATGTTGGACAAAGAAAAATGGAACGCGAACTGTGTCTTTACGCAGACTAGCGGTCCGTCGTGTGCAACGTTTTTTGTATTCTTCCATGCGTTTAATATCTTATTTACCAATTATCTTAATATATGCTAATTTAATAAATGTCTTAATTCGCGATTTTCTCATTATTAATGGATATCTTCATTATCCGCATCTCTTTTGCAGAATACGTAATCATATATCCGAGTTAATTCGTACGCCCAATAGTTATACCTCGGACGAAGCGAGCACAACTCGCTGGATGCGCCTATAAAGATGTTAATCTGACAGCAATGTTCGTACAATAAACAAACATAACTGTTAAAAATCGAAATTTAAACTAAAAATTTTCAGCGCAAAATTACCTCCCGAAATAATTACCTTTCTTGGTACGACACTGGGGTAGACGCGAATGAAGGGAATAATTAAAAAACGAAAACGTCGAAATTATCTGCATGAATTCATAATAACTGTAATTAAGTCGAATATATCTACTCTTACGTCTCGTTATCCAGAAATTCATGTAAGTTTTTATGCTGCGGCTTTTTCGGTACATTTTCGCTGATATATGTTAATTAAAATTTAGAAACGGAATTATATAGTTCAAAAAAACCGTAATATCGGAGGACGATTTAATCGCGACTCTTATAATAAATGGAATTCAAAGTATGCGGTTAATTTCCGGCGTAATTGAGACATTTAGATAAGATGTAATAGCAGTATAGTCAGGTGTAAGTCCCTAATTGGCCAAATATGTTACTCACAGACAAATTATACAAATTTAATTCCTTAAATTATTTAAAAAATTTCTTTTCAATTCTGTTAATGTATTTAAAATCAACAGGCTTCGCAAGATAAATTCCAATTTCCTGTGAATCTTTTGCACTGGATCGAAGATGTGATTAAATAAGAAGATTAAAATAGAAGATAACTTTAGTTCGAATAGACTTTGGCGAAGAACTATATTACTAAAAATGAATAATTGAATCAAGCAATCGTCTTAGTTGTTTATGGGAAAATAAATACAATGATAGGTCGATTTTCATCAATAATTCGTTGGAAAACAATAGGCAAAAACCGAGACAAATATTTCTGTGCGAATCAATGTAAATTTTTTAAAACTAAAACCAAGAACAAATTAATATAAAATGAATATAAAAAATTATTATAAAAATAATTTGTTCCATACGGACTTAAGGTATCCAGCCCCAACCTTAATCTTTTGGCAGTAGGACCGACTTCAGGGTCAATGGAGCTAGGTCGCACAAAAGAGTTGTCCAAAGAGGTTTGTTTCGTTCGTCTCTTTAAGATTGGTCTAAAATGGGGCAGTATAGTATCGTTAAACAAGTTGCAGACACGGTTTACAATAGCTTTGTCATCTTGTGACGGTCTTGCAGTTCTTCAGCTGAAAGTTCTCTCCACGTCCACTCTTCCACGTCCTCATCATTCACGCCTAACCCCATGGACACACCCAAATCCAGGCAGAGTTCATCGTTCTGGATGTCACTTTCTGCCAAGCATTATCTGTGAGGCTAATACATTTAAAAATGTTGAAATGATTTTTCTAAAAATCTGTTAAAGACAATTCTCTATCTGATGTCACTTCAAAACACCTCTGAAACATTGCCTTTGTATACAATTTAAAAATTGAAATGACATTCTGGTCCATGAACTGGATGAGTGGTGTGGTATTCGGAGGCAAGAACGTCACTGTGATAGAACTGTACTCCTCCAACAATACGTCTTCCAAACCTGGAGGATGTGCAGAAGCATTGTTCATTAGCAGGAGGCACCTAAGAGGCATGGTGATTATCCTGGAGGTAATTTTTACACTTAAGCCAAACCCATCATTCATCCACTCAATAAAAATTGGCCGTGGAATCCATGCCTTCTTATTCGCTCTCCACATCACACATAATTTACTTTTGATCACATTGTGTCTGCCAAACACTCTAGGAGTTTCTGAATGGTATAACAATAAGGGATTTATTTTATTATGTACATCCATAGTGTTTCTGGTCTTCTTTTGCGAACAACTGTTAGCTCTAAAGTCTTTCTTTGGTCTCATGATATAGCAAAAAGTGTTTGATATAAAATAAACACATTAGACTGTACGCAGTAATTACATACTTATATATAATTGTCGTATTAGTACTTGAAATTAATAATAAATAACACAAAGACACTAAAAATCAATAGAATTGTATGATACAGAACAACGCTTACCCAACACAAGCACACACACAAGCAGCACAACGCGCAAGCATGCCCGACGAAATCCGAGACGAATCTGTTGTAAAAAAGTCGACGAAAACCGAAACCAATGATAATCGCAGTCAACGAAAATATCACTGTATATAGTTTCTCTCAAACAATATAATTTGTTGCTGGTTCAGATCAATGAGCTAAATACATTGAAGTGATCGAATCAATTCAATTACGCCGAATCGACAGAAACTAGCCCCGAGACTTTCACCATCCTCCACTGTTCCCCATTTAGTAAGCCAAAGATGCCTTTTAGCAAAAGGAAAAGAGTGTGGTGTGGTGAAAATGTGGAGGCTAGTTGCTGTCGATTCGACGTAATTCTACCCTTTGTTCTCTAAACGAGACCATATCGAATTGGAAGCAAATGGTATTGTTTCATGCAGTCTTCTAACTTGCATCTGTAAGGCTAATTGATTATTGATACTGCTACTAGTACGAGTGATCAGAAAATGATTGGATCAAACCCAACTGCTCTTAACTATGTAAAAATATTACGTAAAACTTATCTTACATTACAACAATTCATTTAGACATGGGTAGAAATGGAGAATTTGGGGACTAAGTCGATCCTGCTCCACGTTACAAAAAAAATATTGGGAAAAAAAATCTGCAAGAATCAAATTAGGAAATCAAATTTCCACCTCCTTTAAAACAACAGAAGGTTTGAGAGGGAGGTGCTGCCTATCTCCTATTCTTTTCAAAATCTATTTGGACAGAACCTTAGTGAAATAAATGAAAAAGTGTAGAAATATGAGCCAGAGAGTGGGGGATGACACTTTTTACATTATTCTTCGTAGATGATCAGATAGTAATTGCAAAAGATTAAGATGATCTTAGATACATGATCAGAAAACCCATAGAAGAGTTTTAAATTGCCGGCCTTCAACTAAATATCAAATAGTAGACAATGAAGATATTAACGACCTTACTATAGACAACGATAAGATAAAAGGGGGTAAAATGCTGTAAATATATCAGAATAATCTTCTGTAAAGAAGGCAGCAGCAAAAATGAAATCCAAGGAAGAATCAACAAAGAGAGAGCAATGACAAAAACATTAAATTCTCTCCTCTGGAACAAGAACATCAAAAGAGCCTCAAAGTAACACATGTATAAAAGTATAGTTCAAAGTGTCACCTCCTACGTTTCGACAGTATGGGATGTTACAAAGAATAACTGAAAGAAACTCATCCTCCTTTAAACCTTTTAGGGGTTAAATTTTGAAAAATGTCTTACTAAACGTTGCTTACAATATAAAGTCAGCACCCTTTCCAAATTGGGCTGAGCAAAATCCTGACAATTTTTGGTATTCAACTACAAACTTAGGTAACAAGAAATTTATTTCCACATAGAAGTAATCGATAGCATATTACATGCCATTTTATTTATGGAAAATAATATCGCTTAAATGGTGTCCTTCACCGTGTACACACTCTTCCAAGCGGTCTTGCAGATTATTCATTACTCGCTCTAGCATATTCATAGGAATTTCACGAATGTCATTGCGAATGTTTTCTTTTAATACCTGAATTGTTTGCGGTCTATTTAAATACACGTTGCTCTTCAGATAACCACATAGACAATAATCACAAACGGTCTGGTCGGGAGATCGTGCCGGCCAGGGAACTGCTAGAAACATTTCTTGCCTTCGAGCTATTGACGCTCGTACTGTGTGAGCTGGTGCTCCATCTTGTTGAAACCATACATTATTGTATTGCCCGTGACAGTATTTCCAAGACTAACTTCAAGAAAATATGGACCTGTAGCTATGCAGAGGTTGTTGGTGGAGCTGTCTGCGATCTTCTGAACACTAATAACGACAATTTTGTTTGTTTACACATCTAGATAACTCAAAATGCGCTTCATCAGACATAATTGAGCCATTCAAGACTGTGTCACCAAAAAGTCTCCAGCAGTCAGTTCTTGATGAACAATTGATAAATTATATGGATAGAAGTTAAAGCCCTTATGCAAAATACAACCTACTACTTCGGAAAGTCTTAAAGAAGTTGCTTGTCGCTTAACTGGACGACATGGACTTCGTTAGATGGCTGTTCTCACCCTCTCAACATTTTCTAGTGTTCGAACACTGTGACGTGTCCCTGGTGGTTTAACATCCATTGCAGATGGATGTAGACGAAAATGTTGAACCCACCATTTAATTGTGTTATGGCATTGAACACTACCATTACGTTCAATGTTGAAATGCGTGGGAAATAAACGCTGTGTCTTAATAACCGAATCACTATTTTTTAAATAGGTTTCGAAATAACGAATTGGCGATGTTCACTACTCCACTCTTCCATGATTACTGAAATGGGAATTACTAACGATGGTTTCCCTCCACTAACCACTATTCTTTATATAAAATATGTAGTTGTACTATCAGATGTAATTGATAAACTTTTCGAAAAGTTTTTACAATAAACGAAAAGCTAACATTTACTAATTTTGAGCACTCGGTATAGGAAATTCGAACTATTAGACTTCTTTTTGAATATCTCTTAATTTTTAGAACACCATTACCGTTTAGTTAGTTCTTTATATTTCTTGCGTTAGATCTTAGCGCATTAATAATTGCGCAAAATAATACGTCTTCGATTATCATGACAATTCATTATGTTACCTCTTATATAATACTCTAACAAAGTATTATTCATTTTGGTATCTTTTAATAGTACGTAATGCGGCCACGGCACGACCGCCCAGCTTAAAAGGTAATCTTCTAGATCTCCATATTGAAATCCATTTTCTCCCATCGTAACAGGCTTAAAATTCACTCAGAGGCCTCACACTCTTAATCAAAACACTATAAATTATACATGTGTATGAACGAAGCGTAAAAGAAACCGGACGAGAGGACCTACCATTGTTATCACAAACTGGCTATAAAAATGGATTTTACAATAAATTAGCCGCAATCAAAAAACCTAATACCGCAACTAACGGCCATAACTAATGCTTAGTATTGACAGGACGGGCGATAAAACGTCACACAAACCAAATATTTGTTAAATCCATTTCTGAGCGTGTCGTCATTGTTTAGAAAATAATAACCGTGTACCCCTTTTTAACGCGCGTACATAATGGTCGGGACTTAACGTGTGCATAGTGGATTTAGGACTCCCCAAGTTGGGAGGTTTGGCTACACCTAGATGTATACGAACAATGCGGTTCGTAGGTGATCCTTTATTAATTTAAATAATTCCTGGGTTTGTCACTAATGATTTCGGTGTTAGTTCAATGTTTCTTAGTCATCTTGTGTGGGTTATAATTGGCTTCAAACGTATACGAAGCTTGGAAAAAATACGAAAGTTTTAAAGTGGACATCGTTAGCTTGAAAAATTGCTCGGTCGGCTTCAAAATTCCTCAATTTATCTACAGGACGACAGACGAAATAACAGGGCAAGGTGTGAATTAGAGGATATGCAGAATTCAAACGAACAACAAAACCTGGTGACAACTTGGAAATATTAAGGCCGAATTTCAACGCCACGCCAGTCTAAAAAAAGAAGAAAAAAAATAAACGTCGACCTAAAGAAACGAATGAAGACCGAGTGTGTAGGGAACGCGAGCAAAACGACGCAAAAACACCCGACCGTAGTAGAGACGAGTTGATTGTGGTTTCAATTTGCGGCCATTTTATTCAATTCCCGTAACAATTCATCGTAACAAGAGGTCTCATAATTCACATGAAGGTGACAGAGGTACCGAAGACAGACCACCCGTATTTCACGCTAGCTCGACAGGGCGCACCGTACACCTTAATGAGCTTTATGAAGACGCCACTTCCTGTGTCTACAGAACGAGAGAGGAGGTTGGTTTTGCTTCGCGCGAACACAATTACCGACCAATGCGAACAATGTTACCACCTCGTGTCTAGATCGCGTTTATCACTACCGGCTAACGTTCTAGCGACGTTGTAATACATGGTTTTGTTATCTAAATGTGGTTTATACTTTGTCGGATGCGACCTGTTGGATTTATTACCTCTTGTGCTTTTATTAGCGTTTCTGATCTCGGATTTTAATATTTTTATTTAAAGCGTTCTATGGAAAGTACAATAAAATGTTTGTTGAAATGATTTGAACTTGAAAACCAGATCTTCACTTCAAGCGTTTTTAAGTTTTGTATTACATTCTTCTATTATCTGAATTTGCAGCTCTTAACGATCTGGCGATACTTGTAGTCATTACAATTTTCCCGAAAACTGCCAGAATTTTGTTATTGACATCTGGCTAATTTACTGACTAATCTTTGACAGTTATCGTCCGAGTCTTGTAATCATCGGAAAAACCTCCAAAAACAGTAATCTTTTTTTGTTATCGCTTACAATTTTCTTTGCGGTTTAATAGGTACAACTGTCAAAATATTTTGACAGCCGACACATTTCAAGAACAATACTTAGTTTCACTAGCAACTGTACTTGTAAAATTGTACTGTAGCTACCAATAAAACATATTTTTATAATTATTCAATTACTTTTCATAATTGCAGTACTTGCACCTGTTGTATAGTTCCCGAAATTGGCCAGAATTTAGTTTGTCAAAATATTTCTGATATCTATTGAATTGTCAAAACAGTATTGCCAGATTTGATAAGTGTAGCTGTCAAAATATGCTTGACACCCGTGAAATTGTAAATTCCGATGTTGTTATATTTCTGACGCCTGTCAAATTCCAAACAAAATATTTTGTTTACATTTTCGACTTGCAGCTGTCAAAATACTTTTGATATGTGTCAAGTTAGTTATTTTTCATGGTTGTTACTGTTGTGATCACCAAAAAAAAACTAGTCATCAAAAGATACCTAACATGTACGAGGGAGCGTTTTTATATTCGCGGAATGAGCGGGTTGTAGGGTGATTAGGCGCATTGGGGGCGTGGCCTGTGCAGCGACTCATAATTAGTCTAAATACGAAGTAGTCTTTGAGCTATCGTCAACCTAGTAACATAATCAGGAGAGAAAAGTGAAATAGGGAAAAAATCGAATATCGTGCCGTTATCAAGTTCCTTACCAGGCAAGGAAAATCAGTCGCGACCATTATGAATGAGATGTCATTGGTTTACGGCGACTTTTGTCCAGGAAAAACCATGGTGTACAAGTGGCATAGTTTATTTAAACAAGGAAGGGAATCCCTTGAAGACGACCCGAGGCCGGGCAGGAGCATTGAGGTGACCACGCCAGCACTTATCCAAAAAGTTGAAAAAATTGTACTCGAAGATGCTCGACTAAAGAAGAAACAACTCGCAGAAATGGTTGGAGTATCCGATACAACAATTTTTAAAATCCTACACGATCATCTCGGCATGTCTAAGGTCAGCGCAAGATGGGTGCCGAGAATGCTCACGCCGCCGCAAAACCAACAGCGCGTAGAGTGTTCGCGTGCATTTTTGGACTTCTGTAATGAAGACAAGGATGGTCTACTGAGTCGAATTGTTACTGGAGACGAAACTTGGGTTCAGTGGCATAAAAAGGGCACAGCACCTCCCAAGAAATTTAAAGTGTCACAATCAGCTGGGAAACTCATGGCAACGGTATTTTGGGACTCGGAAAGAATATTGTTGATTGATTATAAAGATAAAAATGTTTCTATAACTGGAGAATATTACGCTTCAATATTAGAGCGACCAAAAGAAGCCATTAAAGAGAAAAGACGGGGAAAATTGACGAAAGGTGTGCTGCTTTTGCACGACAACGCGCCCGTCCACAAGAGCCGCGTTGCGTTAGCTGCCCTGCATAAGGTGGGCTTCGAAATTGTGAATCACCCACCCTACAGCCCAGACCTGGCCCCGAGTGATTATTACCTGTTTCCGAAAATGAAAAAACAGCTGCGGGGTAAAAAAATTACTGCCGATGTATAAATAAATTAATTGAAAGATGTGAAAAATGTATCCGTCTTGCAGGTGAATATATTGAAAAAGAAAAATAATTTGGTTTTTTTATTTCCACCCCTTATCCCCCATTCCGCGAATATAAAAACGCTCCCTCGTATATCTGAAAATTTCTGACAACTGTCAAATTGTAAGAATAGTTATTTTTAACAGTTGCAATACTTTCCATCACAAGCTGTAATCATTAATTGTCAAAATATTCATAACATCTACCAGATTTGAAAATAAATATTTTCTTTACATTTTAGTGTAGCTGTCAAAATTTGAGAACTGACAGCTGAAAATTCTAAAGTAACTCAGTTTTGCTCAGTCTTTAAGTGTCGTAATCACAAAAAAGTTGTTGACAGCTGTAAAACTACAGAAGCACATTTTTGTTCATGTTTGACACTTCTAGCTGTCAAATCACATAGCAAATAGGTCTAAAATTAGTTGTTTATCACAATTTTTAGTGCTGGAATCGTAGAAAAGAACGCTTCAACAGTTACAACACATCTGAAAGTTGTCAGCATTGATTTTATTACTAGCTTGAGGGCTGAAATTCTCAAAACATTTCTAAGATTTAGTACATTGTAAAAACCGTATTTTTTGTTGTGGATTATATAATTGTAGCTGTCATATATCTGTCGTAACCCTAAGAAATGTTTGACAATTATTTTTACCCTGTCATATGTACCATTTGTGACTGTCAAGATACATCTTAAAGTATTTTGCAGTTGCAACACTGGTAGTCCTGATATTTTTCTGTTATTGCTTTAGCGAGTAGCAGCTGTATTTTTTTGTAATTTGAAAATTGTAGCTGTCCTGTCAAAATACGTGTGACATACGTAAAATTGTAATAAGGTCAGTTAGCTTTCAAGCTGTAAAAGCAGTAATTCGTCGTCGTTTTAATAAGTGAACTGGCAAAATATTGGTGTCGAATTTAAAAAGCAATATTTTTTCAGATTTGCTTCTAATAGCTGTCAAAATACATCTGGCAGGTAAATTTTTTTTAGTTTTGTAACTGTAAAAAAAGTTCTGACAACTATAAATCTGTAAAAGCAGTTATTTCTGGGAGTTAATTTTATCGAAAACTGTGAGCATTTATTTCGTTATCAATTTAATAATTAGAGAAAGTTTGACAGATGTAAATTTATAAAAACATTTTATTTTTCAAATCTTTATACTTGTTGATGTACAGGGTGTTTCATTAATAATGGGAAATATTTTAATTGGAGATACTACGTGTCAAATCATGACCATTAACGAAAAATAGCCTTATACAAAATCGCACCGTTTTCGACATGAAGGTCTTCAAAGTTCCAGAAAAAAAAAATGAATATGTTGTTTACATAGGAAGTATTGAAGAATAATCGAAAAATTGTCCTAAAACGACAAGTCCGCCAGTGACATAGAATTTGAGTGTTGGCCTATCCGGATTTTTGCTGTTTAATCTATTTTTGGCTACAAATCCTTCCGAATTTTCTCGTTTTTCTCGAAAACCAAGCATAATACGAAGTTTCCACAAGAGGACCCTTTCTTGGCATTTTAACTGGTCAATTAAGTGATGCCAATTTCGTGCTTGTAAATCAAAAAACAAAAAAGTTCTATTCATGTTTTCCTGTAATTTTACTAATTTCTGAAAATCGAAGTTTCTGAATCGTACAAGTAGATTAGCTTGAAGATGGAAGAAACGATTTTTTTTTTTAGAACTTTAAAGACCTTCATCTCGCAAACGGTGCGATTTTGAATAAGGCTATTTTTGGTAAATGGTCACTATTTGACACTTAGTATCTCCAGTTAAAATATTTCCCATAATTAATGAAGCACCCTGTAGTTTCGACGTTTGAATTACAATTATTTTGGAAATTGCTCTAACTGTAAAAACACTTTTTGTCGATTATTTTGGCAGGTGGGTTGGCCGCATTATCTATTTTGATGACCATAATTCTCAAAATATTACTGATAGCTTATTTGATCAACCCTATATATTCAAGTTTTTATCAAAAAAGTTTATAGGGAAGAGGTGACATCGAGACCTATTCTGTACCAGATCTAATTACAAACCTGATAAGTTCGTTTTTTTACAAAAGTCATGTATTAGCATTTAAGATAGAAAGATGTAAAATAAGATGAATCCAGTTACACATTATTCCTTATTGCAATTTAAGCAGTTAAACGAAGATGAAGCGAACGAGAATTGTAACGTGAAACCTTCGATTGCTACTTTATGTAGATTAATAGGATGCGAGAATGCGACAGGAAGTGATTTCCGCATATCCTCCTACATGGCAGATTGCCATTGAGAAGACCCCACATTAAGTCAGCAAGACCACCTACAACAAAACTATGTAATTCGAATGGACATTATGGTAATGTTACTCGAGATTCGAATGTGTGTATTCCCTTATCATTTACAATACATTGGCCTTTACGTAGCTTTCGTTCTTGCAGCATTACTCCCTGATGGTCTTAAACTAAACGCTTTACGTCACACATTACAAGCGAGGTGAAAAGGATTGGATACGAATTTATCGGTACTAAAAACTGTAACCATTGTGAAACATCGGATATAAAAAACAAGTTATTGATAATGTATCGGCTATAAAGTTGATAATAAAAGTTATATTGAGACGTATGTACTTTTGAAGTACACTTTCAATAACATTTGCGTTTATGATGTTGTTCCAACATGTGTTGGTCTTTAGATTTCTGTTTACTTTCTGGTATTAATCGCTATGACCTCTTTCGCCTTAATTGAACTAAAAAAAAAAAAACGAAGCTCCTTGCGTATAATTCCATCATAGTATATACATAGGTTTGAAGATTAAGATAATAGTAACAATAATTTATTGGCAGTTCAATTGGAAGAATTTTTGCATTTACAATTTTTAATTTGGCAACAGCTGAAACAGTATTTCGCGTTGTTTTTTTTTTATTTCCAATCTCCAATTACACAGATATGATGCTAGCTAATCATGACAAGGTACGCAACACCATATTGCAGCAACTTCTACAGTAAGAGACCATGATTCACAGATTCGAAGGATCGAGATAAGTCAAACAATAGGCGGGCTACTTTATGCTTCTTGGGGGAAGGGGGAAGGCGTGCGCCCATAATCTTTCTTGTTAGTGAATTCTTCAGAGAGAGGTACCAGAACATTTGCTCATGAACAGAAGAGACCCAAGTTAACCGGTACAGCGAACCTATCCTATAAAAATGAGAGAAAGTTAGATAAAGAGAAACCCAATGAATTGGTAAGTAGTAAGGCTATGGGCGTACGGCCGCAGTCACTCGACGTGGACACGCTGTATAAGCTGTGTTTTGACAGCTAAAACCTGTCAAACTGTCATAATTATGACAATTTGGTGGTTTTACACAGGTTTTAGCTGTCAAAATACAGCTTATACAGCGTGTCGACGTCGAGTGACTGCGGCCGTACGCCCATAGCCTTACTACTTTGGTAAGTTCGAATTACTGTTTGGGCATTAATAATTCTCTACTTTTTACCACAATGTTTTTATAGGTTACCTGTAAATGTAAGTGTAAGTGCAAAACTATTTCATCAAAAAGCAGATTGCAACTCCTTACTGACCTTTATAAACAAACTTTTGAAAACCAAGATACTTACCTTATGGGATTAATAAACATAACTAATGTAAAACGCAGAAGACATGGAACATACGAAGATGCAGCAGACAGCCGAAGACAGTTGACTGTGTGGTTTAGCCTCCCCAATGGAAAAGGCAACATTGTTGTAAAGATATTCATGAATACTGTTACACTGTTGATGGAATTTAAAGCCTTTACAGACAAGCATCCAGACAATTTGATTACTCAGAATTTCTATTGCGATGTTATCAAAAAATATGTTTCGACCTTGTCGGTCAAAAAACCGCGGACATGTGTAGTATTAGCTAAAGAAGCATACTCGGATTTTACTTGGAAGACGAGAAAGATAAAAAAAATATAAAACTTCCCAGGCTATCCGAAGAACGGATTTAGTTCCGGCCACAAATAAACCAATATCGGACGAAAAGAAACAAAATTTGCAGGCTATGGTGAACTTTTTACAAGACCAACAACATAGAGACTTCTATTTAAACATAGGTGGTTAACATGTGGGTCTGGAGCTGGAGCTGGAATGGGTAATATAGAAAGTACTGGTGCTTAACACTTTTGTAGTAGGCACTGGAACTTACCACTTTTCTAGATTTTTTAAACTAGGTATTAATTTTCTTTTGTAAAATGAATTTAGCCTTTCAAGATTTTAACTAAATGATATGTTTTAGCGCAACGTTTGACATGTCCTATTGTTTAATTTTCTTGTTCAAAGATTTTCTTCGAGAACTCGAATCTTTATTTTTGGCCTTTACCACCTTTCTTAAGTAAGGTCTTCAATTATTGAAACACGTCGGCATCTTTTAAAATTCAACCCTTAATGAAATGAAGGGAGGTGACAAAGTTTCTTTGCGAAGAAGAAACCCTTATGTAAACATGTCTAGACATGACTCCGTGTACTACGACCGAATCACAGTACGATCGGAGAGTTAAGTTTGGATGTTTCAGGTTTTCAGAGATGTCAATTTTGAAATCACTCGGTCTAAAAACAACAAGTTTAAAATGGCGGACATTTTTACCAAAATTAGATCACTGAAATGGGGTTGGTAAACTCATGGTTCCATAGATATCGATTTTGGAAAGATTGGAAGATTCTTTTATTTCTAGCCTGTCATTAAATTTACAGATGGTATGGGATTTTGCTTCAGTTTCATATTGTAAAACACCCTGTATTTCTGCAACATTTTATGAAATTTTCTGAAACTGTATAACATAGTATGACTCATTCTAATCATCACAATCTAATGCAAACACGCAGTATAATAAACATGTACTTCTTCTACATCATCTGAGGAAATGCTCTTATTTTGCTGTTTTCAATGTTGAATGATGTACAGGGTGGGCAAATAAGCGAGGTAAGCGGCTGTATCTCAGAAACTAACGATCGTAGAGAGTTACGGTAAAAAATTTTATAGGTAAAGTGGACAAGGGAAAATGCTGGAAATTATTTTCAAGTTTCCAAGATGGCCGCCCGGCGTTTCCACCATCTTGAATTACATAAAGTTACGTTTCTCGCGATTTTCTCCAATGAATATATCAAAGAAGTATTTGCGTTTTAATGTTAACTTAAAGTCAAACATTTTTTGTAAAAACAATTTTTCTCTATCTTTCGAAATAAAATGGTGGGGGGTATTTGAATGTTGTTTTAAATAGATGCTTGTAACTTCGAAACGGCTTAATGGATTTGGATAAATTTGGTATCAGTGAAAAGAGCATTTCTTGGGCTTTTAGGTTTCTCGTAATCATGACAGTTGCGACCTACAGGGCCGCCGATAGAGGGCGGTATTCGATATTATAACCAAAATATTTGATTTTCCCAAAAAAATTAAATGCGATGATATGACTTTTTTTAGACTAGAAAATAGACAAATGACCAACCAATAAGCCTGCGCAAGCCGCATCTTAATATCTTTTTCCTAACTCAAATTATTAAAAAAAATACTAAACCAAGAAAATTCATATATCCCCATTTAAAAATGCATCGCTTGCTTTCGATAAGAAGGCAAGTAGTAGGCCATGGAAATAAAAGACAAACTCCTCTCTAAAATATTCACAAGAAATATCAGTTTATTTAGTGCTGTGTGTGTGCTGTGATTTTAAGTCACACGTTTTCGTATTTGTAAGCGATTTTCATTTTAAATAAAGTTGTGGTCCTGAAAAGGACCTATTTTGAAAAAAGATTAATGGCTTCTGTGTTCAAATTGCCGTCATATTCCACATATTAACAAACCTCAAGTGAGAAAATATTCTTAATACATAGTGTGTACCTATAAGTTTATTCTTAGGTTTTTTCATGTTTTCAATTATGCTTTCCGACATTTTAACATCCTATAGCCGAAAAAGTTTTGTATTAAAAAAGATTTTTCTTGTTGTGTTACAGTAACGCAATAAAGACGGCCTTTTATCCTATTCGTCACCAAATGAGTTATTGTTCTACTATCCTTATTTTACAAACAAGGAGCTGTCGATACAGGCACTTATCTATTAAATTCTGTATCTTTTAATTACAATTCTAAAGAAAAGATACCACCGATTTCCATGTGGGTGTATCTATAGCTATGCACGTTACATTGGTGCAAGAGATAAAGTTAATTGAATAATATGTAACCTTATCAAATGTTAATGAGTTTTAGTTGAAACAATATGTATTTAAGAATATCTTTAAGTGTTGCTTTTGTAGAAGCTCTTGCAGTATTTCTATGTTATCTTATACAGAAGTGGTATGTAGCAACTAATGTAAAAAAGAAAGAAAGTGTTTGCATTATGTTTAAGTATAGAGGCGGTAAATTTAGATGAAGAACTAAGATTATCTGCCATTAACGATTTTGTAATCCTAGAAATTAATTATTAATTCCGAAGATTTCTTAGTTTGAGTTCTAATTAGTAGAGAATCAATCGGAAAATTCCAACTGACGCAAGTTGACGTATTTTCTACGACGGTTGTGACGGAAATAGCCTGGCGTTAATAGCGTAAAGTAAGTATACTCCCGTACTCTTTTTTGGCTTCTTATAATTAAGATTTTTCACCGCATCAAGTTAAACACGATCGAGTAACATTTTCTCACAGGAGACGTGTGTCAAAACAAGCGTCGTAATTTACAAGGATTCCGGGCGTGCAATTCGTTAGGCAGTTAATTGCGGTGTTTAATTTATTACATCTAGTCGCAGTAGGCGCATCACCAACTAACGGCGACTCAAACAGTAGCGATTCTATAATTTATCGTTTCCGATTTGATTGCATTAAAATTTCAATCGAATTGCGCTCAGTCGTTATTGGGATCTAGCACTTAGATGGAGCTTTAATAAATTTGCGGTTCTTCCTTTGTAAGCCAGATTTACATAAGCCTATTGTATAATTTTTTGACAACATTACACTACTTACAATTATTACGTTAAGAAATACGTTAACAAACAAGAAAGTATCATCAGTAAAGACGGCTACTATATTATCTTGTGTAGCCGATATGTCATTCATGTAAATTAGGAAAAGTACCGGCTCCAATGTAGACCTCTGAGGCACTCTTTTCATTGTGGCGCACTGTTTCGTATTTTTCAGATAAGACATAATCAGTGTCTTCGATTCTGTTTGAAAATTCATCCTGAGCAGCTTCTCCATCAGTATACTATGATCAGCTCTATCAAACGTTTTGGGCAGATCTAGATGTACTTTGTGTCACAGTTAAGATCATTTTTTTCACCATACAAGACAACATCGCTCTCTCAAAGATTTTGGAGATATTGGCCAGTAGTACAATTGTGGGGCAATCAGACAAAAGCAGATAAATCCACTTGTCATAAAAAATGAGATGACTATGACCTATTAGTAATGGAGATCAGATAAATCCGTTGGTGAAGTCAGAATCAAATGTACTTTAACTTTAGGTTTCAACGAAAACATGATAAAGCTAGTTAAATTCGATGTAGAATATTACATGTGTAGATGGCTCTGACTACATTAATCAGCTGTTTCTATTAGTTGCATCGACGAACTTTGAGCTGTCAAGTTGTTAGATTTTCTTTAGCGACTGTTTGACCAAAAAAATGGAAGAACCAGAAGGAATTGATATTTCTGTACAAGAAGGTAATAATTTTATTTATTTTATAATAATCTATCTACATAAAAAACTGCTTTCTTCAACAGACAGTCGAGGAAGTCGGACTAAAATTCCACAAGCTCCTTTTAAGCGAAAATTACTGAAAGAAAAGAAGTATGTCGATAAAGATCCTTTGTTGGCAAATTTTAAAAGACCTTATAATCACGACAGGAAAAGTTATAAGTGCAACAAAATTCGATTGAGCGACATTAAGGTAATTCGGAATTCCTGATAAAATCACACAGGATGTGAAACTTTGTCATATGATGGGGTTCAGTAATGAGAAATGGCTCTGTCAGAAACGAAGCGAAAGCTCGTTTTATTAACATTACTTACCATCTAAGAAATAAAGAAAATAAGTTGACTAGAGTCTACCAAAAGTTTTTTACGATGATGGCAAAAACCATTCATGAAGGAAAATCACCTAAAGAAAATCGTGGTAGCGATAACATTTCTAAAACATCAGAACATAAAAAACATCAACAGGAAATTTATTGGAGAACTAAGAGGAACCGGTCCAAATCTCAAAGAGTTTATTTGCCTGCTAATTTAAGCATAAACTTTATAATTCAGTGTGTCAAGAAAACTGTAAAAATAGCTCCTCCATGTTCTCAAAAATTTTCTGTCGAGTATTTAATATAGGATTCAGTTCACCTGCAGCAGATTGTTGTTCATTGTGTAGGTACTCGTCTCAAGCATAACATCAAGATGAAAAAAGATGCAAAGAAAAAATCTAACATTATGATTGATTAAGAATCCATAAAAAGAGATCTACAGCTTTTTACAAGTTGGCCAAAGAAATATCCCCAAATTCAATAACGCTTTGTTTTGACATGCAACAGGTACAACCTCTACCACGTACCCCCATTTCCGACTCCTTTTACTCGCATCAAGGAAGTTTCTACGTTTTTTGCTGCGTTGGAATGAACTCTAAGTCTCCAACCTTCTATACATGGACAGAAGATCTAGCTGGAAGAGGTTCAGTTGAAATTGGTTCTGCACCCCTAAATTATCTGGATTCTTTAGAATATGATTATATAAGAGTGATGAGATTATTCTGCGATGGTCTTGGAGGGCACAATAAGAATTCACATGTTATTCATGCTCTTAGTTACCTGCTCAAGCTAAAGTCTCCCCCTGGACATCAGGAAATTCAAATCACTCAGTCCGAGGTCATAGTTTTTTGCCCGCCGACAGGGTTTTTTTTTGAGCGGTGGAGGGGGATAGGATGCCAAAGTCTTTACGGAAAAATACGACTCTTATCAAAAAAGAAGAGTATTTTAAAATATATTCTGAATTTGGAAAGAGATTGAATTAGGTCGCACTCTTCCAGACAAAATGAAAAGAACTATTCATCACTTGATAGAACAACAATTTGGTACTAAATGGGAGGAGGATGAAAACTTAGACTGGTACAGAGAAATATTGTCTGTTGGTATGGATGAGCCAAAAGAAGATGACGATGAAAACATACTCTGTGATTGCGGATTTATCTGCTTTTGTCTGATTATTCCACAATTGGCTTGTGGTTAGATAGATAATGTCATATAATTTTTGTCCACTAGATGGAGTTATAAAGCATGCTTCTGTAGCTTCATCTGTCTTGCAGATTTTAAAAAATATCTTTCATTTAAAAAGGTTTAGATTCGGTTGTCTTTTCTGCGGTTCTGCTAACTGTTTTACCAAATTAGAAGAGCCTTCTATATTGTTCATTTCTTGCTTCAAATATTTTCAGTAGCTTCTGTAAGAGTTCTTGTCTATTCTATTTTCAATTAGAGCTTCATACAACTGGTGTTTATTTTGAATAAACGTTTTCCCTGATTCGTTTGTTGTTTGCGGCCACCTGAAATATTCAACGTAAACTTCTTGAACATTTAAAATTTTAATTTTTCTTCAAACATTATTAAAACAAAAAATCTGCAATTAAACTTCAAAAGAAAATCGACGAAATCTTCTCCTCTAAAGCTCAAATTATTAATCTACTGCATTTTCCTCCGTCCAGTTCTCACCTACGGAGAGTTGTCCTGAATCTGTGCTGACAAGTTTCATTTGAGAAGAATGGAGGTTCAACGAACAAGAGAACAGGTGTTGGTGGTTTATCCGCAACATGAACATGCCCCGGGACCCGAAGATTGTATTGCTCCACGAGTACGCTTCTCAGCTGACACTCAAGACCCTGGAGAGGGTGGAAGGATCGGCCAACTCGATCGTAGCGGAGACCTCGATAGATCTCGAGGACTTCCAGGAGGCAGTCTGATATTACTAACACCTCACAACCACGCAGCTGCATCAAATTGTAGAAGAAAGGACGTCAGAGCTTGGTTCAATCTTAAAAAGAGTAAGCAGGACACTGGGAGTAAATATTTAATTAAGTAGGAGAAGTACACGCTGGCTAAGTTTCAATCAAATACCTATTTCTGGTTTTTTATTTTTATTTTTTCTGATCACCATTGAGTATAATCTTCAAAAGGAAGCAGTCAAATTCCTTCAATATACTATTTATATTGAAACATTACACAGAATTATCATTCTACAACGCAACAATTATTAGATCATTCCGTGTAGACGCGGCCTTATATCGACGACCCGCTTATTGCAATCTAGTACAAGTTAGCGATCTAATTTAATGCTTAATAACAAACGATGAAAGGTGGGTCGGGTCGGATCCCACAACCCGCGGAATCCTGAAGAGAAGCGCAATCATGTTTCCGCTAATTGCGATAATAAATTTCATTTCAATCACGTTAGATGATATGTACGGTTCATTAAACGTAATTATACAATCATTAACTGACATTAAGACTATAATTCCGCTGCGGAGTAATCCGTTTGCGCACGATATTGAGTTGTTCGCGGATGTATTTGTTAGAATTTTACGACATACTAAGCGTATCTCGGAATTAAGTGTTAGTATAACTTGAAGTTTATGTTTCGTTTTATCCAATTAAAATTTATGTTTCCAAAACTTTCTGTGATAGCAAGTCATCATCTACATTTCTGCTTGTTCGAAAACCTTTTCAACTCTCACCACCATCTTTCGTAATACATTCAACTGAAGAATGTCTACTACATGAGCCACTAATAAAATCAAATATTTGCCCATTATGTCTATTCTTATTCCTAGTCAGCAAAAATCCCGATGGTAACATCAGAATTGTCATTCTGAACTATTATCCTGAAGTACAAAGGTAAATATCTCAAGTATTTAAGCCATCCTCAGATTTTAATTGTCCACTTTAGACTATTTCTTCGTCGACTGCAATGAAGCCTTCAGTTATAACCTAAAAACAGAGTTAAATACCTCGTTAATTGCGTCCACTGAAAAGCTTACTTATAATACTTATGTAAATTTATCGTGAAAGAGTATATATGTACATTAAACTTATATACATTTCGTATACGGCATTCTTTTAAAACTCTAATTAAGTTTTGAGATATGTTAATGCAACACGTGAAGTTGCCTCGGTGGACCGTTTTATTGCAAACAATGTTGAGAAAAAAAGATTAAAAAAAAATAATAAGCAGAAACTGGTTCATCATAAGGACCTTGCGTATTAGTTAACGTTACGTCTTAAGGAACGATAATTAACTGTAAAATAAGAAAGTGAAAATATTTCTCGTTTATTTCGCCAACGAACGTAGTACGTACCTTTTTCATGCTTTCGCTAAAACAAGTCCGCAAGTCTCGAGTTATATATGTACTATATGCTGTAAGAGAGGCGAAAACTTACAAATTACAATAAAGGATATAATAGTGAACGCACCACTCCCTCGCGTGGTGGTATTTTTCCCCGCAAAATGAGTGCTCAATTAAAGAAATTTAAATTATTATACGGGCCCGCCTCCAACTTACAGCCACTGTAATTTCATTTATATAAACGGCAATTAAAGCGCTCCTTTTAACCTTGTTGCAACACCGGTACAATGCGGTTAAAATGCTGTTTGTTTTTTTTTCGTTTGTGGCTAAGTATACAGTGCTCATAATTACGTTATATATTTAATGGTATGGTTTTAATGTGAGAGAAAATTGCGCGGATTCGACTGCAGCACGCTTCGTCGGGTTATAATGCAATCGAAACTGGAATTTTATTACGCATAAAATATTAATTCGATACGAATATGTATCCTTGGTCCCTCAGAAATCTGCATACTAACCTCTAATCGAGTATAAGTTATGTAGTTATAAAGATGTGCTTAAATTGATAGTTTAAATTTCAATAAACTTTGGTACTCAAAATCAAAGTCACAAAAATATTTGCTTAAATTTTATTATTGAAGTATTGAAGTAACCCAACGCCTACAATAGGCACTCATGATATAATCGCTCTAGTAGCATTAATAATAAAATATCTTTGATCTAGAAGGTACCATTATGAGACCTTAAAATAACAAAATATTTGGCTTTATTATACTCGACCAGCACATCTAGTTTGGAGAACATATTAACTAGGCGTCAAAGAAGGCAGAAGATATGGTGGCAAAACTAGCTCAAATAATCGTAAATATTGAAGGGCCTAGCAGTACGAAGCGTGCGATATTAGCAGAGGTAATACACTCCATTCTCCTACATATATAGAGGACCGATACGGCAACCAATTCTAGAAAAAAAGAGAGGGGCATTGCAAGTGATCACCGGGATTCCCTTCAATTGATCTCCTAGCACAGGAAAGAAAATACGGTTATGAAATTATGAAAATGGCGGAGTTAACTGTAGGGCCACTGCTAGGAGCATTACAGTGGAGAAGTGGCAGAAACGATGGGAAGAAACCAAGACAAATGCTCACTGGACAAGGACTTGAATCCCTGGCTTAATTGCAAGTTTAGATGTCTAGATGCCCTTAGATTTGCTGAGAACAACGTCAATGTATGCGTGTACTGTAGGGAAAAGGATACGGTGGAGACAGGAACGAATTTTGATCTACCTTTCTTTTGAAAATGAAATTACACCAGATAATTTGATCAACATGGTGATATACAGCGAGGAAAATTGAAGGACTATTTACAAGCTAATCAGTTATACAGGGTGTTTCCTAAGTAATCTAAAATATTATATGGGGCGCTTCGTCACTCAATTTTAAGACGAAAAGTTCATATAAACATGTGAGATAAGTCTTGTCGTTAATGAGATACAGGGTGTTGAATTGATTGTAATAAATCTGCTGTGATTGTATTTGAAATTAATTTTTCCTGGTGACGCTACTGGTTTTTAGAAGTAATACGAAAAACATGCTTATTATAAGTGACGTTTGAAGTAACGTTGACAACTGTGTCAAACCTAAAAACCAACGAAAACAACGAACAATAAATTTTTAATAATACGATCTTTTTGTGTTAAGTTAACAACGATGCCTGTGTTTACTAATGCTGAAATGGTTAATATGCACTTCTTGCATGGATTAGCTAATGGTAATGCCTTAGAGGCTCGTTTACCATGTTCAGATACGTTTACTAAGCTACATATTCGTTTACAAGAAACTGGAACTTTTGCCAAATCAAAGAATATTATTGGACGACCCAGAACTGTGACAACTCCACAATTGGAAAACCAGATTCTTCAAATAATTGATCAACATCCAGAAAGGAGTACCAGAAAAATTGCTAATGAACTAAATGTTGGTAACAGAACTGTTTGGAATATTTTAAAAGATAACTTATTGTATCCATATCACGTTCAATGTGTACAACATTTGCTACCTACTGACTATCCGCTGCGCATACAGTATTGGCAATGGATTTTAAATAAAATAGCAAACAATCCCAATTTCGCTGCCGATATTCTGTTTACGGATGAAGCCAACTTTTCAAGACATGGCATTATGAATTTTCATAATGACCACATATGAGAAAATGAACTTCCAGTTCTTTTAGAAGATGTACCTCTTATTATTAGAAGGCGCATGTGTTTCATGCATGACGGAGCTCCTCCACATTTTTCATTGATTGTTCGCGAGTTTTTAAATAACGTTTTTCCAGACCATTGGATCGGACGAGGATCTCCACATCCATGGCCCCCTAGATCACCGGGACACAATCCTCTCATTACTCATTTACACAACCCCGATATTAAACGTACAAGATCTTCAAAATCGTATCATACAAGGCTGTAATCTTATTCGTAACAAACCTGGTATCTTCGAACGTATTCGGCTATCAATTAGACATCGAGCAGATGCTTGCATTTTAGCTGCAGGTGGACATTTTGAACATATGCTCTGAAATATAATATTTTTTCTTTATGTTTAACACATGTTGTTACTTCTAATAAAATAATAAAACACCCTGTATCTCATTAACGACAAGACTTATCACACATGTCTATATGAACTTTTCGTCTTAATATTGAGTGACGAAGCGCCCCTTATAATATTTTAGATTACTTAGGAAACACCCTGTATAATAAAGAACAAGGACAATAAAGAGTTGGAAAGGCAGGCAGTGCCGTTAAGTTCAGATGATGGGGACAACTCACCGAACTCCTAATCCATACGATGAGTGAGGAACGGGGGGTGTAGGTGTAAATGAATTCAACGCACTTTTGCAAACGGGCAATCGGTCTGTGGTGATTAAAGGAAAATGGAGTGTCCTTTTTTCATAAACTCAATATTTCGCTCTTTATTCAGAACTTCCTCAGGAGTATAAACTATAATATTTAAAAAGGTTTTTTTTTAAGTATAGTGTCCAAAATCTGAAAATTAATTGAATACTTACAGTGGAGATGATATAAGTTGCAAACTTGATGCGAAAACGAAATTTAACATTGTACACTATATTAAAATTATTTTGAGTTAAGTTTTAAGTTTTAAAAAATTGAAGTAATTAATTAAAATTGAAAACATTAAAATTAATTCAGGAGGGAAGAGTAATGTAGGTACACAAAATAAACAGGATCTGATATTTTAAATGGTAAAAATTGATAAATAATGATACGAAATAGTACAGAAGAAGAAAAGCCAAAACAAAAAACAAAGACATCGAGATGGAAATAGATCGAGAACAGCTGGTTGAAAATATAGGTTGTACCAAAATAATTCAACTATTGTTGCGTTGCAGAATGTTGTAGTAAATGTTACTTAATTGATTAGTGTTTGATTTAAAATTGACGGTACTACTTTTATGTACGTGAGAATATTATACTATTTTTATGTACGTGAAAGATTTTGAGGAAGAGCCTCTTCTTGTAGTTGGTATCTGAATCTAATACTTTGACATTGACAAAATCAAAATTGTGATCTTTTCCTTCCGTATGATTAGTTAAAGCGCAAGATCTCTTGCCCAAGCGACAATCACTACGGTGTTGGCTTAAGCAGTGTTTAAGCCATTCTGATGTTTGACCTATGTATGTAGCAGCTCTGGCATCCCAAACACGGTACTTTGTACACAATATAAGGGCGTTTTTTTCTTTGACAACAGTGAAAAAATTCCTAATCGTCATAGTATTATATTTGGCTATTGATAATTGATTGAAAGGTTTGAAGAAAGTGACTATTTGGTTTGTTAAATTTTCTATATAAGGTAATTTTTTATATTTTAAAACTCTATTGTTATGTTCTATGGGGCCATCAAAGAAATTTGAATTGTAGATTAGTTTATTGAGTATAGATTTAGGGTAACCATTATTGGCAAAAACCCCAAAGAGCTTCTTAAGATTTCCGTGCAAAAAGCTTTCGTGAGATATGTGTGACACGATTTTTCATTGCGATGACCCTGCTAAATTTGTGATTTTTCGTATGGTTAGAGAAATAATTTAAGTATCTACCTGATGCAGTAGGCTTTTGGTACCAATCTGTTATGATCGTATTATTTTCAGTTCTTATAAGTTTAGCATCCAAGAATGGTATGCCTCGTTGCTGTTGTATTTCAATAGTGAATTGAAGATGTGGATTAAATTAATTAAAGTAATGTAAAGTAGTGTCGGCTTGGTCATGCGCACAAACGATGTCATCAACATATTTGAATAGAAAGGGAAATTAAAACGGCAATTGCGGGATGACACCATCCAGGAGAAAATCCATCACAATTAAGGTCAGAATGGGACTGATGGGAGAACCCATCGATGTACCAAAAGTTTGTAAATGAAATTTATCATCGTAGTACTCGTCGTTGTAGTACTTCTTTCCAATAATAATAATAATAATAGGATTTTATTGCCCAACAGTTGAAAACCAATAACAGGACAAAAAGTAGTGCCTATACAAAGGAACGAGATCAAAATCTACGAAATCTACAAAAAAAATTAAGAGAAAAAGAAGTGATGCTCTATCGATTACTCCATGGACCAACTCTCATATAAATCGGGCGCGTGGACATTCATGGGGTAGTCATAGGAATGTCATACTGTGTCTGTTAATTAGCGACGTATAGTCAATTCCTCGTTCTGGATATACTCCATCGGCTTTATAAGAGAGATATTTAAGAAAGCGGTGTTGTACTTTTTCTATTGAGAACTGAAGATAGATGTAGTGAGGTGACCAGACTTGCGACGCATATTCCAATTTAGTAATAACCATAAAAAATAACGTCTTCAATAACTGTACATTTTGAAGAAAAATTGAAGATCGTAGAACAAAGCCCAATGATTTGAAAGAAAAGCTCAACGTAGGGTCAAAAAGAACACCGAGATCATTAAACATGTCGACCTTCTTCAATGGATTACCGTTTATATTATAGACAGAAGCAGTCCGATTACACTTACGAGTATAAGAAACAAAGCAGCATTTATTTATGTTTAGTTTCAATCTGTACTTCGTACACCACTCAGTGATGTAGTGGATATTGTTGTCTTGTAAATTACAAATATCATTCCAGCTTGCAATAGATCTCTAGCCTTTGAGATCATGTGCATATGCAAGAACATGACAGGATAAATTTTCTAAAAGAACATTTATATACAAAACAAATAACACCTGAAGATAGAAAGAAGCTAAAAGATTTATAGTCATTATAATGGACGTAATTGTATCTAAGAAGGAAAAGCTTAAACCAACGTTAGAAAGTTTATGAAGCAGAATTGCATGATCCACAGTATCGAAAGCACTACTGAAGTCAGTATACACAACATCGACTTGTCACTGTTTATTCATGTCTTCACAAAGGTATTGGCAAATAGTTATAAGGTTGATGATCGTTGAACGTCCTCGTACGAAACCATGTTGATGAGGTGATATGAATGATCTAGGCTGATGTAGTATATTCATAGAAGTGCGAAAAAACACAAACATAAACTTTAGCGAAATTGGATAGAATGGATATGGGTCTCTAATTACTAATTTAAGTTTTTACACCTCTCTTGAATACTGGACAAATCTTAGTTCGTTGCCATAGATGAGAGAAGGCAGATGTTTCTATTGATAAATTAATTATTGTAGCTAAGGGTTTACCAAAATGGTTCCAAACTTGCGTAAAATAAACCATGGAATTAAATCGTCTAGTCTAGAGCTACACTATTGTCTGTCTCTACAGTTTGGATTAATACCTACCGTCACACTGAAAGATTATCATTAGCAGTTATTAGCAGTAGAATGTTTTTAAGAACAAACCGCTAGTATTTGATCAAGTGATATCCAGATATCTTCGGCTTCAGTCAACTAGGCGTTCCTACAGCACCCAAATTCCGATCACGGCTCTAAACAGTGTAATTTTTACACAAAAATTTCGGCGGGCAATATGTTTGACTTTCCTGTTGTTACCGGGATTTTCGATTATAGCTATGCAACCCTGGTTGTCCTAAAGAGCAATACGTTTATCAATCAATCAATCAAACATACATACAAGAAGTAGGGGGATGTTTATAATGATGTTTTTTAATTTTATTTATTCATTCGATATTCGGTTGATGATGAAAACCCATGCGTTTTCGAAACACGTGTCCCAAATAATTAATCAAAGTTGTGGTGTGTGGTGAAACCGATGTTTATTGTTAATGAACTCTCATGTTTTATTTTTCTTCCTATTTCCAATAATATTTTCAATATCTATATAAGATTATACGTTCATTTTGATTATCATTTAAATCATTCATAAAACAAAAATGATCATTGTATCTTTTATTTTCCTCTACCTTTCTCATCACTATGAATAGTCATCTCATCTTGATAAGTTTTTCTGTTCTATAGCTATTACAATTCCTTATTCATCGACGTTCAACTTGTCCTAAATATTGATTTTGTTCTCGAGGTACCTCTTAACGTCTGCGGCTGCCTCTGTCTTGTCTAAGTAAGCTCTTGACAATTACGTTTAAAATGATATGTTCCTCCACAATCTCAACATGAATCCCAGCTCATGAAGAATGATGCCGCTTTTACTTCTTTTGCATCGTGCAGTAAACACTTTTCTTCCTTCCACTTCAGCGGTCATCTTTGATTTGCCTGCATTTTAAAAGACTTTGCAAACAAACTACATTGATACTAATTAATGTCTGTCCCAAATGACGATAGTTGTTCGTAGTCATTACAATTGGTAGAATACCTAGTGCATTATGCTTTGGCTTAAACATCGCAACTAAGAATTTAATTAATTACGATGTTAATAATTCTCTGATTCGCAACAGCATGTACCTCATTCCATATAAAGCGCAACTTTATTCAATAAAATTACTTAAACAATTACATAAATAGAAAGGTGATGTCATTCGAGAGACACAGACAAACAGAAAGTCAGAAGCAAATTGCTAAATGGCGATTATGAAGTTAACCGTGCCGCTTTAACGCCATATACGGTTTAGAAGTAAACGGGCCAATTGTATTTGTGCCAGATACGAAGAAGTTTCTTCCATGTTTCGACGTGTGCGTTGTCTAGACGAATGATGTTTCGCGTCGATCGTTTTATTTGCATTCTATCGCTCTTGTTCAACAGCGGGTAATTTTTTATGGGCTTCTTTGAAGATACGACACAAGAACTCGTGTTCATCTTCTTTGTACCATTAAATGTTATCGTTAAATTTTATATCTGCGTAAATAATGATACGTTTAATGGTAATTTATCCGTATTAGAACAGGTTAAGGATATTTATTTTGTTAGATAGTCAATATTGCAATCATGATGGAGAGTAGTTTTTTTACTAACACAAAGTTTAGTTTTATCAATTATACCTCGCAGGAGCGTTGACATTTCGCTATTAATTTTGTATACAAACATTAAGTGGAACCTGTACAAACACTTATAAGTGTCTCTTATTAGTTCTTATTTCATTTTAGAACTCTAGTACTAAAAGATTCAATTAGAGTACTTATAACATAAACAGTTACTTTGAATCATTAAATTATATTTTTTCTAATGCTGCTATATTTTATTTCTTGAATAGAAACGTCTCTATATACACACCTACTAAAGCTACCGTATTTTAAATTAAAAAGCTCATACTATTGTGGGCGCATCCTGTCACGAAAATTACTATTCGAAGCAATAATGCTAAGAAGAACATCGGAGGCGCGCGAGAGAGAGATAAACGAAGCATGAAAGAGGAGAAGCCGTTTCGAGAAGCCGGGCTGCGTAATGAGCGGTAGCTTCATGTAGTCCCTAAACATGTAGATATTCCACGTTAAGAAAGAACGGTCCGTGGCTTCCTCTTACTCTTATACACACCGATGATATTAGCCTCAAATGACGGTCATCAGAACTCGAGTAAAGGGGCGGAGATCCGAGTTAAAGATATCTAGTTTTATTATCATTGTTATTGTTGTTATTGTTTGTTGTTTGTCTTTTGTACTGGTCGACGATAAGACATAGTTTCTATTGTTAAAACTGTCCGTTTCTAGACCACCACATAGGCGCTCAAAGCTGTTATGTGTACCAATTTTATAAACGTTCTCTCATTACAGTTTTATCTATGCAGATAGCTCTTGTAGACGTTCCACGAAGGAGAATGCTGCGTAAAAGTTAGTTTTATGTGAGGTAAATTCTAGGTAAATAACTTTATTAAATTTTATGTCGAGCATATGTTCACTAGCATAGTAATATCTAGTTCTAATGTTTTATTGTTTGTGACATATCAGAAATCCCAACTATGCATAGAAGCACGAATATTATAGAGACCAACATTCCAATTGCATCTATACCCGCAGGTTCGACGGTATCATATCTCGTAAGGTTAATGAAATGTAAAGAAACGATAACTAGCACTACGAACATGGCTAAAAGAATGGCTATCTTAATAAAAACCATGCAAGTGATCTTTCGACGACTTGATGCATATGAATTAGTGATGGCCAGGGCTAATTTAAAAGATGGAGCATACGTTTGCTGGAGCACAAAGCAATTGACAATATTTTATTTACTACAGTTGGTCCAGCAACGGTATAAATCATCTGTATATTCAATAGAAGATGTTGGCAATACCAGTTTATCTTTTACTGTTGATGTAATCGTCGGTATCGATAACAATAAGTGAAGTTTTAGTATTGCTGACACTTTTTAATCTAGTAACAGTGTATTCTCCTTTTTCTAAAATTGCATAGAGTGTGTGTCCATTCCCTCTAATAAAGTCAATTCAAAAATATGAGTCAGCACAGAGAAACTGAATTGTAAACTCTCCCGCATCATTCTCAGTTCGTTTTTCACAATTTTTTTATCATCTTTCTTATTTTGTACAACCTTAAATTTTTCTAACAGCTCAGAAGCTGAATATATTTTTCAGCGACTGAAGTATTATTGTGTTCAATGACATTCGGAAATATTTGTATAATGCTCTGTAGATTCAACGTATCAAGTTAACAAAGTTAGGTTAGTTCTGGCTGAAAGATCTATTGCAAGAGCGTCTACTTATTTATTTGATTCATCTGCACACGTAGTAGTAGTTTATCAACATATGTAGATCACTGAGCAGTCACAGTGACACCACTTTCTATATATCAAGATGGCTCTATCGCTAACAAGGGAGCAATCGTCCAGTCTTCAAATACCTTTGGGTTAAGCAATACAATCACCGATGTATAATATGACTTCACCTATTTATAGCACTGGTTGGAGTAGCCCTCTTCAAGTATATAACCATTTCCAAATATTTACACTACTTTAAAATAAGTGGAATTTTGCTTTAGCCAGAACTAAATTCCTTGGTCGTAATAAACTTGCAGAGGAACAAATAAATCCTAGATTTAAGGTCTGTCCTTTATATGTACCGTGCTATATCTCAGGAACGGTTTACAGTACAGCTTTGGGAAAAAAATATCACTGACTAAAGTAACCTCGAGAAACATTTGGAAATTATTTAGAAAATCGTAGGATGACCGCTACAGGGCGTAACTGATCACTAAAAATTTTAATTCTTATTTTACGCAAAATTTACTTACATAATGTCTATTATAAATAGGAAAATCGGAATCTACTGAAAATTTTGCATATTTTATATTGGACTTATTTTGTCAAATAAGGGACGGAGAGGAGGAGAAACTTTGTATTAAAGGAACGCTTATAACTTCGGTTCTGTTGAACCGAATTTTGCAAACTTAGTCACATTGAAAAGAGCATTATTCCTCCAATCTAATTCTTACAATTTGGAACAAATCTAATAAGTGACGTGCAAGCTAGGGGGCGCTGTTTAAATTTTTTCGGGAGTTTGGTTTTTCTCGAAAATATTAAACGGAAACATACATTTTTGACAAAAAATTCAAAAAGTAGACTAAATTACCAACAAATCAGCGAAAACCGGGAATCGCTATCTTTTACCAATCCGAAAATATCTTCAGAAACGTGTGGATGGTAAAAATTTCTTCTATAAATTTAAATTATTCTGCTTTCCGTGAATGGAACTTAGCAAATTTGGTCTTATTAGAAAGGATTTTTATTGTCCTATGCTTAGTTATTGAAGCTGTTTAATTTGATCTTGTCCGTCACCGCTAGAGGGCGATAAAGGAATTTAAATACGTAAATTTTATGATTTTTGAAAAGAACAGTGCGTGGAATGCTTGGCGGCCAAAAAAACGGACTATCATGGATTTGCCTAAACCTACTGCTAGTGATTTAAATTGTTTAATATTATCTTTATTTCTGTCGCCGCCAGAGGACGTAAGAGAACAGAATAGAAGACATGTCGCTAGCGATTCGCAACATTATATTTTTTTATATGATGAGTGTGCTGTGCATTTCTCCGTAAGCATTCGCAATTTTCTGGCCCCTGATAGGTGGATGTAACACGCCAGTTTATTTCCATGGCCACCCAGGACTCCAAATTTGACTTGTTTAGATTTTTATTTGTGGGGGCGAAAAAAATATCTTATTTTTGCAACGCAATCTACTGCTCGTTACAACTTGGTTGTGGGAATGGGAAATATCGTTCAAAGTATTTCTAAGACAGAAATAGAGACTGTAGTTCTATCCACTCGTTGTAGAGTGAAAGTTTGCATTGATAATAATAGGAGACAACTGCATTTAGGCCGCCACAAATATTAACTTTATTATGCTGTTTCCTTTTTTGTTGTTTTTCTGCGTTGTTTATTTTAATTATACCGTTGTGCTTTTCACTAAAATTTTAAGCTTTCAATTCATTATTTTATAGTATGAGCATAAATATAACCTTCCACGCACTGTTCTTTTCAAAAATCATAAAATTTACATATTTAAATTTCCTTAACGGCCCCTAGCGGTAATGGACGAAACAATATTAAACAGTTTGAAGTACGAAACATAGGCCAATGAAAATCCTTTCTAATAAGATCAAATTTGCTAAATTCCGTTGACGGAAAGCAGAATAATTTCTAATATCTTCGGATTGGTAACAGATAAGGAGATCCGGTTTTCGCTGATTTGTTGCTAATTTGACCTACTTTTTAAATTTGTTGTCAAAAATGTATGTTTCCATTTAACATTTTCGAGAAAAAACAAAATTCCCGAAAAAAATTAAACAGCGCCCTCTAGCATACACGTCACTTATTACTTATTAGATTGGCTCCAATTTGTAAGCATTAGATTGGAGAATTAATGCTGTTTTCAACGAGACTACGTTTGCAAACTTCGGTTCAATAAAACCAAAGTTATAAACATTGCTTCAATACAAAGTTTTCCCTCCTCCTCTCCCCTTAATTGACAAAATACAAAAAGTTGTCCAATGTAAAATATGCAAAATTTTCAGTAGATTCCAATTTTCATATTTATGATAGACCTTAAGTTGGTAAATTTTGCGTAAAATAAGAATTAAAATTTTTGGTGATCAGTTACGTCCTCTAGCGGTCATCCTACGATTTTCTAAATAATTTCTAAATAATTCCCGGGGTCACCTTAGTCAGTAATATTTTTTCCCCAAAGTTGTACTGTAAACCGTTCATGGGATATGGCCGAGCGACATTCTTAGTTGGCCACCCTGTACATGCAAAACGGTATACATTACAATATCCATTAATTCATTTTAAAGCCTCTTTCCATGACAAATGAATGCAGGTGGTACAACTGTACCAACTTTGCGTTCATGCAACAGTCTGCAGTTTACGATTAGGACGCTCAGCACTGCTTAGAGCACCCATCTGGTTGCTTCTAGGTGTGGATTGCACAATGCTTAGTTCTAATTAATTGATGTATATAATCTTGGGCAAAACCTTAGATAGATTTCGGATTTATTTTCCAAAAGGTTCTTACACATTTCCAACCTGCTATTCCTGAATTTTCAAGATATGTGCAATGTTCATTTTATATTATTATATTCAAGTTGGAAAGTTCAACGTTTCAAATCCTTTATAATTTAATCGAAGAAATGTGTCCTTAATTCAATAGAAATAAAACCAAACATTGTTTCAGATTTACACTATATTTGGTTGGAAACACAACAGCTGTTTCGCTACACTGTAGCTTCTTCGGGTGATAACATAAAATAATCATGGGCCAGGCAACTAATTCCTGCTTGACGTAAATCCATATTCCAATAGAAATAAAACCATTGGAACTATTAGAATATGGATTTACATCAAGTAAAGGCCGAATCTATTGAATTTTTGTCCTGAATTCCATTATATGTGCTAATAATAAAAAATCTTGGCTTCCATTTATCAATATATTTTTTTGTCTGTCCTTGGGATTTCTAAATCCTCGTCTCAATGTTGTTGTCGATACTGAGAATGTTCAAAGCGCACTTGCATTACAACTATTTGAATTTTACGACTTGAAGAAATTAATAATTCCACCACAATCAATCCAGGAGTTTTCACTCAGTCCTCGGCGATGATACACCGACTTTGCCAAAGATTTTGATCGAATTGGTCATACTTTATTGCCGCCGAAACTAGAGACGTTAGGCTTTAGTGGGTCATTGATTAATGTGCTATTGTCTTCTTTGGATTATAGAGCCCAATATATAACATTCAATGGTTATTGATCGAAATAATAATTTCTCCCTCATCAAGTGTACCCCAGGAGTCCACCCTAGGGCAGCTACTTTTCATAAATTTCATCAACGACTTATCTCAGCACGCAATATGAGAGAAATTTCTGTTTGGGGATGAAATTTATCAGTTGATTGAAAGCTCCAATGATTGTGAAGTTCTGCAGCATCACTCGAAAAGCATCCAGAGAAATGTTTTACCAAGAAAATTAATTCACTTGCATTTCAACATCACCCCACGAATAATATACCTCGACTTAATACCACAAAGGAAATCTAGGTTTGTTGTTTGATTGCAAACTTTTTTTTTGTCGACCACATTAGAAATACTGCATTGAAAGCCCAAGTTATTGGCTTTATAATCAAGACCTGCAGATTTAGCAATACGAATGGGTTGAAGTCTCCTTAGCTATCGCTTATTAGATAGTGGGCAGAGTATGCTTGCTTAGTGTGATACTCCGATATGGGTCAAGGTCGACGGCACTTATCCTACTAGGAATTTCGATCATAGTGTTCTGTTATCTCACAAGCACGTTTCCTCTGCATTATTTTTTCCCATAAAAATAGTTATTGGCGATTAAAGTTTAACAAAATCAAACGTATCCTATAGGACCTCGCTGTATACTATAAATTTATTCCTTTTTTCCTATTTCCTATAAATTTTCACTAGCCGCAAGAGATAAAATCAGCCGGCTCAAAGCTTACACTTAAAGCGCAATATTATCATAACACGCGAAATATACATAATATTCTGTTCAATATACGTAAGGTTCGACGTTATTAGATGAATTAATAGGACGATTAGAATGGTGAAAAACTCGTCTAACCATACCTTATCTCGCCGACAAAGGCGTACAAACAATGTGTTACGCAAAGATGTAATGCATCGACGGTAGCTGCTACTACTACTACTACTACACTGCAACACACACACAACGACCAATGGAAATATCCGCTGTTTTACTGCAGGAGAGCACTTTGTAGAACGTGTGCCTATTCCGCACGATTTTCAGTTCTAAACAATCGCTCGTATAATTCACAGTCATGAAATTGTGTTTCAGAACTTTGGATCAAGTATATAAATATAAACCAATACCATTGCAGATCAAATAAATTTTTTTCAAGATCTTAGTATTTTCAAAATCTGAAGTTGAATGAGCATTAACCGTGTGTGAAAATACATCAAGTAAATTATCCTTTTACACAATAATTATCATTCGAAATCATTTGAAGCGTTACCAGTACGTTGTAATGGTCTGTTTTAATTGGTTTTCACCTAAGTGGTCGTCATATGTTTATCAGCAATCGTCGACATGATTCTTACGATGATATTTATGAGTGTTGTCCTCGAGTAATTCTTTTAACTTTTGGCTTCGAACCGTGGGTCTCCTCGCTACCAAAGAAACGTGAATTATATCACTCCCGTTTAATGTGTGAATATTTAAGTAACAGAAATTAACCGAACGTGAAATGGCCCATAATTCTATACGCGCCAAGTTAACGAAAAAAAAAAAAAAGTTACACCAGCAATAAGATCGTATCTCTAGGACTAAACGTCTGGCACGGTAAATATTTTTTCACTTGTGTCGCCGATAAAATTCGTTTAAAACGACATATCCTCACTCGGTACCCGCGCGACGTAAGGGCATTAAATAAACTTTCGACCGTACATATAGAAAACAAGAATGTTAATGTCCGGTTCTTTTTAGATGGGAACACATAGCCCTGTTTTATACCGTGCACGCTAACGTATGAAGTTAATTCGTTTTTTTCCTCTTTCATTTTGGTTTTTTGGAATGTCCGAAATCGACAATCAGTTGAAACATTAAAATCATCGAGTTGAACTCTCTCCCGAAAAGAACAAGCCAGTTTAAAAATGCATAGGTCAGATAAGACGCGTTATAAATTTTCGGTGGAAGCGAAGATAGTGTGAGTTATAAATGTACAACCTTTGGTCCGGTAGCAAGTTTCGAATTCTTCACTTTTGTAAAACGATGTTCAATCAACGCCAAGATATATATGTATAGATGAAACGCGTCGTCGCAATAAAATTAAATTAAAGAAAAGGAGGTGATTGTCACCGAAAACAAGATAAGACTTGTTTAATTATTAAGACAGCCTCTCTTATGTCTTGCATTTCATGATCCGTATAGGTATATATATTAAATTCTCTTTCTAAAACGGTCAAGTCAATCCTTATATACATAGATATATACATATATAAATCATTTACTATACATAATTTAAAAAGAAGAAGAGCGTTTGTGAAAAGGAACACCTGTATACGATTTTATTTTTTTTAACTCCCGGACATAGTTGCGGCACTGCATCGTTCTCCTTACATTATACAAAAGCTGACGTTGAGAAATACCGAGTATCGGAATCTTTTAATTAGTTTGCAGCTGCTCAAAGCGCACTTGACATAGATATCAAAACTAACTTCATTAACTACAGGCTTACAAGTTTTATATTTAATAAGAATGTTTATTACGAATCGGTTTAGATTTTCTTTAATTTTTTTTATAAGAAGGAATTTATTTTATAACCTATCGATCAAGAACGATTTCTGTCAAATCTATCTACCGAAATTAATCAAGTAGTTGATGATTGAAATTTTTGGATTTGAGACTTCGAGGCCTTGGACCATGTCAATGAGTCATAAGTTATTATCGGTCTAAGAAACCTAAAGGCCCGTTTCCACGGTACACTTTGGATGATCATCCCGGATGAATCATCCAAAGTGATTACGAGCACGATTAAGCAGAACTGCCAGACTTCTGCAGAAGTGATAAAATTCATTATCAGTCTCTATGTTGTGTGAAGCTATGGTACCTAACTTATCTATTGCTCTTTCCACAGCGGAAATTCCAAGCAAATTAAGCCTTCGCGAAGACGATGGAGTGTTTAAGTTTGCCTCAGGAATAGTTTTTCTGCTGCGTTTGCTTTGTTGTGATAGTTGCGTTTCATTATTAGAAACTATGCCATCATATGTTACAGCAGGTAGAGAACCACCTGTTGCTTCAGGTGTATCCTCGATATCCGGGTCATTCCCCTCTTCTGTATCATCCTCGGCATGATTTTGTGGCGAGAGGGCCCTTTTGCGTTGTGGAACCTGAAACAGAGACCTATACTAGCATACTATAATATATAAGGCGAAGAAGGTGGAATTCCTAGACATTCTTGTATATGGTTTTGTTTTTTACAGGTGCCTACAACCACTAATGAATGGGAAAAAAGTAATTAAGGAATATTACATTCGTTGGAACTTCCCTAATTGCTGTGGAGCTTTGGACGGCAAACATGTTGCCATTCGCTGTCCTGAGAAGTCGGGTTCATATTTCTTCAACTATAAAAATACCTTCAGCGTGATTCTTTTTGTAGTTGTAGATGCTGACTATAACTTTCTATATATTGACGTCGGCACAAATGGCAGAGCAAATGATGCATTAGTGTTTTCCAAATGTACATTCAACGAAGCTCTGGAGAACAATTCGCTCAATATACCCGAGAATGCTGTTTTTGTGGGCGACGACGCTTTTCCTTTAAGGACATACCTTTTAAAACCCTATAGCAAGAGATCATTAACTAGAAAGGAAAATGCATTTGGCATACTTGTGTCTCGTTTTAGAATATTCGAAAAGCCTATCCCTCTCAAAGTAGAAACAACTGAAATATTGGTGAAAAGTGCTTCTGTTCTTCACAACTGGCTCAGAAAAACCTCTACAAACAACGCCCCATATGTAACTGAAGGATTGGTTGATGTTGAATTATGGGAAGAAGGCAGAATTGTTTCTGGAGTTTGGCGGCAAGGTGCACATGAAGGTCTCAGAGAAATAACACTTGCTACAAGTAACAACCACACGAAACTTGCTGCCACTATACGTGATGCTTATGCGAACCTGTTCTGTACAACTGAAATTGTAGAATGGCAGTGGAGAATGATTTAAATGTCTGTTGTCGTTATTTGTTGTCTTGCACAATAAAGCTATTAATTTTTAAACTGCTTTGTTATTTATTTATAGGTACAGTGTGGGGAAACCAAGACGAAGTGGAGCATTCTAAATCTAAATTATAAAATAATAATAAGAAAATGATATACTTACTGCAGTTCCTGTGCTGCTCCGCGGTATACAAACTGCATGCAGGAATGTATCAGCTTGCTTGTACCAAAATAGTTTTGGGACATAAACATCATCTGGCCCTTTACGGATTTATTTACTTTAGTCAGTTCCGATGAATATCGCGTACGGATTGTTTTTATTTTTAATTTAATATCCTCGACTGTCACATCCTGAATATTCAGCTCTTTTACGATTTCCTTTAATGCGTTTTCTCTATGGACTTTATTTTTATACGTCTCTGCTTTAATATTCCAAAGACACTGCCGGTCTTTCATTAAACTCAAAATTAGTGGGGTGTGATCGTCTTTCCACTTAAACACCATTATAAAAAGCACCACTGTGGCACACTGTTTACTTTAAATTTAATTATTTAGGTACTCAGAAAAAATCACGTGCTCTTCCTGTTGCAATTTACTCACTGTGGATGAATCACTGCATAAACTGCATGTTTTCATGGTTCATTGAGGATGATTCATCGGCGATGAATCCTCCAAAGTGAACAAAAGTAGAACACGTTCAACTTTGTTCACTGTTCACCTTGGATGATCACTTTCGATGATTTTTTGTTTACACGATTCATTTTTTATTCTATAACTGTGAAAACGGGCCTTAACGTACACAAAAAGCTTCAGTTTTAAGCTCAGACCTCACACGTAAGAATTTGACAGCAATATCAGAAAAAATGCTGCCGAAAGCTGAGACACATTTCGAAAGTAACACTGACATATTTAACGTTAGTTGACCGAACGAGCCTCCCACCTCCTCCACATCAATGCTAGTTGGGGAGGGGTGGATTTCTTTTTCTTGAGTCTCACCTCCACGCATTTTGAGGCGGTTTCCTGAGCCCACAAAACAGTTCGTTAGGAAGGCCTGCAAACATACTATTTTAAAAAATTTGAAATCCTATAAATCACCGAAAACATTAAAATCATTAAAACTTTGCGAGAAAAAGATTGTTTTTATTTGAAAACTGACAAAGGGAACAAGGTTGTTATTTTAGATAAAGAGGACTACTATGATCAGGTAATAATAATAAATCAATTTCAAAAAATCCTTTACCGAAAATGATTAGAGACGTCAACAATCTGTTTAGAGCTTGTAACAAGCTTGTTACTGCCGTAAGCTACATGTTTCCAATCCTGTTATCCCTAAATTATATTGTTTACCTAAAATTCACAAACCTGGCAAGTCGGTAAGGCCAATTGTTTCGGCAATTGATGCACCGATTTATAAGGTTCCCAAATGGCTCATCAATGAATTTAATAATTTGTCAATACAGCAACCTAGTTTTACAGTAAAAATTCGCTAGAATTTATTAAAGAAATTCGAAATAGTCAGTTTCTGGAGGGTGAAATCTTGATTTCATTTGATGCTAGTTCTCTTTTTCCTAGTGTACCGATTCCAGAGACCTTGACATACCTTGAGTTGCTTCAAAATAGTTTGAGTCAACAATGTGTCGAGGAATATATTCGCTTAACTGACATCTGTATGAAACAAAACAATTTCAAGTCAACGGGAGTTTTTATGAACAGCTGGAAGGAACGGCTCCTTGCCGCCCTTTTTGGCTAACCTTTTTATGCGCCGTTTTGAAAAGGACTTAGAATCTGGGAGCGAATACTTACCTAGGGTTTGGTTGAGGTATGTGGATAACATTTTCTCTAAATTTGATACTAAAAAATGTAATATTGACGATTTTCTCAATAGATTAAATAATCGGTTCGAAACCATAAAGTTCACTTGTGAAAGAGAAGAAAACGATCAGCTACCCTTTCTAGATACTTTAGTAATTAGAAATAATAATAGATTAGAGTTTGACGTGTATAGAAAGGAAACCAGTACACTTCCCTACATTCCTTCAGATTCCCATCATTGTGTTCAACACAAAATGGCAAGCCTGAATTTTTTGGTCCACAGACTTCTCACTTTTCCCTTGAACAAGGCGAGGTATGAGAAGGAGCTTAAAATTATAAAAAGATGCGGCCAAGTGTAATTGTTTTCAGCCTCAGCATATCTATAAGTTAATTAGGAAGTTTAATTATAAGTAAACTGTGAAAGAATCTACGACTTTTCGAGAGGATGTTAAAGCTTCACCCGTTGTGACCCTCCCTTACGCTCCCTTTATCATTAAAGGTTTGAGTAAAATCTTCAAAGAGCTAGATCTCAGAATAGTTTACAGTTCTAGGACTAGTTTACGAAGTCTCATCGGTAACCCTAAAGATAAAGTACAACCTTTAGAAAAGTCAGGTATTTACTAATTCAATTGTAAAGATTGTAATCAAAAATATATTGGGCAAACCAGGAGAGCAGTGTCAACTAGATTTAAAGAGCATATGGCTAATCTTAGATTTAAAAGAATTGAGAAATCGAGCGTTGCCCAACACATTTTTGAAACAGATCACAACATCGATCATACGAATGTTAAATTAATTAAACAAATAAACAATTGTAAGTTTCTAAATCTTTTCAAATGTTTAGAAATATTTGTATTTTAATTTAGTTTTATTATCGCCTTGATAATGACAGCATTGCTGTTGAAACGCGTCCCTGTTTTAGACACATTTTTTAATCTACTTTGCTCTTTCAGTTGGTGGTGTGCTCATTTTTGAGGTCCTGTGGTATTCTGTGTGATGGACTGTGTCAAAGTTTGCAGTACCAGTATTAAATCTTTAGTGTTTTTAATTCTATAATTCACATTATTTTGATTGGACGATACGAGCGGATACAAAGCAATAACTTCAAGAACATAGATATTATGGACAAAATATAAAATTGCTTTTTAAATAGATATTTACCGAAAGTGATCCCAAACTACCTTTATAACTTTCTTCAGTATAAGAAGCCAATTAATTTCTGTAAACTTTAAATGAAAATTTATCTAGAAGAAAAATTGCTGGATAGGTTTTTTTTCTTTTTATATCGAAAGGCGGTGTACGCCTCTTACGAGATTGATATGCCATTTACGCCACCGATATTAAGTCATATCACGTATTTAATTAATTCACTATTTTAACCATTTAATTATAGAAAACTTCTGATATGAACAAGGAATACCGAAAATTTTTATACACTTAAGCTAACTTGTATATCCTTTATCGACGGCATATTGATGTGGTAATTTCACGTTTGGTGTTCGGCTAGATTTGACGGAAGAAAAATTCAAGTTATTTATTAGATTGCGCTCTTTTTTTCTAGTAGTGAAATCGTCTTACTTAATCTACCACTCAATTAAAACCTCTAAAAGCACAGCCACTACATCTAACAACTAATGTATATATCACAAGTTTTATGGTTCGATATAATATAAATTTTTTGTGTTTGCTTCAATCGATAAAGGTCGGTCCCCATCTTAGCTATTAAGAGTACATAAAAAAGCCATATACTTTAATCTAGTTTGTTAAATTCCGAGTATTTGTTTGTGGTTTGTGAGATAATGTGATGGGTATGCTTCCACGGAGCTTCTATATTAAATCAATTAAGTTCGAAAATCCAGATAAGCCGATATCGATCCTTAAGAGTCGATGTTTTCGCCGTCAACCGTTGTGACTAGATACTTGTTGAGATCTCTTTTAAATCATAATTTAATTTCCCCTTACTTTAATTAATTGAGTCATCTAATATATAAATTTATATCACTTAGCGTTATTAATGTGAGTGGAAAAGAGGTTAAGATATTCACGTCAACGTGCTCTTTGAAAATAAATGTACCCTTTCAATGTAGTTTTCGTGTTAATTAAATATTTTACTTCGAGAACTATGCACGTTGCTGTTGAGCCAACATGCGCTGAATGGTGTGATCACTTGTAACTGTCTTCTACACGTTTGTTGTGAGTTTCATTAAGTCATTCATTCATTATATAAACGTTACATCGCTGATTGGTTAATGGTTAAGTGAACAATTTTAAATCGTGTGTAGTCGGTTTTGTGTTGATGTATTACGCAATTGCAATTTTGTTTGATTTATTAACGAAGTGTTATATTAAACTGAAGCTAGTCATTGAAAGAATGTCATGATAATGTTACATGTAAAAATTAAACACAGACTTCTTCAAGTGATTTATTAAGAATAGTAAATGTATTAATAGACTGTATCTTGAAGTGGATACATGAGCAGATGGCTTGGTGTTAATTTGTTTTTCCAATTCGTTAAAACTGTTGCTTGATTCTATAGATTGCTCCAAACTGGACGTGGAAGGATAATTGGGTGTACTCATAAATTTATGATGCATGGGTTTATGTTATAAATAGCTATAAATATAGCATAAATATTGCATATCATAAAGCTGGAAAATGCTAGAAAAACGAAGTATAACACCAGGAGATGGAATCAGTCATCGAAGGAATATGGAGGATCAATAATCAATCTAGATCGTCAACTACGAAATGATGAGTCATACCTTAGTTGATTTGGTTTCATTGATTTTTTTAAGATTCCCATTACAGAAACGTTACTGGTCAATTCAAATAGCAAAAGCAGTTGGAACGTTCTCAAAAATGAGCGCACTGCTAACTCAAAGAGCAAAGTAGATTTAAAAATGTATTTTTTTTGTAATCTGCATGGTCAAACTTTTAGAAAAGAAATATTAAGTTTCACTTGTGACAAGGCAATTTCTTTCTCCTGTACAAAATTTAAGAAGTTTGTGAAACTTAAACTTAACAAGCGGGAATTTTTGAGTCATCATCTAAAAATGTGCCAGCTTATACGGTAGACTTTTAAACAAAGAGATCAACAAATGATAAACTACATCCAACTACTCTTAGACGTCATTGGGCTAGGAAGTTTTGTAGAACATCTGGGACTTGAAAACAGCCTGGACATTTTGACCACAATGCTTGGTGCCATGCTCAATCTTAGAACTTTTCTTGGGATGTGGAAACCTACAAACGCTGTCATGCACCAGAAACAGGGTAAAGATACGAAACTCTTCGAGTTTACAGGCGGATAAACCTGTAGAATCTCTCCAAGATAGCTCAAGCGGTCATCCTAAGGGTAACTTGCCGCGCGATGAGCAGTTTGATTTCACGGGGATCGTTTTCCTAGACTTTGCATCGGCCTTCGATTCAGTATGGCACGATGATCTTCTTTACAAGATGTCCAGGTTTGACATTAATCCCGATCTGGTCGCATTAGTCCAGTCCTACGTGTCTAGCAGGATTTTTTGCATCAAGTTGCTGGACCATGTCTTAGCAACCAAACTCTTTAGGGCTAGCGTCCCACAGGGTTCCCTGTTGGGCCCAGAACATGTTTGTTTGTTTCGCCAGTATACATTGACGACACCGCAGTGTATATTTCTTCGAGGAACGATATCCTTGTCTGTCGTCGATTGACAATATCGCCGAATGGTTTCGCATGTGACGTCTCTTCATTAACGTCTCGAAATCCGTGGAGGTAAGACTCTCAAGAAACAGAAATCAACCCCCCAACCAGCATTTGTGTGGAGAGGGTGGGAGGCTGGGTTGGTCAATTAACGTCAAATACTTCGGTGTTACTCTTGAAATGTGTCTCACCTTTCGGCAGCAATGGTCGCGCATGTGGCGTCTCTCCGTTAACATCTCACAACGCGTGGGGAGAGATTGAGAAATCCACCCTCCAACAAACATTTGTGTGGGTGGTGGAGGGCTCGTTTAGTCAACTAACGTCAAATATGATGGTATTACTCTTGAAACTCGCCTGTATGTTAACCGTTCTTATAATAGTTCTTACACATTCAAACAAATTTTGCGAAAAAGTTTATCACTTAAGTAATTTGATGTTACCCATGGACAATAGTTTCAGTGAGTACAAAACTTGTAATACCTGATCCCAAAAATTCCAAATGGAATTTGACAAAAAAAGGTCATCTTGGCGACACATTTACGCTTTGGCAATTAAAAGAATCAAATCGGCAATATAAACTGCTTTTTTATCTAACCTAACGTAGCTTGTATAGACTATAAGTTTTGACGAAAACTCGCTCTTGTGTAGAAACTGTGGGAGTGCGGAGGAATCTCCAGTCCATCTCATTGCTGACTGCCCAACAGCGCATATACTTTGGGGTCGATCGATTAGATGAACCAGGAGTAAGTAGATTAACTCTTAACCAGGTGGCGAACTTTTTTGTCCGGGTACAACCTGTCTGAGAGGACTAAAACGGCATGGGGGACAATAGGTCCCTCTTGGCCGAGTTTGCCCTTCGGGGAAAAAAGTTTTGAGCATATCTTCAGATTAATCGAATGTAGGCTTTCACGGCCACTGTTCCATAAAGATGTATCTTTCGGGTATTGCCGTGGTTGTTGTAACAAACTTGACGTTCGGGTATTGCCGTGGTTGTTGTAACAAACTTGACGTTTCGCTGATCATACTGTCAGCTTCTTCAGAAGTTGTCTAAAGACTGTCTTTAGCTGACAGTATGATCAGCGAAACGTCAAGTTGGTTACAACAACCACGGCAATACCCGAAAGACACATCTTTATATCTTCAGATTACCGTCACATTCATGCAAACTGTGAAATTCAAGATTATCTTTCCAGAAAGCAATTTTAGAAGGAGCTTTTTCACTAAAATGCAGGTCTCTCATGAGACGTAAGGATTTTTTGAATACATGTTACAAGCTTGGTTTGTACTGTTTTAGTCACATACTCTTGCGAGATTTAATGCAATTATAGGTAATTTTTGAATTAATTGATCAACAAAATTGCCTGCTTGTCTAGTGTACTAAAATCCTTCTCTCCACTTATACAGTCGCTGGTTGAACTGCAGATAAATCCTCCACATCTTTACTTCGATTATTTGAGACAACTTTTTGTTAACATAAAGGCATAAAGAAGAAGAAGAGAAAAGATATATGATATACAGGGTTAGTCAAAAGTATGGAATAAGCGGTTTATTTCCGTAAATATGAACTTTATAACAAAATGTCTTTAACGAAAGTTTTTTTACTAATTATTCTTCATGTCTTAGACTACTCGTGGTTTTTTTATAACAACGTATTTCCATGGAAATGTATTAAATTTTTTTTTAATTGCAACCAAACGATGTTTTTGCCGATTTTTATTTCTCTTTTTTTTTCTTGAAATGACTTGATATTTTTTTCATATGCTTTAATAATAAAATTTTAGGGAAAATACTCATAATACTTTATTCACTCAAATAATATTTAACTCAAATTAAATGTTTAAACTGAAGACCCTCTGCAGCTTGACAATAACCTAATCTATCGGGTCGATGGCCGCAGTGGTTAGGCGGCTGACTATTGTTGTGGGAGGACGATAGGTGCCGGGGTTCAATTCTCTGGAGGGACGGTGACATTTTTTCAGAGAGTTTAATCCCGGATCGACTTGCCATTCGCTGTTGGGAGCAAAGTGATTAACAGCGCGGCATCATAAAAGGCGATATGATGCTGTCACAAAGCCATTTAAAACACAACTTACACACACTAAACTACACCGCAAGAGTTGCAGTGATAGCCAGACAAGTAATACAGCTTACGGAGTCACTGCAACTAAGCACCCACCACACATTAAAAATATATATATATATATATCACAAAAATTACACAACGAATTTTGCAGCCAGTTAGGTTCTGGCTTCCAGGTCTTGTAAATTTTATGGTTTCTCTTTGTAAATTTTATTATTTAAATGACCCCAGAGGAAAAAAATCTAAGGGACTCAAATCGAGCGACCTAACAGAGCATTCAATAGTCCAGACATTAAGTTTTTGTGGATGCTGTTTATGGTGTTCCATAATCCAATGGGGATTTTGACTGGACCAGTAGCGACAGTTGTGTCTGTTTACAAATCCATGTAGACAAAACGTGGCTTCATCAGAAAATAAAATGTGGTTTAGACAATTTGGATTATTATTGATCATTTCCATCATTATTGCACGAAACTGTATTCTTCTGTCAGGGTCATCTTCGTTTAGCTCATGGAGAAGGTGTATTTTGTAGGGCTTGTATTTTTTCTTTTTTAATATTCGAACTACCGAAGATCGACTAATTATCATTATCCAAAGCAAGTTGCGTAGTTGACATAATTGGATTATCCATAACACTAAACAATACATTAAGAGCTTGATGTTGATTTGTGGTTGGTTTTGGACGTCCAGACCTTGGAATATCTTTTACATTTCCAGTTCCTCTAAATTTTCTAACCAATTTAGACACTGTGGATTGTACAATGGAATTTCTCTCCGGATGAACGTTATAAATTTACTATTTTGATTAAATTAACTTGTTAACTTATTGAAAGGTACTTCACAATGACATTAAGAAAACAGAGGCCACTATAATTTTTTGTAGAATTATCCTAATATTGGTTATCATTATTATTATTTCCCCAAATAATTATTTAAGAAGCTGAAAGGACACAACTCTAAAATTTGTTCCATTCCATCAAGGATACCATTAAAAAAGAACAGAAACTAACGCAAGGTTAAATACTACAAAATATTACGATAACTTCTGGTGTTTCCACTGCCCTTAACGGTGTAACATACTTTATTTGATAACCAACGTGTTAATACCTTATCTCCAAAGAAAAAAACCCAACAATTATGTGATACCCAAAAACGAACACCGAAGAGGCCGACAGGCAGGTTGTTTCTAAATCCGAAAGAGATAATCATCAATTGATTTAATAAATATTTGAAATTTTCAACGGCCACATCGTATAAATTTCATTAAATTCCCGAGTTTTTGTGTCCGCCATTATAAGATAAAATGACCTATTCACATATTTCCAATGCCCGCGTCTCCGCCGCCTGAATATTAAGCGCTTTCATATCAATACATAAGCGGGAGAAAAAAAGAAGAAAACAATTGTTTCAAGTCGGAATATAAACTCTAATAGTGGTTATATATATAAAAGTATGTGTCGGCAATACCATCAGAAGCTAATATTTTCTTAGCAACACCGACTCTATCATAAAACCGCCCAGAAAAAGTACCGTTCGCGATGGACTGGCATTCCAGTTCAAGTTATCCACAATATTTCTTTGATCGTCCACACTTTATATGGTATTTCTTTCGTCGGTGTAATATTGTGACAGGACGGGCGATAAAGCATAATCAAGTAGCCAATACAAAAAGATTTTTAATGTGGTCTTTCTTAGACGCATAAATTTCGATAAAAAGGTGTATGCGTATAATTTTATGGACACCGACGTTTCAGGTGGAGAAGAAATATACGCGTTCCATTTTTATTTATGGTTATGGTGGCGCGAGCTTTTTCCCCGTTTTTATTTTATTTAATTTTTTTTTACTTCCATTTCACAAACGAGTTTATTTATTGTAATTTTAAAAATAAATTAAATGAAAATCTGCACTATATAAATTATTTATTTCGTGTTGATTTAGAATTGTGGCCGGTCGATTTATGTGTGGCGGAGTTATCTTCGCGTGAGCATCTAGATAATATACTCGCCGTCCGAATTTGTTTCTTTTTTTTCGTTCCTTCTTCTCTTTCGCGTCTTTTTTTTGCGGGGAAAGAAAGCGCTATCGTCGCAGCGCATTTCGGTATAATACTGGTCGGGTTCATGTGTGTGGACAACTTTTATCGCGAAATGATGTCTCACGCTATATCTACGAAACCAGCAGCAGGAAAAAAACACGATCGTTAAGAATTTTATCAAAATTTTAATTGCCAATGTTTTATGAAGCTCCGGACGATTAACGGAATCCGAAATTATTTTTTCGCTGATAACTGTTTGATAAATGACACGAAATTGCGAACGGTGAGAACGTCAAACTCGTATAATGATCGATTTTTTTGCCGCCCAACAAAAATATATACCGAATGTATTATCAGAGAAAGCTGTAATCCGCGAATTTTTATATTTAAAACGAAATTTAATAATTAAATTATAAAATTATAAATTGGGTTTCTGGTTATAATTGAATCGAAATGGACTTTTATTTTTTGCTAAGCGCTTCCATTTCAATTTTCTGTGATGGCTGCAGTGACTTCCTAGGCTATACTTCTTGTCAAAAGTATCAGGTAACAGGTCTTGGCGTCTGGCATCTGAAGAACATCTTTACAATCTAAACATACTTCTCAAGAAAAAGCAAATGTGGACGAATATCTCTTTACATAAGGAAAAACATACAATTCAACATTTTAACAAACAAAACAATAAGTAAAGTGGAAATTTTATCGATTAATATATAAACCTCAAAAAAAAATACCATAAACAGAAAAAAAAGCACATAGTTATAGGAAATTTTGACATAAATATTGCCGAAAGAAACAAAACAACGAGAGAATACTACAATCTACTCTAAGAAAGGAATTACAAAATAATGAACTCTACATCAAAAAAAAAACACTGCACACGAATAAATCTGAACGGAAACGACTCTACGTTAGACCATGTCATCACAAACACTACAGAAAAAATTGCCAAAATAAAAATATTCCCGACAAACTTATCCGATCATAATGCTGTGATAACCGACATTAACGAGAACACAAAACAAAAGCACAAGTACGAAGAAATAGAATATTTTGAAACTGACTATAAGCAGATATTAACAGAAATAGAAGACATTACAACATACAATATAACAAGCATGGAAGAACTATATCTAAAAAAATTCAAAACATAATAGAAACACATCGAAAAAGCACGAAAATCCGAAGGAGGCAAAACTACCCCTGGATAGACAAAAACATCATAAGTCAAAAAAAAGAAAGACTATACCGGGTGTTTCTGGAAGGTGGCTTGCTCCTATAATTTCTAAAATATTTGAGATAGAGAAACGAAATTTTGGAGTTATGTACGGGGCTTTAATTTACATTTCTTGACATAGTCGATACTTTCTTATCACTTCCGCTTTTACCGGAAATGACTTTGATTTTCGATTTTTAAATGGGACTACCTGAATATTTTTAGATATTTTGATTCGGGATAACATTTTGAATACAACTGCAGCGAAAGATATTTTTTGATATAATTTTTTTTTTCAATTTATTTTGTTTTTTTCACAAAAAATTCTTAATAAACGTTCGTTCGGCATATTAATGTAGGGTATCAAAATGAAGGTACTTCAATGCGCTTTCGTGATGATTTAGTGAGCCACCCTGTTCCCATTTGGAAAAATTATATTAAAACATAAAAACTAAATTTTGGACTTACAAATGCGCTTAAAAAACTGGTCATACAGTAAAAATGAAGAAATTTGTATCATGTTTATACAGTAATACCTGAGCATATTAAGAACTTCAAAGCACTCTCGATAAAAAAAGAAATGAAAAAAAAATGTATAACAATAGACATTTACAACAAAATTCCAAAAAACAATTACCATACCACATTTTTAAGAACAAAATAAAACATATGCTAGAAAGGAACACCAGCAAGACTCAACAACTGAAGAAAAATCCAAGAGGCCCTCAATACCAATAGCCCGGGGTAGCAGTTTACCTGCTAGATAGATATGATATCTGTGACCAATACTCATTTTTGAGAAACTAGTTTTGCCTTTTAGTTTTTATTTTTGTATAAATATAGAATGATATTATAGAGATATTACTGACGCATATCAAACATACCACTCTCCTCAAACAGTTTATCTGTAGAATAGAATATATCTTTTTTAAATACTATTTTCAGGAAACGCCGTTGTATCACATTCAGTCCAATTCTCGTTGTCACTACATCGAGCAAGTTATTGAGATAAATTGTGAATAGCACGGGTCCTATAACAGTTCCTTGCGGTACTCCACATGTTACCACTCCTTCGGATTGTTAGGGTTGACCCTAACAATCTGCTTTCGGTTCTGGAGATAGTTATGTTCGTTCAATTCTGAATCCAAACTGGGATTTAGATATAAAATCATATGTATCAAGGTAGGGGACCAGTCTTGCCTTCAATATCTTTTCAAAAACTTTTGCCAGTCCAGTGATAATAGATATTAGACACTTTCTTGAGCAGCACCATGTGTATCTTATCGTGGCCAGGCGATTTGTTCGTTTTCAAGGATCTTATCATCAGCTCAATCTCAGTTGGTGTTACAGGCTCTAGAAAAAATTATTTGTGGAAAATAGACCGTTTAGATGGTGCTGACGAAGGCGTCGTAATCCTTTCAGCATGTTTGACCAATATTAACATAATAATTATGATATAGTACTGTTAATTATTTTCCACAATTGGAAAGTACATATTTCGAAATTGTATTAATCACCGCCTACATATTAACATTAACATTTTATATGCGATTTACAATAGAGCACCGCAAAACAGAACAAGATTCTGGAAACTTTCAACAAGCTTGATGTGGGACTTAGCACCATTACACCAAAACAGAGCTTTAAGCTTATTGTGTAACACGATGTTTTTGTGTCATAAAAGTGGATAAGTCGTAGATTTAGCAGCCTTAAACCTCATGACTGTTTTGTTTATATGCTACTCTAACTTTAGAATTAGACGCAGATCAAGTCTCACTTCAAGGAAATCCGAAGTCACCAGACTTTCATTATCTACTTGAAACCAGTGGACTTCGGAATCAAGAACGGTCTAGAAGTGGATGTGACTGGGGTGTCATATATGATCGAATGCTGGAAATTCGTGGATAAGTTTATAGGGAATTCAAACTATTCAGATTAAATGAATTGTCGTACAAAAAACGCCCTCTTTAAGCTACTCCACAGAATAGTATCAATAACATTGACATTAGATAATGCTTTGTTGTGTCGGTCATATTGCCACCTTGAAATACAGGACATATTTCTGCATACTTTCAAATATCCGGAAAAAAATTTGGAACAAGATTATTGATCTTCAAAAAAGGCTTAGTTTGATTTAAAGTAATTCTAAAGATTTTTCCATGAACGAATCAAATCGAAGCAAAGTAAAGCCCACTACTAACTCATAACTAACGTACTATAATAAAAATCATGTGTATACGATTTAGTAAATTGGTTGTAACATCTATCCAAAATAAAGAGTTCAAAATAAGCTATAATCCATATTTATTACACATATCCGTGAAGACATCTCAAATCGCAATTCAAACCGCATAAAAGGCATCCAGCCATTGCTAATTCTTCACAATTTTCAAAGCCGGTATAATCCACATACAACATGAGCATATACATATTAATCTGTGAAACTTTTCACATTCTCCACGCACGGATCCAACAATAAATCCTGCGGATGCCGGGCATTCCGACTAACCCGGGCAATATATTAGTTCATTATCATTAGAAATCAAGGTGTCCGATGATATGATTTAAAATCGCATCGGTTTCCTTCCTGCATTCGCAGGTGGAGCCAGCTCCATAATTATTTATAAACATCATCTATTGTCACCTATGACCTCCACGTCCGTATGTAACCGCGTACTGTTCACGGTTGACAGTTAATGTATTTATGGTAGTAGCGTTGGTAGCACTGCTGCCTTTTGAGTCTTGCCGCATGCTGCAGGAACTCATGGAAATCTTAGAAAAATATTCAGAACAGCTAAGAAAGTTTCCAGCTATAATGTTACCGTTTAGTTTTTTATTTATCTCTCTGTTGATGTATAAATATGTGGAATTATTAATTATAATAGTGCCAATATTTTATTATTTATTGAAGCATTTGATGCACTGAATCACGTTTTTTTTTTATTTTATTGGGGTTTATGGAGCTAGAAAGAAGTGTAATTAAATTACTTCAGCCTTTTTCGCTTTGTCGAAAGTTTACCCAAACTTTGTAAAAAGCGAGAAAGGCCGGGTAGATAGTTTTCTGTTCATTTTATTCGTTGCTTGTGCATGTGACGCCAAAACCAAATTGCTGCAATTGGACAATAAAAGGGACAATAAACAATATAATTAATAATAATGTTTTTCTTTGTTCTTCTAATGCAATTTCTCTGGGATGTATTATGGATGCCAATCTATCATAGAAATTTCATGTCAATACACCTCCAAGTAACCTAAGCCCACTAAACTACTACTGTGGAGCTGAGGGTGCCAGCAAAACGCAGACGTGTTACCTGTGGGCAAGACCGTTGTCCTGATGAAACAGCACACTACATCTGAGATTTCCCTCGTTAATTCATTGATGGGATCACTCAGTTTTCAAATTAGAGCAGCATAATTTTTTTTTTTTTTAATAATGGTGGGTGCTTAGTTGCAGTGACTCCGTAAGCTGTATTAATCACTGCAACTCTTGCGGTGTAGTTTTAAAGTTGTGTTTAAATGGCGTTGTGACAGCATCATATCGCCTTTTATGATGCCGCGCTGTTAATCACTTTGCTCCCAACAGCGAATGGCAAGTCGATCCGGGATTAAACTCTCTGAAAAAATGTCACCGTCTCTCCAGAGAATTGAACCCCGGCACGTATCGTCCTCTCACAACAATAGTCAGCCGCCTAACCACTGCGGCCATCGACTCGTTAATAATAATAATAATAATAATAATAATAATAATAATAATAAACGTACCAAAAAGTTCAGAATCAGCTACTTGCAGCAGGCAGCTGGTGTTCCTTCTGAACCAGCACTATAGAATAATACTATAACAAATCACAATACCCAGAGAAAATAAACCACACCCATAAATCTATACATAAATACAAGATAGCAATTGCAAAACTAACTAAGCACAAATTATGGTAATAAAGAAAAAAATATATCCAGGCAATCCAGGAATGAAATTCAGCCCTCCTGGACATATTAATCCAACACGCCCACCCCAGTGTGTGGAATATCCTGTCACAGAAATTAAAACGGAACCGATTCAAAGATTCGCACAACCCAATATCCAAACAATCCTTGCTACCGTATAATATTTTCAGACTGGAATTTCCCAACCTAATTAAATTAAATATATGATTTTTGAAACGAATGTTAGTGTCTAGAATAAGTCCCAGATCTCGTACGCTATCTGAAATAGGGACAACCTCATTGTTAATGGTAATTTTGATATCGCTTATTATTTCAGCCCTTGTCTTAGCTCGACCAAATACTAAAACTAAGGTTTTTTTAGTATTAATTTTCAGGCAGTGTCTAGGATTGAACATCATCATTTAAATGACTTACAGTTTCGTGCATATTCGCAGCATAGAAGCTGTGATAGACCTGAGTGTCATCTGCATAAAGATGATAACGAAAGTGTTGTAAACACTTTATAAAGTTGGACGTGTAAAGAATGTACAGAAGCGGGCCCAGAATACTGCTTTGTGGGACACCTGAAATAATTGGATGTGGGTCGGACAATAAACCATTATAAGAGAACCTGTTGAGTTCTATTTAATAAGTATGAAGAGAAGAACTGGATCGACCCGTTACCAAAACCCCAATATCGCAAAATTAGTCTGACCACGTGGTAAAAGGTCTATAACAATAATTCCCTTCTGCATCCCAAACAAACTGTGGTCATGATGTTCCCCGCAGACGCTGTTGCACGAAACTTTTGAGAGGGTGGTGAGCCCTTGTATGCCATTACATGCTCTGCTTTTTCGATATTGCTAGGAAATTTTCAGAAACTCGCTTAATGATGGCCACCCTCCATACAGCCATCTTTTTGATACATAATTCTTTATGTAAAATGGTTTCTATGCTACCTATTGAAAAGCCACAAGTATGAGCTATGAATTTTATAGTGATTCGTCTAAGTTTCAGGAACGTGTCATGGACCAGATCAATGTTACTAATTCATCCACTACTTGTACCATATCCATATGAATTTCTTGTAGTGGTAAACAATTACTGCTTCTTGAGATATTTGATAACCGCTCTGTTCTCAAATTTGTCCATTTCAGAAATTTGGGCAACACTTTGTAACAATCGGCTCTCTATAAGTTAATAACGCAGTAACCTACACGAACTATAATTCATGTAGCTTATAGCAATTCATTGACAGTTAAGTGGCATTAATGACGACTATGAAAATCAACGCTATCTATATCAGTCAAAAGATTCAAAAATGTAATAATATACAAGGTGCTCCAATAAAAAAAAAGCTTGTCTGGATAACTTTTGCTATTGCATCTTCCGGTAAAAAGAATAGCAAAGCCATAATCGACTAACCCCAGGGGAGAACGAAAGGAGACCCTGAGACATACTTTACCCACTCGTTTAGGGACTTGTACAGATTAGTGGAGGGGACTACCGTGTTAGAGTGGGTGACTTGAATACACAGACGTGGGACAATAAGCCGAAGGTCTTAACGGTGACCGTTGATGGAACGGGTCTGGTTTTAGGAGAAAAAACAACAAAACCAAGATAATGCCACACCCTGTATAGGGTGATGTTTTTGCGGCCGTTTTATTCATTATGATACCTATGAGCATTAGAAAGAACCCTTAAAAGATTCTTAACAATAAATTTAAATTTTGTGCGGCACTGCAATGTAACATCTTAATTGGGGTAAACTACATTGTTTTAAAGAAAAAGTATAGTAGGCTAATACCTTACATTTTATGTCATTAAAGATTGTACCACCATTAAAATGCTATCACGTGAGAAGGAAATGAAATAACAATCTCGTTAACAACCTTTTCATATCTCCGATTCGTTGATGATAAAAATCGAACGATGGTTGTAACTATTCCTGTAAAAGCAAGCTCGTTTTTTACGTAAAATTATGCTAAAAATGAACGCGGAACCGTTTTCTTTTAAGGCGGTTAACAGCCATCTCTCGCCAGTTTGGTTTTATGCTGTAACTCGATGATAACGGACGCCACGGGAAAAAAAAGAACGAACTCCACACGTCTTTTCTTGCGAATTTCTGGAACAGATTCAATTATGGGCAATTGCGAGAGTTATAAAAATTTCTTCGGCACGGAAAAAAGCAAAAAGCGGACGTGCTAAATGCGAATCTTACGCGACCACGCAGCAATTTGTCACACATACAAAGTGAGCATGTGTAAAAGAATGCGGTTGAATCGGTATTTTTTCCCCTAATGTTCAAATGTGCTTCCAAGTACATCGGCACCGCACGTACATATACATCGCTTGTGTGATCTATTGCGTGGCTGTTAAACGGCGACTTTATATGCAGTTTGTGCTCATTTGTAATCGCGATGTCTATCTAGCTGAGAGAGTCGAGTGTCTCTGTCGCGTCTGCCGCATGATTTTCACCAATAAATAAGGAAGACATGCGATCGAATACTTCTCTAATGTACGTTTTGCTGTTGGAGACGATGTGTAAAAGAAAAGGAAATGGTTCTCCGGTTACAACTTCTATACCTACCGAGAAGAGATGTTTGGCGTAGATCTGTAGCTAATTGATATAGAATATATGTTTTGTAGATGTTGACTAATTGAAAGACTAGTTGCATGGGAACGATGTATCTACTTTATAAAAGAAAAAAGTTCTAATATCTGTACGCGGAAAATGTCATGCAAGTTTAATCAGAATTAAAGGAGTAGGTACTGGGTACAGTTATTGACATTTCCACATGCTATAAAGTGTTGTTTATGAGATATTTCCGATAGCGAAAGACTGCTGGTTATAGCTTATGTTTTATCCATTTTCTGTAATGCAAATTCGGCTGATAAGAAGAAGCAGTATTAACGAGAATTCTGACAAATAAGCCCACAAAACCCACAAAGAGGCAACTACCAAAATGATGGTATTTGTCGGAAATTGGAGCTAAGGCAGCAGGATATACAGGACTTGAAATCCCTAGTGTTGGCCGTTAGAGCTTTTAGAGTTGTACTACCTTGTAATATTACTAACAAGTGGCTCATTGTCACACATGGTTGTCTGTGAATAACCGTGGTGAACAATTTTTTTTATTAATACAGATGCAGTTTTTCAAAGATATTTCGGAGAATCTTTTTCCAGTAAGGAAAAGGAGAGGTAACATCTTGTATAAGACTACCACACAGTTCTATATCGTGGTTTGTATCAGATTCTTACAGACCTAACGAACCTCTCCGCTCTAGTGCATGAATATGTGGGCAATATCTCGGATATGTTTCCCTTTGCATTGAATGATTTTAATTCCAATTTGGTTACACAAATGCTCTTTCCAGCTTCCAAGAATGTTTTGATAAATTTTATGATACTTTTTTGTTTTACTTAAATCTTCATTTTCCCTTGATAAAAAAAGCAATTAACAACAATAGGAAAACTTGGGTTACTTCCGATATTGTCTCATTGTCGTAAAACTTGAAATTACTATTTCAGCTGCAACAAAAATATCCTGATTGGGGTGAATTTTATAGAAAGGCCAAGAGGGAACATAATTCACTTGTTGCATACACTAAACGCCATCATTATCAATCTGAAATTTTTTCTTCCAACAATTATATGAAAGCCGCTTGGAATGTTATTAAGGAACTTTCGCCTTCACCAACCACTAAAGACAATGTTCAATTATGTGTTGACAATGATGACATATCAGATTCGAAAGTAACAGCAAACTATTTTAATCAAGGATACTCAATCAATTAACTGGCACTTCCGATATCAAAGACATTCCTATTTCGGTAAACAATACCATATTTTTACATCCATTTTCCTTTACTGAACTAGCTAATCTTTTACATTTTAAATTAATTGTCCCGGTTTTAACTTTTTTAATTAACAAATCCTTTGAACAAGGTGAATTTCCTAATATATTAAAAAACTCTAAATTGATCCCTATTTTTAAAAAAGGTGATAAATCACTCCCAGAAAATTACCGCCCTGTAGCTCTCACATCTTCTTCTCTAAAATATTTGAGTTGTTTTTTAAGCAGATTGGAAACATTTCTGTTTAATTTTAATATTATAACAGATTGCCAACATGGCTTTAGGAGAAATCGTTCAACTTTTACTGCCTTTTTCAAAGAAGCTTTTACTTCGATTGAAAACGATATTTATCCAGATGGAATTTTTTTAGATTTAAGTAAAGCTTTCGATTGTGTGAGTCACACTAATCTTTTAAGGAAATTACAAGCTTATCGGATTAGGGGAATTGCTTTAAATTGGATTGAATCATTTCTAAGTAACAGAGCTCAATATGTAAATATCTGCTGCAACAGCAATAATGTCCTAAAAAATTTTGCTTTTAATGATTTTGTTAGTAATGTTGGAATTCCTCAAGGATCGATACTGGGTCCTCTACTTTCTCTAGTATTTATTAACGATTTCCCATTGAAACTAGACAGAGTTTTAACTACTTTATATGCGGATGATGGTGCTTTGGTGGTGACGAGCGGGGATGATGATATTTCGGCCAGCACCTGCAATGAATTGTTAAGCAACGTGTATTCATGGTTTACAATGAATGAGCTTCTGGTCAATGAAGATAAAAGCACTTACTTACGCTTCCACCCCTATCAACTCCAACCCAGCTTTTACTTAAACTTATCTTTAAATAATAAAGAACTTAACAGCGAATTCTTAGGAGTATCGCTGGATCGGTCTCTGAATTGGAAAGCCCATTGTGAAAGCCTATTATCCAAAATCAACTCTTTATGTTTTCTTTTTCGAAATTTACAGTCTATCTTGACGCGTCAGCAGATGTTTGGCATGTACTACGCCTATGTTTTTAGTAGGCTGTCTTATGGAATCATTTTTTGGGGGAATTCAACCAAAGCTAGCGATGTTTTCATTGGCCAGACACGTATTATGCGTTGCTTGACCGAACTAAAACGTTCAGAGTCTTGCAGACCGGCGTGCGTTAGTCACAAATTACTTACTTTGCCTTGCATCTTTATCCTTGAGCTTGCTCTCTACGTTTTTGACAATTATACCAACCTTCAACTAAACAAAGATAAACACGAATACAATACTAGACGCCGAAGCGAGATAGCCACTCCTAGGTCTAGATTAACTTTATTTCAACAGTCCCCACAGGTTCTTGCAATTAAGGTTTTCAATAGGCTGCCGAAGCAATGGAAAACTTTGACTTGTTCGCGGTTTAAACACAATGTCTTTGAATTACTGTTGATGAATGGCTTTTACTCCTTACAAGAATTCCTTAGTTTCAATATCGAATAATATTAATAGCTGATATATTTACTATTTACTTTTGTGTTTACTATTGTTTTGTTATAATTATTATTACTTAATGTTTAATTCTTTTTTATCATGGTTATTATGTTTTGTATTGAGATTGTACGAGGGAGCGTTTTTATATTCGCGGAATGAGCGGGTTGTAGGGGGGTGATTAGGCGCATTGGGGGCGTGGCCTATGCAGCGACTCATAATTAGTATAAATACGAAGTTTCATTGTTATTAGACAGTTAGTCTTTGAGCTATCGTCAACCAAGTAACATAATCAAGAGTGAAAAGTGAAATATGGAAAAAATCGAAGATCGTGCCTTTATAAAGTTCCTTACCATGCAAGGAAAATCAGTCGCGACCGTAATGAATGAGATGTCATTGGTTTACGGCGACTTTTGTCCAGGAAAAACCATGGTGTACAAGTGGCATAGTTTATTTAAACAAGGAAGGGAATCGCTTGAAGACGACCCGAGGCCGGGTAGGAGCATTGAGGTGACCACGCCAGCACTTATCCAAGTTCCAGTTGAAAAAATTGTACTCGAAGATGCTCGACTAAAGAAGAAACAACTCGCAGAAATGGTTGGAGTATCCGATACAACAATTTTTAAAATCCTACACGATCATCTCGGCATGTCTAAAGTCAGCGCAAGATGGGTGCCGAGAATGCTCACGCCGCCGCAAAAACAACAGGGCGTAGAGTGTTCGCGTGCATTTTTGGACCTCTGTAATGAAGACAAGGATGGTGTATTGAGTCGAATTGTTACTGGAGACCAACCTTGGGATCATCATTATGAACCTGAGTCCAAACAAGACTCCATGCAGTGGTATAAAAAGGGCACACCACCTCCCAAGAAATTTAAAGTGTCACAATCAGCTGGAAAACTCATGGCAACGGTATTTTGGGACTCGGAAGGAATATTGTTGATTGATTATAAAGATAAAGGTGTTTCTATAACCGGAGAATATTACGCTTCAATATTAGAGCGACTAAAAGAAGCCATTAAAGAGAAAAGACGGGGAAAATTGACAAAAGGTGTGCTGCTTTTGCACGACAACGCGCCCGTCCCAAGAGCCGCGTTGCGTTAGCTGCCCTGCATAAGGTGGGCTTCGAAATTGTGTATCACCCACCCTACAGCCCTACAGAGTGATTATTACCTGTTTCCGAAAATGAAAAAAGAGCTGCCGGGTAAAAAATTTACTGCCGATGATGAAGTCAAGGAGGCAGTTTCGGCGTATTTTGCAGATAAAGAGAAATCATTTTTTTATGAGGGTATAAATAAATTAATTGAAAGATGTGAAAAATGTATCCGTCTTGCAGGTGAATATATTGAAAAAGAAAAATAATTTGGTTTTTTTTTTTCCACCCCTTATCCCCCATTCCGCGAATATAAAAACGCTCCCTCGTATTTTTCTTCTGTTTTGTATTCGACTGTTCCAATATCAATTTTATATTGATCGTTCTGGAATAAATAACTTACTTACTTACATAGAAGTTTATGTAAAAATAACACTGTATGTCTATATATCTTTCTTTTAGGCACCAAAGATATTCAACCCTAAACATAGAGTTGGCTAAGTGGTTTCTTAAATGCAATTATGTATTGCCTTTTCTTTCATCCCCGTTAAGGTGTGTTGATTTTTACTATTCCTTCTAGCTGAGCTGTGTACTCCATCACATCATCCGTATCTCCACAGTACTCGCATTCATCAATATCCACTCTTCTTCTATCATCAGGTATTTCAGGGAAAAACCGCAGCTGCACAGAAAAGTTTCTAATTCTGGTATATTTAAAACAGCTTGTGACACAGCTTTGTTGTGCTTCTTTTGTTTAGCTCATTGAAAACATTTTGGAGATAATTTCCAACCACACCTTGTACAACTCAAACACCTGCAAAAAGCCCAATCAAATTTGATGTAGAAGTGGTATTCTCTTTGAGACATCCATATTACACTAACACAGAAGGATTTACAACCTTTCCGTTTCAACTCATTTTCATCGGTAATGTTTCAGAACTCTTCAAGCGGATTGAAATGCGGGCAACCAGCTGGCCAAGGAAATATCCGTATAATAATTGTGTTCCAAGAAACGAGGCCTTTATTTTTGCCTAAAACTGGATTGAACATCTTCCAGGCTTCTAAACTCTTGTTTGAGGGGTTCGATCTTACCACGGAGTGTGAGAGGATTTATTTATCTGCAGAGGTGAAGACTAGGTCGTGATTTTGCTCTATTATGGTTCTTATAATATACACCACGTTCTTACAGATGGTGGAGACCTGTCAGGATCAAACTCCCCAAGGTGTTGAATTAACGGATTCTTAGACGGATGGGTAAATCTAGCAAGCATCCAGCGTTGGACTCAAACCATGCAGCTGCGACAATGATGCATAAGACGCGATTTTGAAGCACATTCAGTTTTTGCGTTTAAGACTTCGAGGTGTTAGACCATGCAGACACGTAATGTAGATAAAAAGTTTCAGTTTGAAAGAGCTGTTCCAACAGAGGAGCAGACACGTAAGAACTTGACAGCAATATCGGAAAAAAATTCTGCCGAAAGATGAGACGTCTGTCGAGTGCTATTCCAAGGTAAAAATCTGCTTAATTCACCCCAAATTTGTGTGTATGCCTGAATTATAACCGTCAGTGTATTGATTAAATATATTAAAAATATCACGCATTGACTAAGACCAACAAGTAAACAAAACACAACATCTTTACCAGCAACCTTTATCGTCATGTCCTGTATATTGTGATATAGTTACAATGAATTCTCTACGCTCAATTCCCTTGCTTGCCGAGTTAAAGATCCTCCACCAATCTTTGCATGTAAAGTTCCCTTCATGACTGATAGTGATAATCCCCACTAGTTTATCTTCCGTCATAAACAATATTTATCAAAACTCCTTCTTACAACGCGATGGTATCGTCATCTCCGTCTTCATCGCAGGTAATCCGATATATTTCTTGCCGGCGCGATTTCACTATCTAAGAAATGACACCTAGCAAGTCATAAATCCGCCGCATATTTATTAAAATGCGTCATCGACGTCGCAACAATGAAATACGGCGTCATTTACTTTAATTACCATTGTGCCGTTTAACGCCTAACTCAATTACCATTTATCTCGACGGATATCTTAATATCTCAATTTAGCTATCTCCTCTCACGACCACAGTTTTTCATCGCATCACGAATATATAGTGGGACTAGTCATTATCAGAAAGCGATAGGCAACAAGCACAGACAACACAAGTCATCGTATTCTTATCGAATTCTTAAATACCACGACAAGATAGTATAGGCACATTTTGATATACCTCTACAGATATGGGAAGAAAAAGTGTTCACACAACAAACCACCTCAACACGATTTCATTAACTAGGAATATTTTTTACCGCAGCTGTAGAAATAACCAAGAAAAAATGATCCAATTCCGAAAAAAAAACTCAGAGCACGTGACCCTTCCCATAACATCATCCTTATCTATACACTGTACCACGTTGGTGTTCAGCGCGAGAATTTAAATTAGTTTTAATTATGTTCTAAGGTTCGTTACCACTGTCTACCTTCATTTTGATTGTAAATAAAGTGGAAACGGAATGTTAATACTAAACATAATGTATGGGAGCATTCTCTGCGGACACTACAGCTTCAAATACGACTTCAAATCGACTCCTTATCGGACCAATTAAGGTTTATCTGTAAAGAAAATTCGATCTCGCGAGACCCGGAGTGTCATGTTTAGACAGGTTCGGTGTTGTGTTCACCGGCGATAAAGTATGAGCGTTTTTCATATAGAACGCGTGCTCTTGCTTTAGTTCGCATATATGTAATGTTCTAATGGGAAAAAAAACGTTCGTTTTAAATCTGCTGGGACAGCAGCTATACGGTTAATGTCGAATTTAACAGTTTCTTTAGTTTAATTAACAATGAAAGAAAATTCTGCTGATTATCCTGACAAGATAGCAATATCGGAAATTATGTAAGAGAGAAATTAATTCGGAGTTGCTGAAGACTCAAGGCTTGATTCAAATTGATTATTTAATTCGCAATAAGGAAGAGCAAATGAAGAAATAGTGACCATTGCTTCCAAATCTATATAGTTAATGTACCGATCTCAGCAGCCATCATGATCTTCATCTCCATTTGCTGATAAGGCAAGGAATAATTCCTACCATTCGTATACTCCGATTACCTTCAACAGTCTCCAAGATTTGGCTTCAGACCAATGAATTTTCATTCAATAAACCACCAAAGGTCCTATTTTCGTAAAGAATTTGTCTCACTGATAGCTCAGTTTTTACCTCCAAACACCACTTTGTTGATTTAACCAATCGATTAGGAAGTTATTCTATGTTATTTATATTCAAGCCCTCTGGTCTTGGAGAACGCCAATTCTTCTCAATAATGATGTTAGAAATGTATTCATAAAAGGAAAAGTTTGATATTTCTGAAGTTGTCTGGTTCATTGAAAGAAAGTGATCTAAACTAACTCAATTGCTGTTGAATTCGTTTGTCATCTGGAAATAGCCCTGCCAATAGCACACAAATACTATAACACTTTCAAAAAATTAGCACACAACTTTAAATTTTGCATATAGGTAACTCTGCTTTATCCACAAACAGTTATACAGTCAAGCTCTCTTTTTTTCAATTTCGACAATTATCGATTTGAATTTCTTTTTTAACCACTCGAAACGTTTAAGGTTTGTCCTTCTTTCTGGCTACTGTGTTGGATTCTCTTGATGATATTTACATACTTCGATTTTACGTTTATATTATAAATCGTAGGAACGGAATTAAAGGAAAACACCACTTACTTAACACTACCGATTTATTCTACAATAAACGGAACATCTACACAACTCAAAGTCAGACTTTTACAGTCATAGACATTGTTTTCCTATTGCCGAGATATTGAATTTTGTACTTCTAGGGTTGTTTTTTCTATTGCTTTTGTAAGGTTAAGAACCTCCCACAGACGGGGGGTGGTCAAGTGTGATTGGCTAGTACCTTCATGGTTGTTTTGTTTATGACATCATTTTAGGGGAAGGATACTGACCAGACGTTCCTCAAGATGTTAGTTGTAAGTTGTGTTAATTGTTACGACTCTTTTGTGGAAGTTAGAAGTTATCAATCTGAATATTATGTTTCGTACATGTGAAGGCACTTCATACAAGAAGGATTGGCGCCAAATTGTGCTGCCCTTTAGAAGTTATGTGTATAAAAGGGCGGAATCCTTTGCGGTTCTTATCCTAATGAGACGCAAATAGCAATTGTGTGTTCTTTTCTAATACACTTTTACACTTAACACTAAATCACTGGACCGTCTAGTTCATAGGTGGTCATCCAACAACTGATAGATGATCGGTGGTTGCAAAAACTTGATTCGCATTTCCTGATCACAGTTACGAAGTGAGTCCTGTTAAAACCAAATACTTACGGCACAGAAGTTAATTTCCTCCACAGCAGACTGCAAAATTTTCATTACACCCTCTATCTTTAAACCACACCAAGTCACCTCATAGTAAACAATTTGGAGCTCCTAAATCAGTTTAGTGTTTTGATCGCTCCAAATATGGCAATTATGCCTGCCTGTGGACACACTCCAATAGAGATCACAATCTTATTGCCGTCACAAATTTGGATCACACCTTCAGTAATTCTTCCGGATGGGTGACATGCCGTGTTAGAACTACAAAATCGCTACAGATATTCGATTTTCCCAAAGAGAATTCTATTAAAAATTCACTACACCCCCTTCCGAAAAATGGGACCAAATAATTATTCGTAATTTGGTACTCCTAAATCTCTTTAGGGTTTTCTTCTGTCATGCTCTTCTTGTTCTATCAAAATCTATTCTGCCAAAATATTTATGTGGATGCAGGATCTAGTCAGGACTAACAATCATACAGTCTAACACTATTGAAATGTTTTATTCCGTTCAAACAATAGAGATTTCTCCATATTCTTAATTGTTGCCTTGAAGGTAGAGGGGAGAAGGTGGTTACAATTCATGTTGTATTAATATATGGGGTAATAGATGACAAAAACCAAAAATTGTTCTAGTGACCTTCACTTCTTCGCCTATAGTATTTGCTTCCCCAAGAAGCTCTATTGTTCCTAATGTTTTCAATCAGATGATAAGCGAGCAACATTTTTCTGGCCAATATTTACCTACTGGTTAAGTTCTCTAAAATCTGTAATAACAAACATCCACTTCAGTTCTTCGGTACTTCAGTATTTACTACACGATAGGCATTTAGGAATTTGTCTGAGGACTGTCAACTAGTTACCTATTGACAAAGCGCTTGTTGAGCAATATCTTAAAGGCGGCAAGAACTAAACACACGCGACATTATGCTGTCGCAATCAAAGCAAAGCCATCTCCTTAGAAATATCTTCCCCCATTTAAAATTCAAAAGTTGTTCCAGATTGTTATAGTTGTCTCAAACATTGTCCCAAAATTGAGATTTTCAGGTTGTTAAGTTTCAGTCTCTCAATTATTTACTGAACCATGAATTGTAAAAGATTAAAATTTTGGAACTTTTTCGAGAAAATAAATATTTTATCAAAAATTTTGCCATTGCAGGTAGAAAAGTTTTATTTGCGCAATTTATTAATTGATACGTCTTAAATATGTTTACTATTTTCTGTATTTTCCGAATTATTATGGTTTTGATTTCGAAATTTTGTAACAATATTTGGAACAACTACAACAATCTAAAACAACGTTTAAAATTTGGAAAATATTTTTGAGGTTTTCTTAAATTCAGAAGCAGATCTACTATTGAGTTCTACTATTTCAATATTTTGTAAAAGCGTCAAAGGTGATCCAACTGATTTGTCGGATGTCTTATTAAAATAAACGGATACGAATCAACTGATATCAAGATTTTTTTCCTAATTTCTATTTTTTTTGTCAGGGGAAAATGCACTCCAAGCCCTTTGGTCTGCCTGAGCTTGGTTGTGTGGGAATTTCGCCATAAGATGCCGCCGGCTGTCTAAGTAATTTGTATTCTACTGCCCCTCTTTTATTGGTTTGTCTAAGTCGTGCATCAGTCACTTTCTTGCTCATAATTGATCTAATCATCTCCCTGTATGGCTTTCCAGTTATCAGCTGACTCTATCATAAGTGGGATTAACGTCTTAGGAGTTATTTCGTATCTGATCTTTACGCAAGCTGTACTTCTAGCTTCATCCCATTTGTCACACTCGAAAACTGTGTGTTCAGCTGTATCTAGATCCTTTCCTATTCTCTTTGCATATGCTCGGAAGCACCCGTGCGCTGTCAAGGCCTGTGTCAGGGAATAATCTATGCACCGATGTTGGAATTTTATCCAGGGCCTAATTTCTGGGATCAAGCGTTTAGTCCATTGGACCTTTTCAGACTCATTTTTCCATCATTCTTGCCACTTTGTCAGGATTCTTTCCTTTGCTGCATAAGTAATCTGTCTTCTGTCTTCCTCCGCGTTGTTGTGAATACAAGTCCTTTCGAACGCCATAACGTCAATTGGAGATGTGCCAGTGACCACCTGCAGTGCCACCAAAGATACCGTTCTGAAGGATGAGGCAACCCTCATGAGGATGCTTCTTTGCTTTCTTCCTAGAATGTCTTTGTGTTTGTTAACGTAAAGGGCCTCCTGCCACACCGGAGCTCCATACAGCACCATATTGTACACCAGCGCTGCTTAATGCCGCTCGTTTTTTGCTCCGCCTTGTTTGCCGCCATCTCCACGTGGGCTCCAAATAACCCTCTCTCATCCAACAGCGCTCCCAGGTAGCTGATCGTTTTCGCAAGCACTAGTTTTACTCCCTCCAGGGTGAAAGTAACGTGTTCTCTCCTTTTCTTGCCTCTCACGATGATGACTTCAGTTTTATTTGGCGCCACCGCCAGTCCATGTGCGTTCATCCACATGCTTATTTGTTTCAGGCATTCGTTAGTATTTCTCATTAGCGTGCACTCATCGCCAGCTCCCACTACCAGCGCCAGGTCGTCAGCGAACTCCTTCGTACAAGATATTCCATAAGACAGGCCCCAGCACTGATCCTTGTGGGACACCCTGGTTTACATCCACCATTTTATCTTTTTCAACAATGATTTCCCTGTTTGTGAGGTAGCTGGAAATAAATCTGATCAGGTAACTGGAGATCTTTCTATTCTGTAGCTATCTGATGATTAAGCTATGGCGAGCTGTGTTGAAGACGTTCTGGACATTAATTGTGATTAATGCACACCACTTGTATTCACGTATTTTGGACGTTTAAACTACGGTTAATATAGCTTGGACCGTCGACATCACTTTCCGGAATCAGTACTGGTGTTGATGGAGGTCGCCCTTTTCTTCCAGTTCTTTGAGTAGCCTATTCTTCTAGAGGATCTCAAGGAGTTCGCTCAAGGTGTTTAGTAAACAGAGAGGTCTGAACGAGCTCGCCAGTTCGGGAGGTTTTCCATCCTTTAATGTGAGTATTACCCTAGCTACCTTCCATATTTCAGGAAATTCTTGTGTTTTCAGCAAGTTGTTCATGACTCCTACCAGTATAGCAGTCGAGCAGCTTTCAGCAATTTTAACTGCTTCAGGTGGCACTTTGTCAGGTCCAGGGCCTCTGGCACTTTTAATGCTCATTGTCAGACTTTGGAGGCCCTGCATCCCATTTATCTCTCGTTTCTATTATTACTGCATTAAAATAGTTCTTTTAATTTATCTTGCAATTACAAACATTTTCATAATGTTGCGCAAAAATTTTTTATACATTTCTGTAAACATTCTCATTAAGATAAATTCCTGCATCAAAATGTATACGTAAGGAATGAGAAGCACTTCGTGATATTCAAGGTTTATGTATTTGGGTATTCGCACAGAATGTCAAAAATTCAATCATGATCGCAGACAGTGTTGATTAATATTTTGTTCTTATCGATGAAACAGAAGAACTATTTCAGTCCGCGCCGTTGACTTCAAGAAATTCCGAGGGAATGCAAGCGACGCGTATTTTCTTACTGCGTTTTTTCTGTGTTATCCTATTGATTTTCATTAGCCGGTAATCACGAGGAGAAAAAACGACAGAGCGACTAAAAAGACATTTATAGTTTCCATTTCGAACAATTTGTACACGGAGAAAACAAATTGTAGCGTGCATTGTTTCAGTTTTCAGACATAACATCACGTGATAACACTGCATTATGAGAGTACTTGCGGTCGCCAGCCATTCGAAAAATGCGCGCGTCGTTTGTACTTTTTTTCTCGTTTTGCTTTCATTAGACTCGATACATTTTTTTCCGCGCGAGACCCGTCCTCCTCGTTTTATTTTTGTTACCAGCGTTCGGTCGGTAGTATCAATGTGTACAGGCATCGACCGGCATACGGTAAAAGGGTAACTTTACAATATATAAAAAGTTTATAGAAAAGTGTTGTTTAAGGGTATATTGTATGCAAATGGAGCAACATTCTTGCTACCGATACGCAGTCCTCTCTTCGCGACGTAACAAAGTCGCACGATTTAAAAATAAAGAGAGAATTACTCACATTATACACACACGCGTGCACGTGACCGTACACATAGAAATACACTTACACTTGCACACCTGTGTATGTATATGTATGTATGTATGTATGTATGTACCTGAACTGGTTCGTTATATATATTTATATTGTTAAAAATGTATCGCGAAAAATTACTTTATTATATGGTAAATGTATTCGATGGTATAATGGGAGAATGTTGAATTTCAAATTGAGTTTATGTAATTTATGACAAACAAACGCGACCGAATATTTTTCCATAATATTGTCGTTCCCATAACGATAATATTGCGTCCTCGCAATCCACTAGCTTTAAATCCACATCCTCGAGTAGTTATAAAAATATCTATTGCTATTGCAGGCAGACGTATATTTCATATCATTTAAAGGAAGTTATAGATCACACGGTGACTGATGATAGATTTTCAAAATTCATTTAAGAGCAGTAAAAGTTCTCGATGGGTAAAAGGAGATGGTTTGAAATACTATTGTCACAGTTTGCACCAAAAAATGTTGGTCGCTGTAGTGTTGTGTTGGATACGAGTGACACCTCATTTGAAAAAGCTTCAAATTGCTATTGAATTGTATTTTGTTTTATTTTGATAACAGTCGTTTTATTATCTTCTATTAATCTAACTTTTTTTTAACAATCAGAATACTGGTAGTGTCAGTGACGTAAAAAGGACTGGACAAAACGCGATTCTGGAAAACTAAAAAACAGATATTGCAGAAATAAAAGTGAATCCTACACATAGCTCATCTAAAACCACATCTGCTTGCGACATACCTTCAAGAACAATGCAAATAATTTTCAAAAAACAGACACTTCCCAACGTATACACTACAAATGGTTCATAAGCTCATAGAAGATCTCTCTCGAGCAAAGACTAGAGTTTTGTAAAACAATATGCGAGATGATAGGTTAATAATTTTACTTTACCCTCACAAAATCATTCACTCTTAAAGTCTCAACATTCTTATCCATCACTTCCATGAATTCTTCTTCATCTGCTTTGTCTTAGATTCCATCATGGATACCATTGCCCTTTTTTATTCATCTCCAATAAACTCAAGATATTCATTAATTAGAAAGAGCAACTCGTTTCTTAAAATATATGATTTATTTCACACACTAAATGGCTGAATCTCAGAAACTAATGATCGTAGAGAGTTACGGTAAAAAATTTTATAGGTAAAGTGGGCAAGGGAAAATGCTGGAAATTATTTTCAAGTTTCCAAGATGGCCGCCAGTGGGCGTTTCCACCATCTTGAATTACATAAAGTTACGTTTCTCGCGATTTTCTCCAATGAATATAACAAAAAAGTATTTGCGTTTTAATGTTAGCTTAAAGTCAAGCATTTTTTGTAAAAACAATTTTTCTCTATCTTTAGAAATAAAGTGGTGGGGGGTATTTGAATGTTATTTTAAATAAATGCCTGTTACTTCGAAACGGCTTAATGGATTTGGATAAATTTGGTATCATTGAAAAGAGCATTTCTTGGGCTTTTAGGTTTCTCGTAATCATGACAGTTATGACCTATACGGCCGCCGATAGAGGGCGTTATTCGATATTATAACCAAAATATTGGATTTTCTCAAAAAATTTAAATGCGATGATATGACTTTTTTTAGACTGGAAAATAGGCAAATGACCAACCAATAAGCCTGCGCAAGCCGCATCTTAATATCTTTTTCCTAACTCAAATTATTAAAAAAAAACTAAACCAGGAAAATTCATATATCCCCATTTAAAAATGCATCGCTTGCTTTCGATAAGAAGGCAAGTAGTAGGCCATGGAAATAAAAGACAAACTCCTCTCTAAAATATTCACAAGAAATGTCAGTTTATTTGGTGCTGTGATTTTAAGTCACACGTTTTCGTATTTGTAAGCGATTTTCCTTTTAAATAAAGTTGTGGTCCTGAAAAGGACCGATTTTGAAAAAAGATTAATCAAATTGCCTTCCGTTATATTCCACACATTTTTCCAGTCTTTTTTAAGTCGACAGAACCGCAGCCTCGATTTCTGCCGCTGATAGTTGACGAATTGAGTTTCGATTTCTGTTGTCCATATCCATTCCTGTTGTTGGTGGAGTTTGAAAAACAATGTCTTTTAAGCGACCCCACAAGTAAAAATCAAGACATGTCAAGTCGGGAGTTCTTGCCGGCCAAGGAAATAGGCTTCCCCTTCCTATCCAGTGTTCTCGAAAGGTCCCGTTAATATGGTTTCGGACATTAATTGAATAATGTGCCGGACAACCATCTAATTGCAAAAACATAGTTCTCCTAGTTGCGAGTGGCACATCTTCCAACACAATTGGCAAGTCGTTAACTCTAAGAAGCGGTTACCCGTTAAAGCTTGATCAAAAAAATAAGGTCCAATAATTCTGCCCCAATGATACCGCACCACACATTTAGACTCCAGCGTCCTTGGTGCTGCACTTGTCTTAACCAATGCGGATTTTCAGCGGACCAATAATGCATGTTATGACGGTTTACTCTACCATCACTACTAAAGGTAGCCTCGTCGGTCCAGAGAATTTCCGTTAAGAAATTTCTGTGTTCCTCAAGCCATCCATTGACAATAATTTAATCTATTATCGAAATCTTGTTCATTTAGCGCCTGGTGCATGGTGTCGCGTACTGTCTTGCAGCTATAGCTGCATTTTGAAAACACTCGAAAGAAATCGCAATCATGTCAACAGCTTCATTATTTGTGAGAAGCATTTTGATTAAAAAGTACTCAAATTATACGCAATCAACAATATTGGGCTGCGTGTGACAAAAGTTAATGGCAATATTTTTGTTAGGTGATTGTCGTGTCCATAGCCTACTACTTACCTTCTTATCGAAAGCAAGCGATGCATTTTTAAATGGGGATATATGAATTTTCCTGGTTTAGTTTTTTTTTTATAATTTGAGTTAGGAAAAAGATATTAAGATGCGGCTTGCGCAGGCTTATTGGTTGGTCATTTGTCTATTTTCTAGTCTAAAAAAAGTCATATCATCGCATTTAATTTTTTTGAGAAAATCCAATATTTTGGTTATAATATCGAATAACGCCCTCTATCGGCGGCCGTGTAGGTCACAACTGTCATGATTACGAGAAACCTGATTATTGATAGCGGGTTGCCCATAGCTGTTCCAAAAGTTTGTTCCAAGATGTTCGTCATCGTCATTGTCACTTTCGACTACGTGTTTCTTGCTATTTTTTTCATAGCTTCAATTATTGTTTTGACCTCTATTCCAGTACAGACATATTAACTGTAATTGTTTATGCTCTCCAAAATCACATTGTCCGGAAAGAAAACATTCCACTTTTTTCGACACATTTTTTCATATCAGGATTAAGGCTTTCCCAAATCGTTGCGATCATTGCAGAGAAAGTTGATTTTGGCACTTTTCTACCATAATTTTTTCGCTGCTAAGATCACTCAAGTCCAGTGACTACAAACCGTAGCTTGCATGCGGTGGTAATCTCTCTCTCATTAATATCAAACCAACATAGGAAGTATGGCCATGATGTATTAAAAGGGTTAGCCTTGTTCAGGCAATATTTTGCAGAAAATTGCATGCTTTCCAACCTGCCACTTTTGGGTGGAATGTAAGTCATACCGTCGTTGCAATTCGTACCTATTCAACTGCAGCGATGGAGGCCCTACTAAACTTGATTCCCCTGTACCTGCAGGTTAAGAGGGAAGCAATGATGGGCGCCATCAGATTGAAACGAAGCACAACTTTCAAGTCATCTTCGAATCCTTGAAGAGTTAGGAGAACTGACTAAACTAAAAGATCATACGACACTGAGATTCGATTTCGGCAATCAATTTGAAGTGGTAATTCAAGATCGCCAAAAAAAAGACCGGGGTCTAGCGGATGGCACTCAATGGCTCTAGGTACGAGCCCAACCATTTTTGAGGCAGAAGTACATATATGTCATCGAACAATGTACCCAGGAATGTCTGAAAAGACGTTACCAATGTGCACGTATGTATATATGTATATACTCAGACAGCCAGTCAGCACTAGAGGCTCTGAGGGCCTACACTGTTAAATCCAAGCTAACCTGGGACTGTCTGCTCACGCTCAATGCTCTGGCCTCAACACAGCTACAGTGACGTGGGTACCTGGTCATTGGAGATGCGAGGAAAACGAAACAGCTGATGGCCTTACAAAGAAAGGCGCGAGGTTACGATTTGTTGGACCAGAGCCATTTTGTGGTTTTACCAAAAGCCATATAAGAGTTTATCTGCAACAGTGGGAAAGCGAACAGAAGATCTCGTACTAGGGTAATACCCCTAAACTAAGACAATCAAAAAAGGTTAATTACTTTTCTAGCCATCAGGGCTAAATCTCTGCTGCAACTCAAGAGAAGAGACCTCAGCACCAGAACGGCTTCATTCAGCCACAGCCCTCTTAGGTACCACCTGAAGAAGATGGGCAAGGTGGGTTGTGATAAATGCCGATTCTGCTCTGAAGGCTGCGAGGCGATGGTCCGTCAGAGACTCCACTATCTTGAACATGCGCACGTAGAACTGGGTAGTTTTAGAACTACAGCCCCCAAAAAAATCCTATACTTCTTCAGAAGTCTGGAGATTAACTGGGATTAAAAGATTAAATGTACTCACAATAAATCTTAAAGATCGTATTGAAGAGAGGCAGCATTGCCTACACAACCCGGATTTAATCTAATCTAAGCAATCCCGTCATAAGCTCTGTTAAAGGCCTAACCATATTGGTCGAAACTAACTTGGCGATGAGCGCTTCATACCCGATCTCTTTTGAGACTTTTTAGGCCTAACATTAAAGGTCGTGCAATGACCTGTTCGCTGGTCCGGCTGACTAAAGTTTTCACCAAAACCTTGGACACAAGAGACTGGCCTGCAGGCATCGACCTGCTGTTTCGGTTTCCCTTGTTTATACACCGGAACCATCTTGATATCTTTCGAAAACTAAGTAGTGGCTCATCTTGATACAGGCCTTGATGAGTTTTCTGATGCTAAGGATACCAGCTTTAGGGCCGGAGTTTTCACGTCACTTTAAAGTTGATGTTAGCTAAAGTTAACATTTATTTAAAGTACAGATTAATACAGACATTAAAAATAAATTTTCTTTTCAGCTATTCTTTTCTTATCATTAACTAATGGGAAGAATAGTATATAGAAAGTATGTTTGTAGCAAATACTTATCAAACCACCCTCCCTACGTAAGAGAGAAACATGGTATAACGTTGTTGTAAAAGTGAGAAAAAATATAAATAATATTTGTCAGTATTGTCGTTAGCTTAATCTCTCTTATAAGTTACTTTGAGGAGTATTTATTATTAGTTTGAATTTAGGGTTTGAAATTACAAAATTGGATGAAATAATAGATTCAAGAAAAGAGCTTGTAGAACTACAAACCAATTTAGTAAAAAAGGAAACTGAAATAAAAGAGAAGCAATTACAAGAGGAGGAAGTATTTTTAAAACAAGAACGGAAATTGAAATTAGAATTATTAGCATTAAAAATTAAGAAAACAAAATTAAATATTGAAGTCTTAGAAAAAACAGTAGATCGGCGATCATTTGTTATAACATATTATTTGTAGGTAATAATAAATTACTGAAATATTATTGGGTTTTGCATTCGTCATTTCTTAAAAATAAAGTAGTTATGATTTTGTTTTCATTGATACACGCCTTCTATCTCTTAAGGAATTTATTATCTATCATTCCACCTATTCAGGTTTCTCGAATTGGAAACTTTCCTATTTGGATCTATTAATATATCTTCTGTATCATCAATAATATGATTCATTTTTTGACACTCTCGTAGAATATAGTTACAACCTATTACAACTTGCGACCCACACGACAAAAAGTTAGGTTATGATTTCCCCATTAGATTTTTAGTGGCTGGTCTAATCGCCTAATAACTTAACGACATGATAAACGTGAAAAAACACCTTTCAACTATAATGTGAACATTAAAATAATAGCGACTTTACCGGGAAGTGAAAAGACCAGCCCTTAGGCAGACTACTTAGACCGATGTTATGTAGCTGATTCTGAGAACTTTTTTAACGGATCTCAACAAGAGAGATTTTAGCAACATCACATCAATATTCTGCTGCTGAAAACGAGTGATGAACAGGTGGAGAGATTCCATCAAGATATTGCAGAAATGGAAAAACAATACTTTATCAACGTCTATAGTTGTTCATTAAAAATCTGAGAGAATTCTTTTGCTTCTATATTCACAATGTCGCATAATCATTGCGTTTGTTCACCGCTTTTAGGAAGACGGGAAAGCCCGTTGAATCCCAGTGTCGTCCGGAGACAATAGCGACATCGCGCGGCATTCCTGTAAAAATAAATAAACGCAAACGAAGTTAATTACGATTTTAATATGCACCGGCAATCAGTTTCGCATTCTCCAGTTGCGCGAGGCATTCCCAAATTCGTCGTTTTTGTATACGACCACGATCTGATTTTTCTCTGAAACGCAACGGCGATCGGATTTTTATGCTAAGCGAAATTCTCTTACGCTAAAAACAGTTTTGACGAAAGGGGACAAGACATCGGATCGGACGATAACGAACTAAACGACCGACCAGTTCGATTGAGAGCCGGGAGACCGATATCGCACATCGGGTAATTATTATACCTAGTTGAGGAACGGCCGAGGAAAAGTATGCGGCAATCCACTACCGCTCTTTTGAAATAACGAAAAACGGGTTCTAATTACGAGAAAGGGAATAGTCCGAATGAAACGAATCGATTACCATTAACCGCAAGTACTGGGAGCTACAAAACAGAGGAGGAAAAAAAAAGCAACGCTGAGACGAACGCAAGAAACTGTGCGTGTAACTATTGACGGAATGTCGATAACTTCCCTAGCGATATTTGCGGCCCGTGTGACCACACACTGGCCGCTCACCGGTTACAGTCTTCTCTTGTCAATCATAACATTCTGTTTGGTCTTTCGGTATACGCATAAGCATGCACTTAGAGTAATCATTTTCTCTATTCTTTTTATCCGTTGCTTAATGACGCTGCTAGAAGCGGATCTTGGAGATAGTCTGCGATGGAGTTGTTCAGGATTTAAATCTGAAGGTTTATCAAATATTATACACACGGATAGTGAGAGTAATAGTAACACAGGCGTGTGTAATAATTTTAAAGCGAATATGTGTTGTTGCAATTGTAATCGATAATCGTATTCATCGTGGGTGAAAATATTCCTCGACGGTACCTAATAGAGATTCAAATAGCTCTTCGATTCTTCTTCGATTCCCTTTCGGAACACCTACTCATATTTCCTTAATACTATATAAAGGTGGTGTCCACGATACAGTAAATTTCTAAGATAAAAACAGAAAAATCAGTAAAATCGTCCTGTAATATCGGATTTCAATTGCACCACGTCAGCTATTAATCACCAACTGAAACGTTGTCTTCACTAATTCAAAACGTGTCGAACAAACACCGTAGATAAATCGTAACCACAACGTCAACCACATAGATCCACAGCACCGATAAATGGCGGAGGAAGAAGACCGTAGCGATCGAAGCAGAGGAAGGAATTGAGGTTTAAATTCTTAATTGGATCGATAGACGACGACTGATAGACAGAAATGTGAGCATAATTAAACGAAACACGTTTCCGTTTGATAGATGATAAGTCCGCACTGTTCGGTAATAATATGCCCTTCTGACGCGATCATAAAACCCACATTCAAATAAAATTAAACCAGTCGTTACGCTCATGCACGATTTTTTCTCCCGTATTTAAACGGGGCAATTCCTCTTCTAGTAACTACAGAAAATATCTACCGTTTCGTTTCAAGATGGGCCAACAGATTCTATTCGGAGGATGTTGTCATAAATTACCGTTTGATGTATCTATATAAAATTAGCTTAATTTATTCAACGTTCCAATTTTATTCTTTTAATGAATCTATGAAGTTCATTAGTGCTCGCTTCGTATATGTAAATTAGTCCATCTTTATATTTGTGTTATTGGAAATGGATCGAGCTTAAGATGTAGAGATCTGACAGGTTTGGGAGAATGTTTTCGAGAAAATATTTCAGACAATAACACAACTTAATCTTATATCATAATATTCGTTTAAGTTTTAGTTTTAAGCTTTTTCATCCACAATCAAGCTCTTGTGGTGTCACTTCCGAAAAAGGCAGATCCTCGAACAGCCTCAGATGTACGACGTATTAGTCTACAGTGTGTCTTCTTTAAAATATCCGAGAAAGTAATCAATAATCAATAATACGAACACGTTAATATAAATATTCTACCCGCTTAACCAATTCAACTTTCGTTCCGGTCATAGCTGCGAATCTGCTCTATTGAAAATCAGTGATGATCTATTAACAAGGTGTGATCATGATTGTGCCTCTGTATCGGTCTCTCTTATACTGCGGTAACACTGTGGTGTAAGTTTTTTGCCCAATCGATCACCATCAATAAAATTAGGTGACAATGTTTCTAAGAAGTCTCTTTTGACTTCTGATGTTCCTCAAGGCTCCATGATAGGTCCACTTCTGTTCTCTACATGTATTTGTGCCATATTTGATTCTGTACGCTTTTGTAATGTTTACACGTACGCTGATGACATGATGCATTTTGAGAAATGATGCTCTAAAATTGAGTTGTCCAAAAATCGAAGCATCAATCAACCTGCATCCAAGCTGATGCAGACCAAAATGCCTAACAAATTAGCTGACAATTTGTAATGTGAAATCTCGAATTTTTAAATTATGTGCATTATGTACATTTATTGTTCAGAAAAGTAGGCTGAACGAGACAACAGACGGTCTGGCAAAGAATGGTGCAGAATCTCGATTTATTGGATCAGAGCCGTTTTGTGGCCTTACCAAAAGCCACATAAGAGCTCATCTTCAACAGTAGGAGACTAATCAAAAAATCTCCCATCGAACCAACACTCCAAAACTAAGACAATCAAAAAAGTTCATTAGTTTTTCGGTCACTAAGGCTAAATCTCTGCTGGATCTCAATAAAAGATACCTTAGCACTATCACAGCTTTATTCACTGGCCACAGCCCTCTCGGGTGCCACCTCAAGAAGATGGGCAAGCTAGACAGCGACAAATGTCCAATTCTGTTCCGAACATAGGCGAACAATGGCGAACACATTACGTGTGACTGCGTGGCGATAGCCCGACAAAGGCCTCAAACCGGCTGATTCTGAATTTCTTTAGAAGTTTGGAGATCAAATGGGACTAAAAGAGTAACTGTATTCACAATAGATCTCGTTGATCGCAGTGAAAAGAAGTAGAAATGCTTTAACGACCCACTATTAATCAAAATGTTAATCTTAACCTCTTGCCAACCTCCCTTTATTGGCATTTAAATTGCTACAGCAATCAAGTCTCTTGGGGTTTCATCTTCACTTGAATAAAAAACCTTGCATGATTTTGTAGGTAGACCCCGGATCCTTCCGTTATACACTCAGGGTTCTTGAATGAGCTCCTTGTGAAAATGGTTGTTAGTAAAGCTCCTATTAAGCACGTTAGGTGCAGCTCTTTTGCGTGATGGAGATTTATTTGCATTTATTTGAGGTTTCCACTCATTTTTTGGGTTGATCAGCTGTGGGTGTCTTGAAGACCCCATTTTTGCAGTCTTCCTTCGATTGAGTGGAAATTCTTGTTGCTTCCTTGGCCTTGGCAGTTGTCTTGCTTCTGGAGACGTTTGTTTTGCAGCTTGAAGAAGCATTTGTAGAAGGTTGTTAATTCTTCGTTGAGACTAAATCCTCTATCTTTTCATTTTTTCGTTTAATATTCGCATAGGATATTATTCGTTGGTAGCATTTATATGTAGGTAGTTGGTGTCTTTATTGCTAAAGGCTTTTTTAATTTAGTTTTTGTTTTTGTGCAAGATTGTTATACAGCATTCTTTTACCAAGTAGGTTAATAAACATAAGATTTTGTGTTAAATATTCAATATCCACTAGACTTTATCATGAATCGTTCAAAAAGAATTTTAAGTATGGCATTAAACAAAGAGTTAGCACTTGAAGTTAACAACTATAAACAGGTTTCTAGACAAAAAGGCACTTACAGAATAAAAGTGATGATGAAGGATATGAGCCAAACATGAAAATAAAGAAAGAGTATGATTCTAAGCAAGACAAAACTATTATTTTAAGCGATATAAAGCTAATCCCACTGATAATGAAACGAGTGAAAATTAGTCAGAAATTAATGGATTAATAGATAATTTTGAAGCCGAAAATGAGTTGTCATTTTGTCATAGAAGATATCATGGAGACAATTCTAGAAAATTTCTTTAATGCAATAGATGAAAACGGAAACCAAGAGAAACAAAAAACATTTAACATTGTACAAGAGGTTATGGACATAATTTTAGAAAGAGTATATAACAAGAAACAATCGCTACTTATACTAAAAAAGGAGAAAATCGTAAGAGAAGAAAATTCGATTTACCGCTAAAGGAAAGGAAGATACTTAAGTTGAAGGAAAAGAAACAAGGACATGAATTAAAGAAAATATGCTAAACAATGCGTATAAGAAATTGCGCCAAGAAAATAAATTAGGAAAGACGAGAAGGCAAATGGCAAATGAATACAACTGAATAAAATACTTTTGTTTACAATAATATATCCCAAGTACCAACAAAAAGAAAAACTATTATGGGTAGTGTTGCTTCTCGTAGGTCAAAAACATTAAAAACAATAAAATATTTTTCTAAGTACAGTAGGCTACATTTCGAAATGATAGAATTATTCGAAATGCAATGTCACCTTCAAAACAAACTCTCTTAAACCATTACCTTGCAAAAAGAAGACTTCTTACAAAAGAATGCATCTATGCTTTTTTCCTACTACCTACTTGCATAGAAAAGTGGTGGCCCAAGAAAAGATTTCGTTCGCAAAACTTTGTAACGAAGAATGTTGGTGCTGTGAGGAATTTAATATACATGAGAAGAGTGCAGGGCATAAGAAAGATAGCTTGAAAGATGATTGTGAAACTTGCATCAACTGGAAAAAACATCATGACAAATATACAGCTCGCGATGAATATCAGTTAGTGCCCACAAATGAGAAGAAAAGAAGATTGTAGTCACTGCGGATCTACAAAAAGTTAGTATAGTCTAAGTTTGGTTTTCTTTTATCCATTTCAATAACATGCATTTTTAAATAATTGCCGTTGCCGAGAATTGATGTGTTTAAAGAAGAGATTTTCTGCCCATGGCTTATAGAATTTAATAAAAGTTTTGTGCCTGTCAAAGGTGCTTATCAAAAAAATGGTCCAACTGCAATACTGTGGCATGAAGCAACATCCGGTGGATTCAAGCAGGATTCTTGTTAGTAAAATAATAATTGAAAACCCTTACAAAGATTATGCCTGAAAATAGAAAAGCATTTTGGGAAAACCTGCCGACGTCTAATGAATATAGCGTGAAACTAATTCATTTATAGAATGTAGCTGATGAATGTAGCTTTTATATAAAAATATTTCGGAAATTATAGATGGCAGAGAACTAAACTCAAAACCCTTCAT